>OZ059810.1:8584652-8937007 GCA_964057025.1 Standfussiana lucernea
GGCGTTTCCTACTCCGTATCACTTACGGACACACAATTAGTGAGGGACCCGAACTAAAAATGAATGACAACACGATTGGACAGTTGTTCCTACTCCCGATGTATTTTCAAAACTCATGAATCCGGAAAGAATAGGGCGTAGGGTTCATTTACAAGTTTTGATCTACTTTCGTACGGGCCCGTTTCTTCGTTGACGGCCTTAGAGAGTAGACCCCCTGATGTGAAGCGATGGCGCGGCGTAGGGTGGAGCACGCGCGCCTAGAATAAACCGATTCACTCGAACTTTGAGGAGATCTAGAATACAATGATCGGCAAACAGAGAAGCCGGCAGTGAATTCAACTAACTGGCAGTAAATATTTTCGGTTTCCACAACTTTCTAGGTATTTTTACAACTAACTTAGAATGTGAACATGAAATTCAAAAGCTCACATTAGTACCTGCAGAGCACGGAGTAAATACAAAGAGGAGATGGCCTAAGCAACTGTGCACTGTGATTCTCAACTAGGTCCTGACGTCATCATGTGGGCGTAGCCTTAATCAGTGTATTGTTGGCGTGCGTCCTGTGCACAACTTTGTGAACGTTCCCATTTTACAGCATTGTTCGCGCTAGACGAAAAAAAGAATGAAGTGTTGTGTTTTATCTTGCAAAAATTACTCGGTTAGACGTTCTGATGCTATGGAAGGCATCACATTTCATTTGTAAGTAATTTTATGCGTAATTTATTAAAATAGTTCTAGAAAAATCTCCTAGCGTCGGCGTTTCCAAACATAATTCTACCCGACACTAGATGGCGACACTTGGTGTCATGGAAACTAAAAATATTTAGGTATGTAGAGCTCAGAACTAACATATTTTAATAACATTAATGCTGAAATTTGTTCAACATTCATTCCTAAAACCCTTTAATGGCCAAAATGTTATTTTTGTAGTTTTCATATCATTTTGTAAACAAGCCGCCATCTATCGTCAACTATGAACAACAAACATAAACAACCAAAAAGACAGGGCCGTAATTAGAAATCAATTAATTTACCGAATGTCCCGCGGCTGCGGCTGTCTCATAAATAGAAAGTACTTAAAACATTAAATACGCTAGACATAAAAATACAATCTCCTATAAATTAAATATTCTATCTACAATTATTTTATTTATTTAAAGTACTTAAAGCCCACCTAGTTTGTTTAGTTAAATTTTAAATGATGTATGTTTTAGATTTCCATCCGAAGATAATCTAAGACAGCAATGGATTACAAAAATTAATAGACAAGACTGGTCTCCGACTAAATATACGAAAATTTATTCTTGCCATTTTAATGATGAAGACTTCAGAGTGACAAAAAAAGGCCTTAGAAAATTAAAGAAGGGAACTTTGCCTTGTTTAAAACTGGATATATCGGTTCGTTTCAATGCAGTTAGTATTTACCAGTTTCAATTCAATTCAATCGCGCAAAAAAAAATCAGCTGTTCCCTACATTTTGACGAGTTATGCGAACATAAATGTAGGGAACAGCTGATTTTTTTTTTGGCGTTTCAATGTTGGTCCCATAGAAAAAGTTGTTCAAAATGATGAGTACAATGACCCCTTTTCGGGTTTAGTGTAAACAAAAAATAATGCTGTATAAGAGAAAATCTAATAATCTTCATTCGTAATTCATCAGAAACCTTTTTTTTTTCATAATACAATCACAATTTAAATTAAAAAAATACGCATCAAGATGGTTCGCAAAATTAAGTAAATTATTTTTTTTTTAAATTTAGAAAATTCTGAGTACGACCCTGTTGCATTCTGCACTTAGTGACATCTAGTGTGAGATAGTTACGTAACTACAAAACAAAATCGACAGAACGAGCGAATAGTTTTGCTATTGACCGGTAGTTGGAAAATAGAAAAGTGGGCGGGATCTAGCACCCCCTCACCCCGTAGTGTCACGCGTTGTTTCCTAAGGAAATCTAATTAGAACATCTCCTCTTTGTATTTACTCCGTGCTGCAGAGTTTCAAAACCACAACTAAGTGCAACCTTAGTAAAGTTGCACTTAGTTGCAGGTTACTAATAGCAAATAACTCAAGCCAATTCAGACAAGTTTTCTTTTTAAACAGTTTCCGTGAAAGAGAACTCTTTGATTTCAACAGCACGCAATATAGCAATAAAGCTGCTACTCCACTGCTGCGTAGAATGTGTAAGAAGTAAGTATCTTAATTGTACAATATTTCATGCAAATACACTACAATACCCTAGCTTCCACCTGCGGCTTCGACCGTTTTTTTTCTTTATATTATAGCCTATGTGTGTTTCTGAAATATACCAGAAGATAAATGCTGAAATTTCATTAAAATCACTTCAGTAGTTTTCACAAACAAACATTCATACATCCTCTCAAACTTTCGCGTTTATAAAGTTATCAAGACTAAGATAAGACAGATGTTTCCCGCAACACGCAAAACACGTTGCCAAAACAATGTTTGCAACTTTATTTCGCAACAAATATGTACTTTGTTTCCTACCCACGCGTCGCTACGTAGAGTGACGTCGCAGTAGAAGATCCTGCCTAAATTTTTATCAAGAGCTAAGTTGCGTGCGTAGCATAGCCATATGCAGCAATGGAACTGCACCCTTTTTGCTTACATAAGTACAACTTAACTTTAACCACGACCTGAGAGCTTGATAAACTTACTATTACTTAAGTTTTGTTCGATCGCAACGAGGTAAATTTTCTATCATAGCAGTTTTGTTTACATAACATCACGCCTTTAATTGCTTTAACCTCTACATACACGTCATGCAGACCTGTATATAGTTTTTTCGCGATTTCCATGGTGGTCACATAGAGAAAATTATTCAGTTTGATGGCCTGAAACACACCCAAAAATACCTAAAACCAAAAACACCAAATGTACTTATTAAGACGAGCGCTAATCCCGCCGACAAACTGTTTCGCAGTTTGGTGGGTTTACAAAATGTAAAACATTTTTGGTCCAAACTAAATGATTTATTTATTTATTTTTACCCTGAAATATGACCACACCATTCTGGTACACGCTGTATGTACTAGAAAGATCATCATCTGCCTAGCCTTTTCCCAACTATGTTGGGGTCGGCTTCCAGTCTATACCCCTTGGTAGGACTAATTGTCAGATTTCGGACCACTGACGTAACGACTGTCTGTACAAATGACAGCCGGGACCAACGGCCTAACTTGCTTTCCGAGGCACGGAGGAAACTTGGTATGTTATGGGTGGTCATCCATCCATAGACCAACCCATGCAAGCATGGCTTAACCTGAAGATCGACCCGAGCGGCTGATATTATTTAGCCACGAGCTCCTCTTGAAGAAGAAAGATATATGTAATATACCTAAATGAAACCCAAGGGAAACTCATGACATACCATACAATGTACTGTACGATATTATGGTCTACGCTACTACTGACAAAAACAAACGTTTGTTGCATAAAATAATGTTAACGTGTATATTTGTTTCATTAATCATATTTTCCTTATCTCTTCGAGAATCGCAATTAATTACGCAGACAAATAGTGCAGTCGGGAATATTTAAACAGAGTTTGTTCCCAGCGCAAACATTTGTATGATTTATTTTTTGAAGTGGGTTTCGGTAAAATGAATGCCTTTTTACTACCGTCGCGGTGTCGTACAAGATGGCTGAACCATTTTGCGCACCGGTTTTTTTATCGTCCACGTGGAACCCAGCACATCCGGTTAGACTGAGAGCCGACCTCAATGTATCCATATTTTATAAGTTAAGTTTAGAAGCATCATTGATCTTTAAAGAAACATTATAGTAATTCCTCTGTAGGTATCACCGACGGAAAGTGATCCATTTTTCCGACATCATCGTAAAAACTTGTAAATGTATGTAAAATATACGAAATATCGAGAACCAGTCACTAACGGTACCTGTAGTAAATATTTTGTCGCTCCAATACATTTTTCTGACACGGTTTTTATGTTTTCAGTTCTAAAAGAAAATAGGATAAGTCTGAATTAGAGAAAAATGAGTTGTTTGGTCGTATTTTTTCATCCATCATGTCAAATACTGGTGTTTTTTTTTCTGTTTTTAAAGCTTTGCAGCACAGTAAAAAAATTATGTCCTGTAGAGGGAGTTATGCAAATTCAATCCCCAACAAATTTTTATATTTAAAGGATGGGTTTTTCTTAGAAATAGACACATGAGAAATAAAAACATTAAAAAGTTCTAATGTGGGACTCCGACACTAAAACGGTTACCCCGTATTCTGAAATAAATATGCTTCCGACCTTTCTAACAACAAATAAAAATACTTACACACTAACTATTAAACTACTAGCAAGTAATATGACCTTTTTATTCGTCGTCAAAATTGTAACTAACACCGCCATCTACATTTCACAGAACAGCCCCCCTCTGCCACCGCCATTTGTTCGCCAAAACATCGTTGCAGCACTGTAATTATCGCAAAAACCCTGAGTTCCTGCACCGAACCGCATCAAAAATGTACTACAAAATACCTCAAAAACATCAGCACGTTTTTAGAAAACCTCCAACAAAAACAATTCAAGCGTAAAACAATGCAAACATCCGCCAATGCATTCATTTTCTGCGAAAATCTGGTTACCCCATATTGCCGGTTGGCCTGTTTATATTTACTACGTATATATTTTACGAGCAGCTTCCATCGGATCGACAGATGACGTCGCCCGTATATTACCTAGTAGGCTAGCTTTTACTGCCTTTTGCACTTACCCCCCGTTTCTTAATGAGAAATGGAGTTCAGATGATCTTTTTTTTTATTAATTAATTCGTTTTCTTCACATTCGTTATTAAGTATCTAATCAGCAGTTCAATTTCGTTGGGGATTGTCGCACCTGAATTTAATAAAGAGCAAATAAATTCAGAGTAAAATGGCTGTGTCATATGGCCATGACGAAAATATGAGGGTTCCAATTGAAGGAATCCTACATGGAATGACCGCGTTTTACGCATTTTACGGCGTGGTTTCGAGTCTCGTCGAGTCGAAGAACATCGTTTTTGCTTATCATATTCACCCTATAATTGTTTCCAATACTGGGACACAGCTCCCTCTTTCTGTGAGGGAATGAGGTATTTTTCGCTTAATTGCATGTTAATAAATCTTAGTGTAGTTACTCCATAAAATGTGATTCGGGGTTGTATAATTTTTGCACTTGAACCGATGCTGATTGCTACGAGTTGCCCTTGCTACGAGGCGCCTACGAGCCTACGCATCTACGAGTCTACGCTGCTCGCTGCTACAAGCGTAGCATAAGTGTAGCGTAGCTTAGTTTAATGGAATTTATATATAGGTATAAATAATGTAAACTGAAGCCGTTTGTTCCATTGAAAATGTGACATTGGTACCTACTACTTCGAATTTGAAGGTCGGACAATCATTAACGATTTTACGTTATTTATAATTAGTAAATTACTTTCGTATGTACTCCACATAAACCCCCAGCATATTGACCTGTGGGGTTAACATGACGTCTTAATGCATGAATGTTTTAATGTCATTCCAGTGTGGGAAAGAGACAGAGCTATGCTATACAGGATGTCTAGCGCCATCTCTTTCCCACACTGGAATAAAACCAAAACATTCCTGCTTTAAGACGTCATGGTAGGCCACCTGGTATACATTGTTAAATGCAATAAATATAATTGATTAGTTAGTTACAACCCATGTTTCTCTCCAATGATATACAACAACTTTTACTGAAATCGACATTTTCTGCGACAGTATACATAATCTCAGACATACATTTTTGGAAATTCATTTGTAGTCAACTTTGAACTCATTTTTGTTTAAATATTTGATTTTTTTTTGTCTTGTTTGCTTGCCATTTCGCCCGCAAAATTTAAAGTACGTTATAGGAATCGTGTATTTTTAAGAATTTATATGGATGCATGTTAGGATTGTTATAATATACATTTTATGAATTTATGTAAATGTTAATAATTTTAATATTTAAATTTTTCTTTTTTCAATATTTTATAAATTTGTTGTGTTTTAACATTCTCAAGCTGCCAAAATTTATTTTAATTACTACTAACTATATTGTGCATGCTGTGGTCTCCTATAAGTGAAGGAGTGCACCTACCTAATTCCTTGTCGTCCATTACCTAATAACGTTTTGTGTATACCTTTGTTAGAGATCCTAAATAAATAAATAAAAATAAAAAAATAAACAAAATAATAAACTTATTGTTTTGTTAACTAATAAACGACTGAATACAGAAGTGAATGGAGAATAGTTAACGAACACTTGACAAACGTGGTGTCGTGAATAGTAACAAGTGGTGATACGAGGCCAGTATTAATGGTTTCAGGCCGCGGTGCGCGTACACTCGTGCAGGATTGCATAAAGAGCTTAGAACCGAGATGAAGGCGAATGCTTGACTATATGGATGGAGTGTCGTGATGGCCCAGATGTTAAGACCTCCCCTCTTATTCACGAGGTTGTGGGTTCTGATCCCGGCAATAACCAATGAGACTCATTCAATTCATACCTACTTTCTAAGTTTATCTTGGTCATCACTGAAATCGGTGAACGAAACCAGGACTTATTTATTTAATGTAAGTTTGAAATTGGCACCCGTCTTGAGCAAGCGTGGTGATCAATACTCCTACCTACTCTGTATGAGAAGAGAACATTACCCAACTGTGTGACCCCCGTATCTATGAACAAGTCAAAGTGAGTGTCATTATTTAAGATACGATTTTTATTATGTAGTTTCATAATTGCTTGAAGTTAGAACCGTAAAAAGATGGAATTCTTGTTTTTGCTTTCTTTGACGGTTCTTACTTCGTTTAAATTCATGTCTATTGCATAAAAAAATTAAAGTAACTAATTATTTAAGCCCAAGTAATTACTTTAACTTGACTATAAATACGGGTGTTAGAGGCTGGTATAATATTATTATGCGCCATCATTGAAAATGAAAACGGGATATTTAACATGTTCACTATTTGTTTCGAGTTTCCATTTTCAGCGTTAACGAAATGAAATGAAATCAAATAATTATTTATTTCGAACAACAAGATCCATATGGATTACTGAATAAATACTTACGAACCTTCTTAGTGGCAAGAATTTTGGTGATACGGTTATTTATTTATTTATTGAATTAGGTTCACCAACAATTGTCACACCGAATACAGAGACATAGACACATATAAAATTAAATAATAGCGTAACAATTACTTATAGGTAAACACCACATGCACAAAATAATAAATTACAAAGATAAGCTAACTTACTAGGTAATAAGCACCAATAAATTAAATCAAATTAAATTAACATCACATAACATATTTGTATGATAATATATTTTTTTACAGTTGCATTAATTAAATTCATTCATCTAATAAAAATAATCACTACACACATATTGCTATTTTGTTTTAGTTAATGATAGTGACCATGCCAGTTTAAAAACTTATATTATGCGCCATTTCAAATCAAAATCAAAGCATTTATTTCAAGTAGGCCAATCACAGCCACTTTTGAATTGTCGAAACAAAGACAGCAATAAAAATGAAGCTACAGTCACAGTCACAAGACATAATAACAGTGAAAGTACTGTAGTTGCCCATTCCAACGCGAAGATCTCTATGGAGAAGAATGGACAAGAAACTCCATGGACACTCTTTTAAATCATAATGTTGTTAGGTACAAAAACCGATACATCATTCTTGTTGAGATGTTACATTATGTGAGAACGATATTGATTCAAAGTTGTGGCGTTCAATGTCAAACTTAGTCTGGAAATGAAGACGGAAGCCTCTTTTCAATACAACTCCTAACAATGCTGTCCATTATAAAACCCCTGGCAACACAAATGAATAAGTACAGTCTATTGTTCTCAGCCATTTCATTAATGACAAAAGAACCAATCAAAGCTTAATGAAACTTATCTTTCGAACCCAACAAGTCGGAAGCATCCGATACGGTTCCTCTCTGTCAAGATAATCGGAAGAGGGTCCATCCCGCATCCATCGAGTTTCATCTTAGATCTAGGCAATTAATTATAGTTTCCTCCACGTCAGTGCAGGTTAGCGCTGTGTATGGAAAGATTTTAAGGACGAGGAAGAAAATACTGCAATACAATGAAACTAGCTTATGCTCGCTGCTTTGCCCGGAGTTCGGTTATTGTCCCACGGGATCGTACTATCTGGATAAAAAGTATCCTATTTTTTTATCTAAGTAATAAAGTATCTGTGTGCGTCTTTCTACATCGTTCTCACATGTATGTATAATCTCGACATGAATGTTGTAACCAAGATTTTGTAAAAACATATTGATTTAAAAGAGTGTCCATGGAGTTTCTTGCCCATTCTTCTCCATAGGATCTACGCTTTCGAATGGGCAACTACAGTACTTTCACAACTTATTATGCCCTGTGACAGGGACTGTAGCTTAGTTTATTTTTTGTGTTTTGACATTCAAAAGTGCCTATAATGGTCTAATTGAAATAAATGCGTTAAGTTTGAGTTTGTGCAAAATTTATATCAATCTGTTCAGTACCTTTCACGGTCATCGTTCAGCGTTCAGCTTTAGCTCGATGGAGTAATTCACATAACATAACATCCGCCTGTAACTCCGAAGGTTTATGCAGAGGGGTACACCCTCATTTCGCCAGTTATGTTTAAGTCCAATGTAATAGGAGGCGAGACTATTGCCATCAACCTGACACAAATCCAGACTCCGTGGCTACAGAGAAATTCCCGATAGAAAAACCCAATAACACTTTGCCCGACCCGGAAATCGAACCCAGGACCTCATACTGATCATGAGACCAACGAGGGTCTTCACTGACCTAATTTTACGTTTTCGAATACGTCTGCGCCTGCGTCCCTTTGTTTGTCAGTGTTGCCATTGACACTTCTGGGATCTATCCCATAAGTGTCGTAATGCCAATGTGACGGAAAGGTTCTTCGTGGTGGAGGTAATGCAACCGCGAACAAACGTCAACATAAAAATAAATTTATAAAAAGGTAGGGGTAGGCAGGTCTATGGTCACGACATTTCTCCAAGAACACCTGGGAGTTACACGGTACTCTCCTGGCTCAGCCCGGTGTGCCGATGACCGTAGCGGTGTGCCACGCTGCAGACGCCAGGAGGGGTAACGGACCCGCAGATTCTCGGTGCGGCCATGCGGGTTAATAAGGTACCCGATGCGGAGTTCGCGGATAGCCCGGAACGCCCGAACTTTTGATGGCGGAGCCGGAACTTGAAGAGCGTGATGACTTGATAGAGTAAGTTTCGATATCAAATCAAGTAGCATTAGACATCTGCCTAGCCTTTTTCCTGCAATGTTGGTTTACGAAAAGACTGACTGACTGTCGAAAAATATGTTTCTACAACATTGCGTAGATACATTCAGTCGTGCTGGATTCGAGCCGGCTCGTATTTTCGGATTCCGTCGTCCATATTATGTTTTTTAGAATTCCGTCCGACGAAATATTTGCAAATGTTCTGCGCGTCCGAATTTTTGTTAGTTTTTGAAGCTAAATCCGTATACTGCAACCCGGGCAGGCGGGCAGTAATGTTTAGACCAGGAGGCAGTACATTTTTTTTGGCCTATAAAAACAATATGGGGTCTGGTATTTCACTATAGCACTGCAAAGTTTTTCAAATTCACTATATTCACAAATGCAAACAACTGCCAGTTGCAGGGTTTTCCATTAGGAGTTTTTCGGTATTACTGGAGTTTGGATTTAAGCCTGGTTACAGGAAGCTTGGCTCGTACCTTACTGCATGGGGTTTAGGAATAACTGACGAAACGTCGGTGAACTAATCCTCTCTGTATATGCCATTGGGGAAACCTAGTGCCTATAATGGCAGGCGAAACTATCTCCAGAACAAAATAACAAAACCTCTTTTAAATCATAATTTATTTCTGTAAATCTCTTCTCTGGTTTTAAAAAAACACTTTTATACGTCACGTCATGTTATGTTTTAAAACTAGATGGGGCCGGTGTTTCGTACCTGACGACTCTGAGGAGAAACAGCCGAAACAAACTCAGAGGTCACTGTCTCTTTTATAGTCCAGACATTGGTCAACTCACATGAGGACCATGCAGATTAGTGTCTGAGATGGTCATTTGAAAAAAGAACCACACAGATTTGAGTGGACCTGTCCAGTGAGTGCAAGCATTTGTCAGTGATCGTGTAGCTCGACTCATAACCCAAGGAGCTCAACGACACCGCCAGTCGTTTTCGAAAACTGTTTACATGTATTGGCATAAGTTTAACATTCGTATCTATAGTCAAGTTAAAATAATTAATTGAGCTTAAGTTATTACTTTTTCAATTTTTTTATGCAATAGGCAAGAATTTAAACGAAGTAAGAACTGTCAAAGAAAGCAAAGCTAAGAATTATAACTTTTTACAGCTGTAACATCAAGCAATTACTAAACTACATAATAAAAATCGTATCTTGAAAAAATGACATTTACTCAAGTAATCACTTTGACTTGTTTATAGATACGGGTGTGAGACTTCTTATCAATTTTTCTGACAACCTTTCCACAGCTTCTGTATACAAACTAGTCTTTACAGCGTGTTTTAGGTGTAAGCTATAAACGGAATCTACAAGAGTTAGTTTAACAACAATATGTATTCTACATGACGTATTATCATCATTTGCCTAGCCTTTTATCAACTATGTTGGGGTCGGCTTCCAGTCTACCGTAAGCAGTTGAATACCAGTATTTTACATGGAGCGACTACCTATCCGACCTCCACAACGTAGTTGGGTAATACAATGCCCCTTGGTAAGACCGGTTCTCAGACTTTCGGGCCACTGACTACCTGTAACGACTGTCAAACACAACTGTCAAACACAACTGTCAAACACAACTGTCTCTACAAATGACAGCCGGGACCAATTTCTAAAGTGCTTTATCGTAATAGATTGTCACCCATCCACATATCGACCTAGGCAAGCGCGGCTAGATCGACCCGTAGGGCTGTTGTTATTTAGCCTAAATGATGTATACCTTAGTGTAAACGCGGTATAAGCTTAGCCGGTATAAAAATACAACACAGTTTGTTATGAACGAGGGTTAAAAAGGTTTCGAAATTCGGCTTTGTCATAATTAACCGTTAAACGTGCATACGTGGTTCTGACACTTTATTTGTTGCTAAACAACTCGTGTGATTAATCGTCGGTAACTGTATTGTTAACCTTATTAAGAGAAAACATGTTGGTTTACATTGTGTGGAGTTTCTTTTGTGTCTACGTTGAGAGCGTTTACGTCTTCATTCTCCTGCCTTGATTCAATTTCTTTGGGGCGGCGCAGCATGTCTTCTTCTTCGATATTTCTCAATTACTCACCCCCTTTCCTCCAGGGGTCGCTGAGCGTGGGAACCTGGGTTTGTTTTCCGGGTCGAGACACTTATGGCTTATGCAGTACCGAGCATACTATTCTAACCGGAAATAAATTTAAATAAAAGATTTATTTACATTAACTATATACATTGTAGTAATTAAATTGACTAAAATAAATTAACTACAAACTATAAAAGGGCATCAAAAAGCTCCTCCTCAACGCTGTCAGCCAGTAATGTGCCCAAGAGACTGGCGGTGTTGCCTCGTGGTCAAGGTAAAAGCCAGCCCTTGGGTCACGGGAAGCGCCAACTAGGCGTTTGGAAATAAAAAAAAATTGATTGCGTATCTAAGTTTCCTGTAAAATAAATTGTAAATTGTATTCAGCTGCATCTGGTTAGACTGGAAGGTGATGATGATGATGCCTAAGTTTCGTGTCTGTGCTATTGACCGTTGAGGGGTTCTCTCGTGAAGAGGCAATCCTTTTTTTTTCGGATGAGAAATCATCAAATGACTTCTCCCGCTCTGGGGTGAGCGGGAGGGAGTGTCAGACTTTTACTGACTAAAACCCACCCATGTTCCTTCATCGCCCTTTGTGTTCCGGGGCCGCGGTATCTCTTTCAGACAACCCGCAGCACCCGGCAGGCATCGGCCCTTGCGGGCCCCTTCCCTACGCTGACATCTCTTTGAGGCGCGCGTGGAGGGACGGCGAGCTAGGTGAAGAGGCAATCCTGGCTGCAGGATCAAGTTATGTCTGCCAACAAATGGACCAAAAACTTTTTTGCAAATTTTGAAGCGTACAACTTACATACACACATATGACAGTGGCAATTCGATGAAAATTCAATAAAACAAACAAAGTCACCGACTTCCGAAAGTAAAGTTATTTTTGAGTTTTTAGTGTTTTTTTGGAAGTCGGTTTTTTTCATAAAGCGTAGTAGAAATAGTCGTACACAGTGTACATAGAGTTGTAATTTATCGAGTCAGAAGTGCCAACGACTATAATTCTTTACCACACGTTGTACGCTATATTGATTGTTAATGTCTCTGGGAGATTAATTGCCGTTTATATTGCGTGTGTGAGCCAGGCTTTATTGAGTTCGATACTAAGTCAATGTTGCCGGGAGAGTGATAATATTTTGTGATGTATCTTAAATCGTTATTATTGTATTAGTTTTCGTGTTATTGGATTTTTTACCTTAGGTACCCGTTGGTTCGTGGTCGCAAGCGCGACTGTTGAGCGTGGGATCCTGGGGTCGATACCCGGGTCGGGCAAAGTGATATCGAGATTTTCTATTAGGAATGTCAGAAGTTGGCGGTATGATACCCCCGTGGCTCGACAAATTAACACGATAATAATCACGTTTCTGACCACCTGTTTCGGAGACATTGACATTTTAATAGTTTGCTCCAAGTGGGATTTGCCACTATGTGTTTTTTTACCTGATTGATCGACGATCAATTTGTTAACGGGTCATCATCACCACCATCTTCCTGCCCTTGTCCCATGTTACTTGGGATCGGCGCAACACGTTTTCTTCTTCCATTCTCCTCTGTCAACCGTCACGCTATCATTTACACCATTTTCTTTCATATCATTCCTCACACAATCCATCCATCGTATCCTTGGTCTTCCTCTCCCTCTACACCCATCAACATTTATATTCATCACTCTTTTAGTCACACGCGATTCGTCTCACCTCATTACATGTCCATAACAACAGTCGATTCCCTTTCAACTTTTCTGTAACTGGCGCAACTTCAAAAGTAAGACCAGATTTTAACTTAAAGCCTAAAGTAAAATTCAAATAACGGCTACCGACCAATATAAAATTACATAATAAAGGAAACTCCGAGAAAAGTTTTCCCATTTATTTCTCTCGTTGGACTTTTGGGTTGCCACAATAAAAATTATGTTTTTAATTTATTGTAGAACCTCCTGCTGCTATAGGAACAAAAACAGTATTTTATGTCTTTTATTTTAACTGGTAACACTGATTGTAACAGAAATGCTAGGTTTAATAGTATATAGTTTTTAGTTTTTTATTTGTTTATACAAGGTGTAGTTTTGCATCCTCGTCAAATTTAAGGAGGTAACTATGCTAATAATTCTCGATCCGAATCGATAGTAAAATGGGTAGGTAATATATATTTTTTTCATAATATCGGAAATCGGTAAGTGTACACCATCCGTATTAAAACTGGGCCCGACTAATACTAGCCCTATAATCGCGCTTTCACACAAACAAACAAACTCAGACGTTTATTCGATAAACGGGTGATTCTCCTCTTTTGAGAAGGGCTTCATTCTGAAATAGTCTCAAATTAAAACAATTAAAAAAAAGCAACGTTTATTATTATTGACCAGGTACCGTAATTTATATTGATTACTAGCTGTCCCGGCGAACTTCGTACCGCCTAACAGTCTATGAATCCTACCCCGCCTACCTTACCTGCCCCACCTACCCTACCTACTCTACCCACCCTACCTACCCTGTCTACCCCACCTACCCTACCTACTCTACCCACCCTACCTACCCTATCTACCTACTTCCTAGTACCTGCCTATCTATCCTACTCTCCTAGTACCTACCTACCTATCCTACTCTCCTAGTACCTACCTACCCTACTCTCCTAGTAGCTACCTACCTATCCTACCCTCCTAGTACCTATCTACATAATATCCTATCCTCAATTTTGTCGCGTTCGCGATTCACTTTTGTTGAGTTTCGGAACGCGACATTAGATCCTCCACCGCGCACGCGAATTTGAACTTTATGCAGCGGTAATAAATTACAAATTGACTCTCCATTTTATTTAGAAAACGTTTGTATGGGAAATAGAAAAGTGCTGTTTTGAGGGTTTTCCCGGCAATTATTCGATTTTTTCTCAACTTTTAAACCTTCCCTAGACCTCCACGAACATTTCAAAACCAAGATAAGATAAATCCGTTCAGTCGTTCTCGAGTTTTAGCGAGACTAACGAACAGCAATTCATTTTTATATATATAGATAGATTTACTTATGTGTATTTATATTTATTATTGTAAGTTAAGCTAGGTAAGGCACATTGACATTATTTTTCTATTCCTTTTGTCACACACTATCATCTACATTTCTTCTTCATTTCTCCTTTTGCACGTCTGCTGGCAGAAATTTCTTAAGAAATAAGCAGTACCTTTGTACTCAAATATTATAAATGTTATTTCCTGTGTTGTCTTCTGTGTTTACAAGAATAGTACAAATAAATTAATAGTTGGGTACCTAAAGGAAAATATTATGAATATAACTTGCCTGCCAAAAGTACAAATAGCATATAATGTATGTATCAATCTGCATATACGAATATTATAAGAGCTATTTTTTTTTTGTAAGTTTGTTGCAGCTGGTAATCTTTGGAACTACTGATCCCATTCTGAAAATTCTTTCACTAACGGAAAGCTACATTATCCCCGTGTGTCATAAGCTACGTAGCTTAGGACACTCGGGGATAATGCATCTAAAACGTTAACGTGGCTTAATTTCCGTAAATAACGGGAGCGAAGCCTCGAGGAAAAACTAGTATTTTATAATAGTCTGGTAAAATGAAAGAAACCCGAACAAAGATCAAGAGATTGACGACCAAAATGGTGGACCGTTTTATTCAGTACAAACTTTACATAATTATGTAGGCGTATTTGTAAAAATACAGATATTATAAATAAAATTTTACATTAAAAATTTGAATTTTTTTGGTTGCTTGGTCTGCCGCGTTGGTCGAGTGGTGGCAAGCGCGACTGCTGAGCATGAGGTCCTGGGTTCGACTCCCGGGTCGGGCAAAGTATTATTGGGTTTTTCCATCAGTATAGCAACATAAAATCGCATACCCGCGCCGCCTCTCCAAACTTACTTCGTCCGTCGTCCGCTCGAACAAGTATAAGCGTCCCGCTCCTCGCTACCGCGCGCCCCGCGCCTCACTGCCGCGCGCCGCCCGCGTCGGCAGTCGGCCTACCTCGTTGCCAGAGAGTGCGCACGCTCAACTGCGTGGCGCGATACTTACGGTGTTCTACGCGACCTCCATGCCGCGTTGGGTAGAGCTAAGTTAGTTTGTGGACCTAATAAGCTGTGTGCCGAAATACAACACTTATTGATTATCATCCTGTCGCATCATTTCTCTGCCCCGCCAAAGCCGCCACCATTACATCAGTAATTTTATCTGGAGCAGCCACGGAGTCTGAGTTTGTGCTCGGTTGATGGCAATAGGATCGCTCCCTATTACATGGGACTAAGTCCAAAATAACTGGCGAAATGTAGCTGTACTATTAGGTACCTCTGCCTAACCCTTCGGGGATTACAGGGGTCATGTTATGTAGTTGTTGCCACTTGAAAGAATAAACTTGAATGTTTGTTTTGTTAACTTTAAAAGCAAAAAATAAATTGAATTTTCCCAACGTCCACGTATTCTTGGCAACTTTACATTGGACTTGGATCTACAAAAAATGGAGGAGATAAATTAATGATACCCGAATGATCAAAGAAAATACACATCACGCCTGCAATCACCGAAGGTTAGGCAGAGATGTGTGTATAGAGATGTACCCGTTAATTTTATGGTACGTAAGGTAAAAATTAATCTACGCTGATTCCGAAGCCATTTCGAGATTTTAGATTTCTTCTCTAGACCTTATTTGGCTGAAGAAGTTTTAAAATTATAAGATGGTGTTTATTTTAACAAAAATACTTGAATTATTTGACTACCTTTAACGGATGTCAACGATTTACAAATAACGGATGAACGGCTTAACGTGCTTTCCGAGGCACGGAAGAAACTCGGTATATAATGGGTGGTTAACCATACACCGACCAACCATAGCCACGAGCTCCTTCACGGAAACGACCACGGTAAATCGTCATCTCCCTAGCCTTTTCCCAACTATGTTGGGGTAGGCTTCCAGTCTAACCGGATGCAACTGAATACCAGTATTTTACATGGAGCGACTGCCTATCTGACCTCCACAACCCAGTTAGTACTGGGTAATACGAAACCCACGGTAAATATTTCCCAAACATGCCACATCAACCTTTTCTCTCATTCCTTCCCCTATCGACAAACCCGTCATTTGGTGGTGAGCTATAGCTCTATTTGACATTCGTTCTATGATTTATTGCCTCGTACGAGGACCCTCAGATATGGAAAAGGTGACCAATAGCGTGAAAAGATGTTTCGCAGTCTTGTGTAGTGTTGCCCATAAATTTTGGAAGGTTGTAGGAGCAGTTTCTTCGAGGAAAATATGGTTTTTAACTTTTTAACAAACAACCACATCAGAAACAACTACCTGTAGGCCAAACAAATATTTGTTCCGTGTGGGAATCATATCAGCGCAGCAGCCGTATGACACATGACAAGGAAAATAAGAAAAACAAAATCTTTTTTCAGGTGTAGTGCCGGTTACTCGGGGCAACGATGTGATGAGAACGCGTGTCAGGCTTAATGTTTAACACGTTCAGACCGGCGGAGTATTTGCTGACACGGCGAGGTGTACCACCGGTGGCCACGTCACACTATACTTTCAATATACTAAGAAATTCGCGCCGCTTTGAGAGAAAGTGTTCTGTATATCGTCCTCGCCTAGTAATATTGACAAATTTTCATAGTGCAGCTCAGGAAGTGGATATTATTTCGAAAAGTAAGCAAAAATCAATGTTGAAAAATCGTATTTTGGTTCATGGGGCGGTGATGTACCACCGGTGGCCATATGAAGATTTGCGCCGTAGGATACCAAGTACCTACTCATGAGGTGCCGGTCTGAACGTGTTAAACGACGGCATCTGTTCCCTGAATAAGAAGAGTCAGAGCCGGTCTGTCGATGCACACAGGGCTATCAGGGCGACAGATGGGAAGTTCTCGTATCTCAGCCAAAATGCTTACAGCATTTGGTTACAAAAACAGTTTCAATGTTGATAGAGATTCTAAATGAAGGTAAAAATCTTTTAAATCCGTCAAGTCCATTTTTGTTCCGTAGAGAAATGTTTGAACATCATCTACGTAAGTTTAACACTCACATCACATCACGGCTGTAATTCCCCAAGGGTTCAGCAGAGGTGTACCCAATAGTACACCCTCATTTCGCCAGTTATGTTTAAGGTCATGTATTAGAGTCAGAGCCTATTACCATTAACCGGGCACAAATCCAGACTCCGTGGCTGCTACTAAGATATTCCTGATGGGAAAAACCCAATGACACTTGGCCCAACCTTTTTTTTTTTTTTTTTTTTTTTCGGATGGGAAATCATCAAATGACTTCTCCCGCTCTGGGCTGAGCGGGAGGGAGTGTCAGACTTTTACTGACTAAAACCCATCCATGTTCCTTCATCGCCCTTTGTGTTCCGGGGCCGCGGTATCTCTTTCGAACAACCCGCAGCACCCGGCAGGCATCGGCCCTTGCGGGCCCCTTCCCTATGCTGACATCTCTTTGAGGCGCGCGTGGAACACGAACGCGCCGTCGACTCGGCCTGTCGTCCTAAGACGGAGGGACGGCGAGCTAGCCCTTAGCTCACCGTCCACAGGCCCGCGTCTACGGTGGCCGGGGGCCACCACGTGGCCCCCGACGCCCGGTGCGTCTCCCGCGGACTTGGCCCAACCTGGGAATCGAACCCAGGACCTCATGATGAGCAGTCGCGCTTGCGACCACCAGACCAACGAGTAAGTCTATGTAAGTTTAATGTGTGTAATTGTTATTTCTTAACGTTTTCTTGACAAGACACGTCAGTAACTGAGATCAAAGCAGTGAAGTCGACGTGTGCTTCAACTGTTGCCTGAAGAAAATGTGAAGATGGATGCTGGAAGATGGTGATGTGAAGATGGACGCTGGAAGATGGTGATGTGAAGGTGGATGCTGGACAATTATCGTCATATTTCAAACAATTTACACAAAACCTTGACAAATTATTTAATTAGACATACACCTTCCTCATGAATTACTCTATCTATTAATGAAGCCGCATGAAAATCCGTTCAGTAGTTTTTGAGTTTATCGCAAACAAACAGACAGACATACGCGACGGAGGACTTTGTTTTATGTTATAATGATATGTAGTGATACCATAGCCGGGTACCACAGCTTAGAGTTGGTTTGTTTCACACGTACCACACACACACACGTAGCGGCCGGCCTATAAATCGCAAGTACAACGTTGCTTCGACGCAACTACAAGCGCGCGACGCCCCTGCGCACTTCTGCGCCCTCTAATCTGTCTCTCTGCAAACACCAGCCACAATGTAACCACATCGACATTTCGCCGGCAAGATGCAGCAGACCTATGATCTCTTAATGCAGGAATGTTTCAGACAGCTGTCTAGAGCCATCTCTTTTCCACTCCTAAAACAGTACTAATACATTCCGTAACCATCGGTCATAGTAACCCTCCTGCAGCGACACTATGCACATGTAACTAATGCTTGACCACTTTTGTCGCTGCGATGTGTTGTGTTCGTGTGAATTCTCCTTTACGATTTACAAAAAAGTTAGATTTTCTAAAACCACAAAGCTTAGTCCCGGCAAAGAGATTTAGAATAATTTATATTAAAATGTCTTTAGTCACGGTTCTTCCATCCAACACTCAAATCCAATCTTACAATTCAATATTTTCTCTAAATCTCGTCCAACAATATAAGACCCGCCTAAAATTATAATTAAGCAAGTATTGTCGAAGTTTAAAACATTCAATGTAATTATGCCTTCTACAATCAAAGTTAGTTCTTGAGACATTGTTTGTGGACCAATTGAAGACCTTCAAGATCCTTTTAATCAAGACTGTATAACTATCTGTCTGATGATATGTAGAACGTGGTATGTAGCATTTTTTAAGGTATTTTACTTGACTGTGAAGGATTGTTTGTACAATCAGAGAAATCAATTGCTTTTTAAATTGACATACTCGGTCAAAGGAGATGGCTAAATGGAAGTATGGACGACTGCCCCAGCAATGAATAAACATGGAACTTTGCAATATGTAATGCTGAATAGCTCAATATTAGTATTTCATGTGAAAAAAGTTTCAAGAACTTTTCATATCTTTACAATCCTGAAAATAACATCGTGCAACTCCTACGTCAATAGGTATAAAAAACTGCAAACAAATGACATATTGCTATGAAGTTTTACCTAGGCGTTTCGATATTTCTGCAATGATTTACGATATTTTTGACTAGCGACACATCCCGATTTCGCACGGTGGTACGTGAGTATACATCTACGAAGAGGTAATTACGGGCTTTCTACAATCCACGCAAAAATCACTCCCGCTCGCGTGTATACATAATAATGCATCTTACCGTTACAGTCTTACAGTTGTTTGGGTGTCTGTTAATATTAATCCCTATTTTCACATAGGTTCATCATTTCAACCACTTATTTATATATTATCTGTGAAAACTGTCTTTACTTCAACTCATTATCCTACACGAATGTATGCCTAAACCTTCCGGAAGAACCAATCAACCTACTAGTGACAACCCCTTCAAGCTACATACATCCGTAGGCGGACTTAGTTTAGTAGGTGCGGTGATTGATAAATCCTGCCTAAACTACGATATATAATTTAGGCACTGAGTAACCAAGGACATAAAAGATATTGAAATAAAACAACAAAAATACAATTTATTTATTTATTCCTCATTCTCATTCCCCCGCAGTCTTTGCGTTGCCACACCGCAGTTTATGCATCGCATGATGAATGATTGCAAGTCCGTGTCGAGAAGCGAGAGGTCAGTAGATAGGCGAGCACACACTAAGTCCAATAAACAAGCGAGGGTCAATGAAAATCCAAAATAAAATAGCACAACGAACAAGAAAACGGCATATCGTTGAAACGGAGTCTGTTCTGTTGGCTGTTGTACAATATTACTATACTCTATGCTGTTGTATGACATCTGACCATACACTAGCATCTGACGTTTGTTTTTTCTTAAAGAAGGGATTGAACTTCAATTGTATCAGAATCAATAAAATAATCGAATAGGTTGAAAGAAAAAATGGAATTAGTTTTTATCGACCACTATTTAGTTTATATTTTTCGACACAAAATAGGTAGTAAGAACGAAGAAGCACAGTCCGAAGCTTTAAGTTATTTTATTTGATTCTGATTAAAATAAAGTGGAATTGAGTAAAGTCGATTATCACTTTAAAAACAACCCCATTTTCCGAATCAAAACCCTGTGAAAACATAATAACAAGCAACTATACAGGACACCGAACTGGACGCCTTAGTTTCAGAAAAACCTGTTATCAAAAATCGATTTAAGTACCTACAGTTTCATTTGACATTCTGCAAAAGCGATAAGACCCCTCCCTAGCTTGCGGTTAGTGTTATTTCCCCTTGACCCTGTCATGTAAATCAAAAAAGGAAATAATATACTTTTTTCATGTTTAACGTTCACGAAAGTTCTAGGAAATTATTAAACACTAAATAATTCATGAATGATTTTTTAAATATTACGAGTTAATGTGAGATTCCTATACATGCTGGGGGCAGTCATTTAGCCATCTCCTTTCCACAGTCAATGAATTGCAATTTAAGTTGGTTAACAAGAAAATTCACTGACTTTACTTCATCAGGCTCAAGGCGATGAAGTTTGTTATACCAATAAAAGGGTGTTTCGCCGGAAACAATAAAAAAGTCAAAAAAAACGTCAAGATTTTTTTTTTATCGCAATGACGATTGGAACAAGTGCCTTTTGGCTTCGGGTTAAGGGTCTATTTACACTCTTTATACATCAAAATTATCTTAAATAAATTAACGATTTTTAAACAATTAATATTGAAGTATTTACAGTAGTTTCGTACACGTGGCCACTTAAAATTATCAACAATAACCTAACAACACTCAAACTGTAAAGGAATCTTTGACCGAAAACTTGACTAAGTTCCAACAGCCCTCGATAATTATAATTACAACATTGTCAGATACCCAGTTCTACTCTTGACCACAAAACTCGTCAGTTTAAATTATCGTCCTTCAAAGGGACGCATTCTAATTACAAGTTAAATCGAATTAATATGAAGTTTATTATCTGAGGAAGTTATCTTTCTGAATATCTTTGGTTCATTGCTGGGAATACGGGGTGGGTGGAAGGGACAGCGAGGCTGAGCCGGTCACCACGTGTTCAGTACACCACCCTGAACCCCCCCAGACAGAAAAGTTTCGTCGGCCAAAAAAAAAATCTGCTGTTCAGTACCTACATTTGGACGTGTATGTATTGCAGTTTTGTAGGGAAATAGTGCAAATTATTTATTTATTTAATTTGGCTCCTCAACAATGAGTAGGTACACTATTACATCATCATCTGCCTAGCCTTTTCCCAACTATGTTGGGGTCGGCTCCCAGTCTAACCGGATGCAGCTGAATACCAGTATTTTACATGGAGCGACTGCCTATCTAACCTCCACAACCCAGTTAGTACTGGGTAATACGATACCCCTTGGTAAGACTGGTTGTCAGATTTTCGGGCCACTGACTACCTGTAACGACTGTCAAAGATGTACAATTCACAGCCGGGACCAACGGCTTAACGTGTTTTCCGAGGCACGGAGGAAACTGTGTGTAATGGATGGTCACCCATCCACGGACCAACTCAGGCAAGCGCGGCTGAACCTGACGATCGACCCGAGCGGCTGTTATTATTTAGCCATGAGCTCCTCTCACACAGGTCTCAGGTACACAATTACATATAAATATTACATTAATTATTATGCAAATTATGATTATATCTAAGTAGTCTAGTTGTTCAGTACATTTATGTTCGACTAACTCGTCAAAATGTACATACTGAACAGCTGATTTTTTTACGCGATTTCAGTGTTGGTCCCATAGTAAAAGTTGTTCGTTATAATGAGTACAATGACTGTTAAGAGGATTAAAACGACTTAAATTTAACCATAGTACATATGTTGTATTTTTTTGACAGTTTAGTGCTGTTGTTTGTTTTTTTTTCCATTTTAGGATTTATTTAATAGTCTAAAAACATTCCTAAATTAGTATCACCAGTGTTTTCATTTACTGTCCTATTGTCAGCGCCAGCCTGTATACTTTCATGTATAGGTACAGTAAAACACTGTTATATCGAAATTATATACTAATTTAATGTGAGTGTTTATTAATATTTGCATGCTATTTTTATGGCAAAATGTGTCACTGCATTACATGTTATATTTACCATCTTTTGTACCACATTTAACGCAAATAAATAATTTTGACTTTGACTTTGACAGTCACACCATTTTTATTTATTTGTATAGATGTATAGATTACGAGTTAGTCGACACAATTGGAGCCAGCAAATTTCGTCCGTCACAGCTGGTGGAGTTCGCTACAGTTTAGCTGAAGCTTAAAATATAACGCCAAAAATATAAAACCTCATTGCTCCAAAAGAATAATTTAAATCCCTGACAGCAATCGGCACAAAAACATAAAGAAAGACATTATAATAGAAAAGAAGAATATTAATGTCATCGGAGATGATAACTATGCAAAATTTTCTTATGTGATCCTAAGTAATTTTCAAATAAACTAGAACCAACGAAAATCTTGCGTACCCAACACAGCTGTTTCGGAAAATGATTTGAGTTCCGAGAATTTTAGGTTAGTACTTAAAATTGCATTAATTCTAACTTTGTTCATAACTTCACGCATTGTCAAAATATTGTGGGTGTAAGGCACCTGTCCATTGTCGGCGAGGAAGCGATTGGCTATAGGCTATTTTCTGTCTAAGCATGTAGAATTGTATGGTAGGTTCCGTGCCAGTAAATAGATTCATATTAAAGCAAGATCCCAGGGCCACCAGACTGGGGTGCAAAGTCAGAAGTCCTCCACGTGTGCCGAGCGGCTGCTGGTCCCTCCCGATACGTCTGGAGGGATGAGCAGCTGCTCGGCCGGTGCACCCTGGGCGTGGCAGTAATCATCCCCCGGGGATGAGAGGAAATTGGAATTTCCATTTCCTCTCATCCCTCGGGGAGTGTTACTGCCGCGGCCAATTATTCTGACATGGGTGGGGTCGTTGGACCAACGGTGCGTTCCCCTGCGTGACCCTCTGTAAAGCAGAGGGCATAGCAGGGGAGTAAGGACGGGCTCGGTGTGCACTTACCCTGCCTCCGAGCAGACAGGGAAGGATACGTCCTTCCCTGTCACCGTCGATCTCGTAATCCCATCGTCGAAGTGTCGTGGATCATGTCTCGCGGCTTCGATAGGGACCGAGGGTCTTGGCTTAACCGCCCGGACTGCGAGGTAGAAAACCTCTATAAAAAATCACCCCAAACCTCCAAGCGGCGGCGCACCGTGAGGGAGGTTGTTAGCTTGACTAATGGGTAGCTAAATTAGTCGTTAGTGCGAACCACTATATTTGAGAAGTTAAAAAGTTTTTTACTCGTGGGAACAGCATGGAAACAGATACAAACAAAAAAAAAAAAACAAACGAAGAGGTGGGGAGTGATGCGGGGTCGGAGTCCGACGTCGCATCCAGCGATGGGAGCGCGGGAGGCTCAGTGAGCTCCCGCCTCGAGAGGGCCGGGACTGCTGCGGAGAACAGCAAGTTCTTCCGCAAGCGGTCCAGGCAGGAGGGCGACCTAGAGTCGACTTCCGGAGAGGAGTTGGCCTCGGCCCGTAAGATCTCCACCAGCAGACGCGGTGGGATCCAAGGCAAGAGGGGGGGGCTCACTGCCTCCGAGAGGTCGGCAAAGGTGGCCGAGGAGGGGCGCCACCCGGGCTTTACTGCTCCCGGGTCTGGCGAAGAGGCGGGTGCGCCTGGCGGCTCCGAGGCGGAGCGTAAGGCCAGGTTCGCAAAGGAGGTGGAAGCCGCAATCCGGGGCGTGGCCGCGAAGGTAAAGCCTTCCACAAAACACAAGGCCATCCCCGCGGCTTCCGCTTCCATTTTGGCGGCTGCGGAGGCCCACTATGTGGGGCCTCCGTCTGATGAGGTGGCCAAGCTGCGGGCGGAGGTGTCCCGCCTGGCGACCTGCATGGAGCTTCTCCAACAGGAGAACGCTAAGCTCCGTGCAGACCTGGCCAGCCTGCGGGAGGCTGGCTCCAGTGTGGCTCCTCCAAGGGGGGGACCACAGCAGCGGCAGCAGCAAAGCCAGCCCGTGCCTGTGGAGAACCAGGTTTTGAACCTGGTTCGGCAGGAGCTGGCTGCCTTCCAGACGCGGTTTTCCGTTCTGGAGGGTATTGTCCTGCGTCCCCCCTTGACCGCGAACAAGGCGGCCGCGCCGAAAGCGGCCTCGTACGCGGCTGCTGCGGCTGCCGCCCCCGCGACCAGTCAGCCCTCTGGCAGGGCTGCGTTGCCCCCCGCTGATAAGTCGGCTCCGGCGAAACCGGTGTCGGCTAAGAAGGCGGCGGGCAAGAAGAAGAAGGGCAAGGCGGTTGCACAGGCGGCAATAGTGTCGGCGCCAGCGGCGAGTGGGCCAGCGCCTGCGGCACGTCCGCCTCCGCCACTGCCTCCCCAGCCCACTACACCTTCCGCGGCTGATGCCGGATGGCAGGTGGTTGGGGAGAAACAGAAGGGGCGGAAGGCGGCCAAAAAGGCCCGCAATGAGGAGCGGCAGCGCCAGCACCGGGCGCGAAAGGTTGCGGCTAGGCTCCGCGCCCCTAAAACCGCGGCTGTGGTGATCACGCTACAGCCAGATGCGGAAAAGAGGGGCGTGTCCTACCGCGACCTGCTGGCGAAAGCCAAGGAGACGGTGAACCTCGGTGAGCTCGGAATCACCGGGGGCCTCCGGCTTAAAGTTACTGCGACAGGGGCTCGCATGCTGGAGATCCCCGGTGAAACCAGCGGCTCGTCCGCAGACGCTCTGGCGGAAAAGCTCAGAGCGTCCCTGAACGCGGACGAGGCCCGAGTTTCCAGGCCTGTCAGATGCGCAGACCTGCGCATCTTGGGTCTGGACGACTCGGTGACCGAGGAGGAGGTGGTGGCCGCCGTCGCCAGGTCCGGAGGGTGCCCTGCTGAGCAGGTCAGGGCAGGCGCCATACGTTCGGACCTGTCGGGCATGCGTACCGTTACGGTAAGCTGCCCCGTGACGGCGGCGAAAACTATTGTGGAGGGCCGAAGGCTACTGGTGGGCTGGGTTTCAGCGCAGGTAAAGCTGCTGGAACCCAGACCTCTGAGGTGCTATCGCTGCCACGTGGGGCACCACGTGTCAGTAAAGTGCGCCTCGGAGGTGGACCGCAGTGGCCTCTGCTTCCGATGCAGTCAGCCCGGTCACACATCGGCGGCTTGCTTTGCCACGCCGCACTGTGCTGCATGTGCGGCTGCTGGCAAGCCGGCCGATCACCGGGCTGGGAGCAAGGCCTGCGCTCCACCCACAAGAGGTAAGAGCAGGCCCTCCGCCGCCTCCGCCACCGTCTCCGCCGCCGCTGCCGCGGCTGCCCCCTCTGCCGCTGTCGCCGCCACTGCCGCCGCTGCGACAATTGCGCCCTCGCAGGGGGCCCGGGAGGAGGAGGGTATGGAGTGCCAATAACGGCCCCATTACGCCTCCTCCAGGCGAACATCAACCACTGCGCCTGCGCCCAGAATCTGCTGCTTCAGAGCATGGCGCAGTGGTTGATTAACATCGCCGTGGTCGCTGAGCCGTACTTCGTCCTGCCCAGGGAAGACTGGGTGGCGGACCTAAGCGGCTCAGTGGCCTTAGTTTCGTCGGCCGCCGCCGGTACCCCGACCCTTGAAAGTGTCAGGAAGGGTCAGGGGTGCGTAGCGGCACGGTTCGGGGAGATCGTAGTTGTGGGTGTCTACTTCTCCCCGAACCGAACTCTCGCCGAGTTCCACAACTCCCTTGCGGAGTTGAGTGTCGTCGTCGGAAGCCATTCCCTCCCCGTGCTTGTCCTCGGGGACTTCAATGCCAAGAATATGGCTTGGGGTTCTCGTTGCACAGACGTGCGGGGAAGGATGGTGGAGGACTGGGCTCTGGAAACAGGCCTGGTCGTCCTGAATCGGGGTACTGTACCCACGTGTGTGCGGATGCGGGGCGAGTCGGTGGTGGACATTTCGTTCGCTAGCCCCGCTCTGTCGCCGCGTGTCGTGGACTGGCGTGTCATGGAGGGGGTGGAGACCTATTCCGACCACCGGTATATCCGGTTTGACGTCTCCACCCAGTCCTCGAGCGCGCCGGTCTTACAGGCCCCGAGTGGTCCGCGTTGGGCGCTGAAGCAGCTGGACCGGGAGCTCCTCCTGGAAGCCTCGATCGTGCAGGCCTGGGTGACATCACCGGACAGGCCTGCCGACGTTGATAATGAGGCAGGGTGGTTCCAGGAGGCCATGTCCGACATATGTGACGTGGCAATGCCCCGAGTTCGGCCAGGACGCGCCCGGCGTCAGGTGTACTGGTGGTCGCGCGAGCTGACAACTCTGCGCGAGGCGTGCGTCGCTGCGCGACACCCGTACGCCAGGCATCGCAGGCTCCGCATTCGCCCGCCGAATGCGGAAGCCATTGAGGCGGAGCTGTATGAGGGCTACAGAGCGGCGAAGACCGCCCTCCACGAGGCTGTCCTGCGGGCCAGAGATCGGGCCCGCGAGGAGATGCTGGGGACTCTTGACGGGGATCCGTGGGGGCGCCCTTACAAGATGGTGCGGGATAAACTCCGCACCTGGGCCCCCCCACTGACGCAGAGTCTCCGGCCTCAGCTCGTGGAGGACGTGGTGAGCGCTCTGTTTCCCTCGCGAGGGGAACATCCCCCCCCGCCTATGGCTCCGCCACCTGCGGTGCCGGAAGCGGACCACGACGACGACGACGTCCCGGAAGTGGCTGGGGTAGACCTGAGAGTGGCGGTAGGACGGCTCAAGGCCAAAAATACCGCCCCGGGACCCGACGGCTTGCCTGGCAAAGCCTGGGTCCTGGCCTTTGAGGCTCTCGGGCCCCGACTGGAGGGGCTCCTAAGCGCATGCTTGGAGAGAGGCCAGTTCCCGCTTCGTTGGAAGACGGGGAAGCTGGTCCTCATTCGGAAGCCGGGGCGCCCTGCGGACTCTCCGTCCGCATACCGGCCCGTTGTGTTGCTCGACGAGGTGGGCAAGCTCTTTGAAAGAGTCATTGCAAACCGCCTCGCCGAGCACCTTGCGGGGATGGGTCCGGATCTTGCGGAACACCAGTTTGGTTTCCGCAAGGGGCGCTCCACGGTGGACGCCATCATGCGCGTAAGAGCCCTCACGACAGGGGATGCGGTGTCCCGGGGTGGGGTTGTCTTGGCGGTGTCTCTCGACATCGCCAACGCCTTCAACTCCATGCCCTGGAGCTGCATTGGGGAGGCACTCCGGTATCACCGGGTGCCGACCTACCTTCGTCGTGTGGTCGGGGATTACCTGACGGACAGAGCCGTCATCTACCCCGGTCGCTCCGGAGAGTGGAACCGGCGAGAGATGTCGTGCGGTGTCCCACAGGGATCGGTTCTAGGACCGCCCTTGTGGAACATCGGCTACGACTGGGTGCTGCGCGCCGACCTCCCTAGTGGCGTCAGCGTAGTGTGCTACGCTGACGACACGCTGGTGCTGGCACAGGGGAGGTCGCACGAGGCGGCGGCCGACTTGATGACACGCGGGGTTGCGATAGTCGTTGAGAGGATCCGGCAACTGGGTCTCGAGGTGGCATTGCACAAGTCCGAGGCCATGTGCTTTCATGGGCCTCGGAATGCGCCACCGTCGGGATCCTCACTGACGGTAGGAGGGGTTTCCATCGGCGTCGGGTCGACGTTGAAGTACCTGGGACTTGTCCTCGACAGCCGGTGGAACTTCGTGGAGCACTTCCGACGTTTGGCCCCTAAACTGGAACGGACTGGGGCTGCCTTCAGGCGGCTCCTGCCCAATCTGGGGGGGCCGAACGCCTCCTGCCGGAGGCTCTATGCGGGGGTCGTGCGGTCCATGGCCCTTTACGGTGCCCCGGTGTGGGCGCGTTCCTTGAGGCGGCGAGCCGCCCATTATCTGAACGCGCCCCAAAAGGTGATAGCCGTAAGGATGGTCCGTGGGTTCCGCACGATCTCGGGCGAGGCTGCGAGCCTCCTAGCCGGATTGCCACCATGGGATCTGGAGGCGATAGTCCTCGCGCGCCTACATGAATGGCGCGCGGAGGTTCTTCGCCGGGGGGTTACTCCGCTGCCGCGGCTAATTGCCGCTCAGCGGACAAACCTCCGAGCCGATCTCATGGTGACATGGAGAGAGCGACTGTCGCAACCCCGTGCAGGGCACGCCACGATAGTGGCGATAAGTCCCCTCTTTGAGGAGTGGCTTGAGAGGCGCCACGGCGTCCTCACCTTCCGCCTGACGCAGGTCCTCACCGGACACGGTTGTTTCGGGAGGTTCCTGCACCGAATCAGGCGGGAGGAGACGCCCGGGTGTTTCCACTGCGAGGATCGACCGGAGGACACGGTGGAGCATACGGTGGAGGTCTGCCCCGCTTGGGCGGAGCACCGCCGTGTCCTCCTAGCGGCGATCGGCGGCGGCGACCTCTCGCGTCCGGCCCTGGTTCGAGCCATGGTCCGGAGCGAGACGGAATGGGAAGCCGTCACCTCCTTTTGCGAAGCAGTCATGCTAGCAAAGGAGGAGGCGGAACGTGAGAGAGAGCGTTCCTCCTCACGTCCCAGCCGCCGCGGGAGACGCACCGGGCGTCGGGGGCCACGTGGTGGCCCCCGGCCACCGTAGACGCGGGCCTGTGGACGGTGAGCTAAGGGCTAGCTCGCCGTCCCTCCGTCTTAGGACGACAGGCCGTGTCGACGGCGCGTTCGTGTTCCACGCGCGCCTCAAAGAGATGTCAGCATAGGGAAGGGGCCCGCAAGGGCCGATGCCTGCCGGGTGCTGCGGGTTGTTCGAAAGAGATACCGCGGCCCCGGAACACAAAGGGCGATGAAGGAACATGGATGGGTTTTAGTCAGTAAAAGTCTGACACTCCCTCCCGCTCAGCCCAGAGCGGGAGAAGTCATTTGATGATTTCCCATCCGAAAAAAAAAAAAAAAAAAAAAAAAAAAAAAAAAGGGCCACCAGACTGATTAACAAAATGTATGGCATCGAGAAGTTTTAGTATGTACTGTGAACGTATGCATTCCTGCTAACTTGTGCCAACGGCCGATTTCCAGATATCAGGTGCTAAGTAGGACAATCGTAGGGGTCAAACAACCCCCAGACAAAATTAAAATGACGCTGTATAGCATTGGCTCAATAAAGATAAGATAAAAACAATAAACCCATACTTAAATGATTAATTGCGACCCCACGATTGGTCTGGCTGATTACAATGACTATTGAAGAGTAGCTATCCAATAAAAAATAGTCTCTGACTAAAAGTATCATAACGTAATTTTTTCCGAGCTTTAAAGCGTCTGGCAGGAATTTTGCCAACGGGAAGTGTCTGGCAGCGTTGATTATTCGTTCATAACAATATTCTCTGCAACATTAGGTAGATAGGTAGTCTCTCCACGTAAAGTACTGGTATTCAGCTGCATCCGGTTAGACTGGAAGCCGACCCCAACATAGTCCGGGAAAGGATTCTGATGTTTCTCTGCAACATTTATATAAAAATCAGCACTCAGACTTTGAGAAAAGTGAGTAAAATTGTTACGTAACTTTGGCACCTGATATCTGAAAATTGGCCGTCGGCACAAGTCAGCGGGTACGCCTACGTTCTACGGATCTTGGAACATATCTAGTATATATAGTTGACTGTCCACACCGACCCCGAGGAACATGGGACAAGGACAGGAAGATGATGCGTTGACTGTTCACACCGCCGCGCCGCCCGAGAGCCGTCAAACAAGCTACTCGGTTTTAGTTGGTAGAGAAATAAATACATACATGCCTTTTACCCCATGGGGGTAGACAGAAACCACAGAACGCCACGTGCTACGATCCTTGCTCTGCTTGTTTCGTGTTCCAATCGCTGACGGTGAGACAGGTGCCTTCAGAAGGTACTAAATGTTAGCACATAAGCGCGATGGGCTCGCATAACATTGCAAGTAGTCCAATGCGGCCCGCCTGGGGTTTACCTGTCTATCGCCATCTCTTTCCCACTCTCGAAATAGAACCAAAACATTCCTGCATTAAGAGGTCATAGTACGCCTGCTGAAGAATGCGATCATTTTCGTTATTCGTGGTGCGACCCACTCAAATGTGCACTTGTCTTTGCGCTATTAGGTAACAATGTAGCTACTGGTATCGTCTGTCGGTTTCCAAACGGTGGTTATTACGACAGAAAAAAAGCTTCTTGGTCATTTTAATGTTTAAAGAATCTATGAATTGATTTATTGATTGCTTTAATTTTTAACCATTCTACGTCCTAGAATTAAATTTTACATCACTACATAGTATAAAACAAAGTCACTTCCCGCTGTCTGGCTGTCCCTATACATATATGCTTAGATCTTTAAAACTGCGCAACGGATTTTAATGCGGGTTTTTTTAATAGATAGAGTGATTCAAGAGGAAGGTTTATATTTATAATACATGCATATTATAGAAGAGAAAACATTAGTATCTACATTGCACCCGTGCGAAGCCGGGGCGGGTCGCTAGTAAAATATAAAGTCCCAGAACGCAGAATGGTTTCATTAAACTATATTATATAAATTATATTCTTAACTAGTTATAGGTCACAATCTTCAACGCAACTTGCGAGACCTTTATCCTACTTTAAATTTACATACGTTACAATTCATACATATTTCTTATTTCTAACAAATGCTATATTTTTCACTGCTAGGTTTCCGGACTAACATCTTTGTTAGTTAGTGAGTGTTATTCTCAGTGATTTTAGTTGAAAACAAACCTTATATGCTTGAACACCATCAACTGGTCGGCCCCATTAAAACAATAGTATCTGTCCGATACTTAGCAGCAGGATTTTAGAAAGAAATTCTTATTACACATTCAAAAATATAGGTAAAGAAAATGATAAAGATGAATAGAATACAAATATTTTGCTTACAGAAGAGGAGAGAAGATTCTTGAAATGGGCAAAAATTCTGGACTGAAAATCTATGATAATAATGATGGAGACACAAAAATTCTATTCAAAAAATCAAATGCCACAAATTTTTCGCGTTCAAGAACAATGTCAGGCGCATCACAATTATATTCAAGAAGCGGTATAATGCAAATCAAGAGGAATTCGGGTACAAATCATCATAGGTATTATACGGACAGAGGGAAAACCAAAAGAGATTTTAGCGTAGAAACCGATATTTGTATTCTTCGAAGGTATTACAGAAGGAAGAAGAATAGCTTGCTCGGGGAAAACTCAGGAAAGTCCAGATACTCCACACTAGTTGACACTGAGTGCGAAACAATAGAAGAATATCCAGACACAAGCGGTTGCGGAGATAATGACAACGATACGGAAAAGAGCAATCCACCACTCGACATAGCATCACTCATGATAGACAACCTAAAAGATCTACTCAACCAATGGATACAAAAACATTTAATACAAAACAAGGACACCAAACAAAAAATAGATACAGTGCTAGATTCTTTGATTCGTAAGTTAGAAACAAGAAATAATCTAGCTTCATCTTCAGGTTCCACTTATATTTTACATAAGCAGGCTGGCAAACAAGAAGTAAAAAATAAAAAAATTGCAACCGCTTCTCTTACTTGTCAGTGCTGCAAACACAAAGCCCGTTGCGTGAACGTTGAATCTTCAGCAGCAGTTAGCAGTGTAAGTCAAAAGAGGTCTACCGGGCTCACTGAGCCTTTTAACTACAAAGATATAAGAATAATATCTACTTTGAGCATACCAAGAAGTTTCCACAGAAGAGGATTAGAAGAAAAGAAGGAGCAAAGCAGCTGGTACAGAATGAAAAAAATTAAACACAGAAATTTAGTCCTATCCATTGACCGATCAAATAATAAGTTTATGAATTCGTCAAGTTTTGATTTAGTGGCGATTTCAACTAAATCCCTTACAAAGAGGTCTACGAATAATGAGATAATCTCCAAAAAGAAAAAGCGACATATTGTATTCTTTCCAAAACCATTTTATAAAAGCGCAACGGAAACTTCAAGTGCGACACATGATGGAACCTTGCAAATAAAAAACACCCTTGTTGATAAAGACCGGTTCAAAGCCATGCCAAGCCTTTTAGGAAGTCTATATGCCAACGATCCTATTATGCCTAACAAAAATATTCAATTTGCTCGTAGTACCCAAAACAATAATTACACAATGACCGAACATAATAACTCTGAAGTAACAATACATAACGCTAACGTAGCCACTGAAATAGCAAATGATATTTACGCCAAGCAAGCAAAAGAGAAATACTTACCTGAGGAAATTAAAAGCAAACCTGTTGTTACAATGGATTCTACAGATCGTAGAATAGAACATCCAAATACCAAAAAATCTTGTTTGGAACTTCCAAAAACTAAAAATAACCGTAAGAAGCCCACGAATAGGGGTAAGATTAACAAACTCAGGCAGCGGTCCACTTTCCAAACCATTAACAACAAGCAATTTACATTTCTTTACAAGAAAGCACAAAGCCAAACATCTCCAGGAGGAGAATTTTTAAAACACTGCCAAAACATAATGCAGTTTTTTGACGAATACAAAAACAACAATATAAAGTTAGATGTGCAAATAAATGTATACCCAACGTGCCAATCTAATAAAAAAGACGTCTGCACAGATGTTAGTTACCAGACATTGGGTGTTTATGACATAAAATTTAATCCTACTTTACTGAGTAATATAGAACCAACTAAAAGAGACGCAACAGTACATATGGACAAAGAACCAGTCAAATACAAAATAGAAAACGAAAACTGTTCGAAAGAATATCACCATCTGCCTGACCTTTCGAAAGAACGTACTCCTAAAATCATTCCTTTACTTGATAGCTCAATCTGTCAAGCTAAGTTTATTTTCGATGCGAACTCTAAAGAAAAAGTTGAAGCAATATCTAAACCGAACATAGCCATCAATAGCCATAATGAACAAAGCACCATAACGACTGAATTAGAAATAGTACAAGAGATTAGTGAACTTCGAGCAGTAATAAGAGATCTAGCCGCAGCAGCAGAAAGATTCGTCAATGAACAGCTGAAGAGAGAGTCTAATAAATCAAATGTTGAAACTATCATATCACGTAACCCGAGCAACTATACATCTAGTTCAAAAGTTGAAGCCGTTATTAATCTTAGAAATCCATCTAAAGCTATACAATATTCAAAAGAGGTTATTGATAAACAAAAACTACTATCCGGATTAAAAATAGCCAAGGAACCGAAGAAGAAAGAAACGTTTGATTTTTACAATAAACTCGTTAAGAAGAGCACGTCATATCGCATTATCGATAGTGAATCCATTTTAAGAGTTACCGACATGACTTCAGGGGCTAATGAGTTGAACGAGCCACCTGACACTTCAAAGACTAGAGATACTAGAGTCACCAAAGAAGCGTTACGGCGTACCACACAAAAATCCAAATCTTTATTTGAATTATCATCTGAACAGTCAAAGAAACGAAAATTGGACTCCTTATTTTGCGATGGTTACCGAAAGAATCTTCAATGTCGCGTTTGTAGTGTGCATCGTATTCTTTCGCATTCTTGTTTCAGTGACAAAAGCATTAAAAGGGTCAAAAAGTTATTTGGCTGGATATCGAAGAAAGAAAATACCTGCCAGAGGAGCATTACACCAGAATTACCACCGTGTATTTGTAGATCAGACACGAACTTTACAGATTCTATGCCAATGTTTCGTACAGCGCCACTGCGCGTTCCTGAGCGAAACTCTTTCTCTTCTGTAGATGTCCTTTGTCCATGTGATCCAGAAGATAAATTTGTAAAGATCGGTTGCGTTGAAGATGAGCAACCTCAGGATCAGATCAGATGCAAAGAACGCAGAGGAATGGGTTTTGGCGAGGGCTGTGTGTACTGTGTGTTATTGTGGATCCCAATATTTTTATTAATCTGTTTTTTTTACGCTTATGTTTTGAAAGATAGAATTAAAAATAAACAACTAAATGAAACTATGGAAAATTATAGACGACATCATATTCAGAGTCAAACTTCAGTTCGTCTCTCCGACTTAGGATTTTAATACATTGTCGTTATTGTATAGTTTTTTTTTATAATTTTTTGAGTCATAAATAAAAAACTTAATTGGCTATCTGTTTTTTTTTCTACTGAATTTGTTTAGAATTAATTAAGTGAATACGTAAAGGTTTTTGAATTTTATCCGTTTCTCTTTTTTCCACGAGTACCTTATTTCGTATTTGTTTCAGATAATCAGAAGAATTTCTAAATCAAAATGGAATCTACTCAAGAAGCGGTCATTGGGAAAGGGAAAAGACCTAATTCACCAACAAGCCCAAAATACCCAAAAATAATGCCCACGTACGTAGTTGCGTTTGCTGTACAGGAAACTCTTGATGACCCACATAAACTTGAACAAATTACTAAGAAGCGAAGTGCTGACAGTACCAACAGTATTAAATCAATCCCAGCCACTGACTCCACTTCAACAAAAACATTCACTATTTCTCCAACTGAAAAACTCTCTAGCGTACTCGATATAACTTTGAAAGAAGTAAAAATTGATATAGTAGATGAAAACCAATGTGGAGATGTAACAGAAAAGAAGTCTACTCAACTCACCAACTACATCGTTATTGATAAAAGAACGGACGACCAACCTGAAATAATGTTTAATGCTCCAAAACACATTAAAAGATGTAAAGAAAACAATAAATATCCAAGAAAGAAACCTAAAAAAAGTAAACGTGTCATCAAGTTTACTAATTATTTTAAATATAAAAAACAGAAAAATAGTATTACTAGGAGACTGGAGAGGTATTATGAAAATGCGAAATTGAATACACTAAATGCTGAACAAATTCAGAAACAGATTTATTGTAACGATCTATCTATGGTTGTTTCTAGATCGCGAATCTTAAAAAAAGTTTTGGCAAAAGAAAACTTACTAGCCGATTCCGAGCGTGTTTCGTCACACGACGATGTTTCCTTTGAATACGAGGACGAATCTCTCAATTCTTCGCCATCAAGTGCAAGAAAGTCTTTTATAAGTCATACAAGCCAGAAAACATTAGTATACAAGGAATCTTCTTCATCAAGAAATGAAAAAGAGTACAGCAGCTTAAAAGCTGCAAATTCCGTCATTCAAGTGACTTCAGATAAACAGGACGCCGATCAAACTGCTGGTAGTAGTAGTAATGAAAAATTAATACATAAAGAAAATTTAACCAGCTCGGAAACTTTTTTACAAAATAATACTATCGAACTTACGTCGAAGTCATCAGCTAGTGAGGAATGCAAATCTTATAAAATCGATTACAATGACTTGAGTCTCATGACTTTAATTGAAAAAGTTAAAAACAATGACACTATCATTCAAGCAGTAAAACCTGTTGTAGAACGGTATTGTGAAAACAATACTTTTGTGAACGATGTGACGAGTTCAGATTTTAATAAATCAAGCACATCTTGTAATTCCACATTACGAATTAAGTCAGAAACAACGGGTCACTCTGAAATTGTGCAATCCAGTTTACCTACAAACGATAACCTTTCAAACGATATTTCTAAAAATAATGCTTTGTTAGACAGGGTAAAAACTCTCGGATTTTATCCAATGAAAGCACCTATTGATTCTGTTTCAAATACTGACTGTGAATCTAATGACGTACTGGTTACAGATAATATAAACAATAGCTGGTCGTTTACAATAGATACGAAAACGATAAGTGACGATTGTCCTACAGATGCAAAGAAAACATCCGTTTTAAGGAAACTCGTTGAGGTCGAGAATATGAGTTACTTCCAAAATAATATCTGTTTACCAGACGACGTTGCTATAAAAGCTAAACTCAAACAAAATAGGGAGGAAAAACGATCGTGTGCTGAAGAACTTGGAAATAAATATCCTACAGATATGAGCGAAATGTGGGAGCAAGTGACGTTAGTGATAGATTTAACCGTGAAGAGATTGGAGGAGGCTTTCACTCTTAGGATAGTAAACGAGATAAGGGAATCACTATCCATCTTCAAACAGCCAGAGTACAAAGTACCAACGGCAGAAATCACACGAACTACGACCACAGCAGCACCGGTCAATGACGAACTACGAATCCCAACAATGCTACATAAAGCAGTACTTGTTAAAGAAGAGCATCTGAAACTCGATGCAGACGTATGCGTCCAATGCGACTTGGTACAGAAACAAGTTATAGATCAGCTGATGCTTCAATTGTCCATGGTACCAAAACCTATCCCGGCTTCCGAGGAGGCTCTGAAAATACTGAAGCCACCTAAACTTTTGAACGATTATACTGAAGTATTGAAACCGCCAGTTGCAAATGTAAATGACAGTGTGTCGGTAGAAGGTAAGGTAGATAATGTGACTGTATCGACGGCTACTACAGAGCTTTCAACTGTACGGAGCTTCAGACGACTAAAGCGCCTGATTTCTTGCCCTTTGGGAGTTTTAAGAGAAAATATGGTTATAATGACAAGTGTTCCGACGTTCTTCATCGTTCTGTTTTGTTTATACGGTGTCATTGTTGTCGTAATGAAACCTTGGTAATTTCGTGAGTGATTTTGGAGTTTTATTTCTAAGGATAAGAAAGCTAGATGGGGCACGGAACTTCGCAGGGTCACGGGTAGTTGTAGCGTCTGGATGAGAGTAACCGAGGTCCCGAGGATCATGTAGTCCTGTTACTGTAGAGGTCTACGTGGAGCAGCGGTCCTGGAAGGCTACCACAAAGTTTTGCCAAAAAATTGTTGTTAATGAAAAAAATATGTTGCCGGGTGGGGTACAGCTTGATATTTTTATTTGATTTTTATTGGCATGACCACTTCTTATTCTTGGTCTTTTGATAGGCACATAAACTCACGCCATTTTGTCCTGGAGGTACAAACTGTTCTTCATACCCTTAAAGGTCAAAATAGTTTATTGCTTCAAAAGTTTACATACAAGTTTAGTGTTTGGAGCAAGAAATGCCTGTGTTGGGAAGCCACAGGGTGGAAGTGACAGCGATGCTAAGGGTGTTCAGTACACCATTTTGAACCCCCCCACACACAGAAATTTTTCGTCGGTTATTAAAAAAAAATCAGGTGTTCAGTACATTTTGACGTATAGGTATTGCAGTTTTGTTTGATCACAATGATGTACTGGGTATGTGGTAACCTTCCACCCTATAAACATTACAGAAGTACCTTTGAGAAAATCTTGCTTGCAGGTGTGTGTTCAGTGTTATGTAAGGTAGTGTGTTGTGTATGAAGGATAGTAGTGAATCTATGTATTCGATCCTGCCCAGCCCTTCGGGGGTTGCAGACGCAGTATTTTTCTTTTTACATCTCGCCAAAGGATAAATTAATACAAACAGATACAATTCAAATAAATATTTTTTATTTGCAACAACAAATGAGCGTTTAGAAAATTATGACAATGTGAAGCAGAATTCATAAAACAAAAAAAAAACTATTCTTATCATCTCATCTCATATTTAAATATTAAAAATATATTAAATATTTTTAATAATAAATAATACTATTTTAGGTATAAACTAAACAAACAGATATTGAATTATTATTTTCAACAGAATTTTAACAACATGTTCGAACTTGAAACAAAACTTTTAATACTGAATACAATTTAGCCTGGGTTTTTCTTTGATTTATAGAAAAAAAACAAAAAGAGTTGAAAAAACAGCTGTTGTATTGAAACATACACCCTCAATACACTCTCTTATTAATAAACGAGAAGCAAAATTACGCCAAACTTTATCCTTGAAAAATATGCTGTTTTGCATTATTATTTTTATCTTTTTAAGCAAATAAATGATTCTTGATTCTTCGATTTTGCAGTACAGTAGTGAACTTTAATATCCTTGTTATAAGCTTTATGTTTGGATAGTAAATAAAAGGTAACGTAAATCTGAAAGCTTTAGGTGCAACTTTACGAATATGTTTATGAGCGGTACACACGGCAACATATGAAGCCATACAAGACTAGTATAAACTGACCCCGTTTTGAATAATCTTTCTGTACAATGAGAGATCAACTGACACTGATTTTGCATAGCTTGATTGGTCGTCGTGTGTACAAGGGTTTTAACTTTGACATTAATATTATCAGCAACAGTTCTAAACATCGTTCATCTCTTTCTTAGTTTAGCAATAAGAAAGGAATAGCTATATTTTTAGAACTGAAGTGATAGACTTACAATTATTGCTGCTGAATAAAGATGATTATGTGAAATTATTGGATAGTGCGTTTTCTGCATCATCAACAAAACAAAATAAACAAACAACAGGTTACGGAATTTATACTAAAATTCTGTCGAAAAATATTTATGGTATCTTAGGATGCCTTCACATCTGGTATTGGTAGACGCAACTTAAACATTGCGCTAGAGCGATTTCACGAAATTCCATCGTTGCGTTGACGCAGAGTTTACGTCACGTTTACGCAGCGTTTACGCAGCGATACCGTCGCGTTTTCGCAGCGTAAATGTCACCTTAGATGCGAAAGTTATATTTATTGATATTACGTTTGTTTCAAGTCGTTATTTACTGTCCTTGCGCCAATACTAAGTGTCCGGATCTGTCCACAGTGAAGACTGGACGGACTCGACGACTCCTGAAACAAAACAGATTTTATTAATGACATCTAAATACAAGTGTAAACAGACCCTTCACGAAGCCGTCAACCAAGCATTCTGTACATCAAACTAAGTAACTGTACGCACAAATGATTGCTGGTGAAAAATCATCTTGATAAGATAAAACTCAATGTAGCGGATTCAAAACATTGTGCTGATGGATGCATTGAATAACGGGTCATGGAGGTATTTAAAAACTTGTAATTTAAAAAACTTTTTTGCAAAAAAAAACCGACTTCCAAAAAAACACTAAAAAAGTGGAAAATAACTTTACTTTCGGAAGTCGGTGACTATTGTTTGTTTCATTGACTTTTTTGTAAAGTTATTTTCCACTTTTTTTGTGTTTTTTTTGGAAGTCGGTTTTTTTTGCAAAAAAGTTTTTATTTTACCCTTTTTAGTTATCGTATCACACACAAATCCTTGTCAAGTATCAATTTCGCAATTTCTTTTACTTGGATAACATTTTTTCCAGCTATTTTGATTTCAAAACCAAACTGCTGAACCGATTTTGATGAAATTTCTATGGGACCAATCGGGAAGTAGATCCATTCAGATAAAAGAAGAATTTTTCAAATCGGTTCATAAATGACGGAGATATGAGGTAACAAACACAAAAAAAAAAACATACAACCGAATTGAGAACCTCCTCCTTTTTCTGAAGTCGGTTAAAAAAAATGTGCAAAGCTTTGACCTCCAATATCTCTGTAACTTGAAGGTTCCCAGTACGTTCCAAAACAAAAAAAAAATATATCGCAATGTGCATTTCGACTTCGTTAAGGGTACTTTTACACTCATTAGGTAGACAAAGTTTGGTCACCTTAGTTTACCGCTTCTTTTCCTGTTTCCGTCAGCTATGGCCACTGCTTGAGCAACCACAGGACTGTCATCTGTCACATCCTGCAAAAAAAAAAAAAATGGTCGAAGTCTGTAACTCCATTGATTCATAACCCTCCTTTTGGTTTTTTTTTTTGTGGCTTATGAACTGGTTTATTACTGTTATAAATAATAAATAAATTTATTTCGTAAAAAAGGAGATTGTAGTACATGAGGCATACACAATGTTATACGTATAAGTTTGTACCATGTCAATCGCAATCTGGTGGGTGAAGTTCTGCGTTCGTGGTTTCGCCGTAGTTGGGTAAAGAGCTGATTTGTTTTCCAATACTATAATCATTGCATTAAAAAATCGCGTTTCACGGTAGAAATGTTGAGAAATTTTGACCTCTAATATCTTCGTAACTACTCTTGAGAGCAATAAAATCGCACACCTTGAGTTTCTTCAGTTAATGCTGTTTTTTTCATGTGTATTAATTGATATTCAATTATTGAATGCCTCGTTGGTCGAGCGATCGCAAGCGCGGCTGCTACGCATGAGGTGCTGGGTCGATTCCCGGATCTCTCTCAGTAGCAGCCACGGAGTCTGGATTTGTGCCCGGTTGATGACAACAGGCTCGCCCCATATTACAAGGGACTTAAAACATAACTGGCGAAATGGGGGTGTGTAGCTACACCTCTGTCTAATCCTTCGGGGATTACATCCGTGATGTTTTATTATAAATAAATAAATAAATAAATATCGTTGGACATTACACACAGCGCCATCTAGTGCCACACTAAGCAACGTGGCTTGTGTCGTGGACACCAGATAGTTGATATATTACATAGATACTTTTTGTTTGTAAATACATACTTATTATACATATTAACATCCATGACTCGGAAACAAATGTCTATGCTCATCACACAAACACTTGCTTCTACCGGGATTCGAACCCGGAACCCTATGAACGTAAGGCAGCCTCACTACCGCTGCGCCATTCGGGTCGTATTATGTACATAATTTACCTCAACAGGCGATTCTGTAGTTGTGATATCTTCGCGTTCTGCCTGCACTTTCGGTGGATAGGGAGCACCGTATTGTGGTGAAATGCGCGGCTGAGTCCTACAAACAAAAACACATTTTATGTTATACAGGATAACGTCGTAATCGCAAAAAAAATTTCAGCTGTCCCATACGTTTGGGTTGAGTAGGTATTCAAGTTTTGTATGTGTCCCATACTAATTATTTTTTGGCTATTACGATGATGAAGTTGTCCAGTCTCATCGTCTATGCCACATCCTTAAATATGACCACAAGTTTCTGAAACATGCTATAGGTAATATTATGTTATGCCAAAGACATTCGAATATTTATGAGCGATAGAGACGAAGAAAATGGTAATCCCAATAATTTTTAAAGTAACAAGTCGGTCTGTCTAGTGTCATACGCCCGCTTGTCAGGTAGCATTCGCGTGACAAAGTCGAAAACGTTCGGGATCAATTTTTTTTGTATTATATGACAATACTAGCAGTTGCCCGAGACTTCGTTCGCGCGGAAATTTTGATGTGTAAGTGTGAGAAAAAATTAAGTATTCTACGTGCTATTTTAGACAATAAATTTAGATAATCTATCTCTGTGCCAAATTTCATCCAGATCCGTTCAGCCGCTCTGGTGTGATTAAGTAACAAACATCCATCCATCCAAACTTTCGCATTTATAATATTTGTATGTATGGATTCCCAATGTCCGCTCTACAAAGTCTTTTAAATCTCTTTGTGTTATGCTATGTCAAAATACCATAGCAAAACGCAGTTCACCACAGACAATGTGCCAACATCAGAACATAAAATAAATAGTCTCATTACCAATGTGCAGGACGTAGTACATTAAAATACATCAATATTCACCCTCAAATAGGGCAATGTCTCTATTGTGTCGAGAATATTTACATTTGCTGCGGCTGTTGTACGTGAGCGCGAGGTAAGATTAACCGCACGAGCTGCGATTTTGAAATGGACGATTTTGTGAAATTTTGATAGCAAAGGATATTATCTTTACTAATATTATAAAAAGGTAACATTTATTTGTAAGTTTGTATATAGGGAATCTTCGGAACTACTGATCCGAATGTAAAATTTTTTTCAGTGGTAGAATGCTGCATGATATAATTTATGCATACTTATTAGCCGAGTTATCACAATTTTTGCAGACGAAGTCGCGGTCGTAGTGCTAGTCATTGATAAAGTTCTAAGGATGTTGCCGATACAAAAAACGACGATTCTCCTTTCAATTACACTATCAGCAATGAATAAAATAGAGGTAGCAAAGATGAAGTCCTTTATAATTCATTATAATTATTTGTGAAAATAAAGCTTGGACATTTAATTGAAATGAAAATTAAAATTCCAATATAAGTAAGGCCTAGGCATAATTTTGTTAAAACTTACTATTTCTTACGTAAGTGATAACGATGCTTTAAAATCGAACATAAATTTTGTCCTACTATCATTAACGGCACACCCAACAAAAAGTGAGGCTAAAGTTAACCTTAAAGTTATTACCAATTCAATACGCACGCCAACCTTCGATCACGACAAAACAGAACTACAAAACGCGACATACAAACACAACTTAGAAAACAATCGCATATCTGCATCAACTCTTATCCTTACATTAAAATTCTAAAGGAAGTTCATCTAACCTTGCTCCAAAGGCCGTTGCGACTGCTGTAGCCGTTCTACCTTCGTCTTGGCTGTCATCTTCTTGATCTTGGGGTTCCTCTATATCATTGCCTTGCTGGTTTGCATCTAGACCACTTTGAAGAGCATCAGGGCCTTGGTTTGGCTGATACTGATTCTGTTGTTGAAATTGGCTTTGCTGTAGTTGGCTTTGGAACAACTGGGTTTGTTGGAATTGGCTGAGATCTTGGCCTGGGTAGTTGATGAGTTGGGCCTGAATGTAGCCTGGTTGTTGGTATTGGTTGGCTGGGACTAGCATTGGTTGCTGGTAAAATTGAGGTTGGTAAGAGGTATTGACGTTGGTTTCTACGTCTTGACTTTCTGGGTCAGATTGGGGCTGGAATTGATTGGGTCGTGGCTGGAATTGGCCGGGTTGGGGCTGAAATTGGGCCGGCTGGGGTTGAAATTGGCCTTGTTGTGGTTGGAACTGGCTAGGTTGTGGTTGAAACTGAGCTGGCTGGGGTTGGAACTGCGCCGGCTGGGGTTGGAACTGCGCCGGCTGAGGTTGGAATTGAACCATCTGGGGTTGATACTGATCAGGCTGTTGGGGCTGAGGCTGGAACTGGACAGTTTGTGGTTGGTACTGATCAGGCTGTTGAGGTTGGAACTGAACAGTTTGTGGCTGCAATGGTGCAGGTTGTTGTGGTTGGTACTGACCCGGCAGTTGATTAGCACCCTGAGCTTGTAGCACTACTGGTTGAGCAGAAAACTGGGGGACTGGCTGCAACTGTTGTTGCGGGAAAGCATTTACACCTTGGTATTGAGGAACAGGCTCAGCATTTGGCTGTCCATAGAAACCTTGGGGCTGAACAGCTTGAGCAGCCTGCACTGTTACTGGCTCTGCTTGAAACTGTGGTTGTTGGTAAGCAGTGACGGGCTGTATTTGAGCTTGAGGTTGCTCAGCAACAAACAAAGCAGGATTCTGATAACCTTGCTCAACTTTCTGTTGCTGTAGCTGTTGTTGAGCTATAATCGAGGGAAGCGCTGCGAAGTGCGCTTGAGCGTCGAACCCTGCCACTTGCTTTTGAGACTGAACTGGTTGAAGATACAAAGGCGATCGGAGTTGTCCGAATTGCTGGAGAGGAACAAACTGGGGCTGTAACTGTAGCTGGGCCAGAGAACTGAGGAAGAGTTCACCAGGGTACTCCTGTAGCTTCTGTGTAGTTACTTCAACTGCTACTTTGGTTTCTTTCTTAGGAGATTCGAGGGTTTCGCCTTCGTTAAGGCTCTGTTGCGTGGTTGGTGGTTGAGTGGAAGCCTCAGTAGTTGGTACTTCGGTTGTGGTGGTGGTCGAAGTGGTTCTAGGGGCAAATTGAGCTGGGATTTGGGGTTTAGGCAGTCTGTTTGCTGCGTTGAATTCGGCGTCCCTCTGTCTCTGTCTTTCGAATTCTCGGTAGCGCTGCTGTTGTTCCTGGTACTGAAAGTAAATTTAATACTTAGTAAGTGGAATAGTTTGTGTGTTTACGTTAGTTATCTCTAAATCTATGTTTTCATGGTTTTGTTTCTTTTATAAATATTGGCAGATTGATATTTCACGTTTTAATTTACGGGGTAGATAATACAGAATTAGTTATATGAGTTAATTTATCGATCCTAAAAAATTATGATTGTTCTTGAATGCCTGCAATCTTATTCATGCTCAAAGTGGCCTTATGACACGAAGGCTTGCACCACAAAACACTAAATACGATTAGTACTAACCCAGTTTAAAACATCGTTCTGTGGGGTTATTATAGAGAGCTGTCTAGCGCCATCTCTTTCCCACTCCCGGAAAAATATAATAAAATTAAAATAAAAAACATTATAAAATGGTACTATAATATTCTTGCGTTAAGAGATCATGTAACCCACCTGTTTCTACCAATCGATGCAAGTGGACAAAAACCAATAGTGTTTTAATTTTAAATATAAGTTATGACGCTAAAAGTAATGTCTTCACGTATTCTGGTACTTCTAACAAATCGAGAACCATGAAGCCTTGTGCAATTACCTGAGACTGCTTCAATCCCTGATCTAACTTCTGGATATCCGAGTTGAAGTTTTGCCCAACATTCTGCCTCCCATTGACTGGAGACCGCTGGAAGAAAGGAACTTCCTCCCTCTGAGGGGGCAAGCCTTGAACTGATACGTCTTCTTGTTCAGGAGTGCCGTATTCCACGTTCACGTTGGGGTTGCGAGGGTCCACGGGTAGTTGTGATGGAGGCAGGTATTGTGAAGGCTGCTAAATCATAAATAGAAATTAGTGACGTAGAGTTCGCCATTGCTCTTTTCGCGCTTACCCATGGAACGAACGCTGCCATGACAGAAATCGGTCAGTCGTTATCTCCGATCAGAAAGATCCATAAACAATGTCTAATTTCAACATGGTGCCATTGTGTTTCCATAAGTTTGAGACAAAACTATCGAATGTCTCGTCTAATATTGCACTGCTTTTATAATTTAAGAATCCACAAATAGTACCTAAGATTGACTTACTCATACCAATAGATTTTATTTTTTGTATATTTATTTAACACTTCAAGTACAATGTAGAGGCGAACTTAATGCAGTAGGCATTTTCTACCAGTCAACCTTTGGGTGATGCAGAGACAAACATTTAGATTTCTAAATGGTTTAAGGCTTTTTGTGTATGTGAGCTTAAATGTTTGTAAACGCATCCACGATATAGGCGAAATTACTGGTGTGGGGCAACGTTTTCTAAAAAAGCAAAAAAAAAACATGATAGAAAGGTCCATCGTCATCATTGTCATTTATAACTTATCCCTTATCTATACTACTATTACAATACTTATCCCTTCTGTTTGTCTCTTCATATGTGAGTACATTTAAGCCTGGGGTGTTACCACGCTCGGAAATTCATGGTAACCCACCTGAACGACACTCAACACTGAAGCATTACTTAAAATTAGTTTCAAGCAATTGTTGAATTAAAACATAAACTTCTAGCTATTGCGTACCTGTTCTTGTCCTCTCTGAGGTAACACGAAGGCAGGCCCGTCAGGCCTCCACCCACTGGGCGCGTAGGGCGCCGGAGGCTCCGCCACCACTCCACTCACAAGCAACGATATTACAGCTAACAGCTCCTGAGATGGAAAATAAATTCAGTTCAGTTAATAAACATTTAGGGCCAATTTCACCAATACAATAGAAAGCGATCGGTACTTCTAATCTAAACCAAGTTTAACAATTGTCAGTGTCAATATTCTGTAACAATGATGACAGTCACAGATCTTGAACGTGGATCAGATATATTGATTGCGTTCAATTCGGCATGTGTGCTTGATGTGTGTATGTGAGCTCCCTCATCTTAGTGTAAATACAAGCTGTTGTTTTGCATCCTCGTCAAATTCAAGGAGGTAATTATGCTAATGATTCTCGACCCGAATCAATAATAAAATGGGTAGGTAACTTTTTATATTTTTTTCTTAATTTTGGCAATCGATAAGTGTACACCACCCGTATTAATACGCGGCTCGTCTAATACTAGCCCTATAACCACGCTTTCACACACAAAAACAAACGCAGACGTTTATTCGATAAACGGGTGATTCTCCTCTTTTGAAAAGGGCTTCATTCTGAAATAGTGTCAAATTAAAAGAACTAAAAAAAGCAGCGTTTATTATTATTGAACAGGTACCGTAATTAATATTGATTATTTACGTCTTCTATGACAACCTCCTGAATTTTGACGAGGATGCAAAACTACACCTGGGTGGTGTAAACTTATCGATTTCCGATATCAAAAAAAAAAATTACCTAACCATTTTATTATTGATTCGGGTCGAGAATCATTAGCATAGTTACCTCCTTGAATTTGACGAGGATGCAAAGCAACACCTTGTATTATTTTAACTTAAAACAAAAACACTTTTTCACGCATCCAAAGTAACAGCACATCTAACAATCTAAATCTTTCCTAATTCTGGAATAGAGGTTCTCAGTCAAAATCTTCGCAATATTATGTAACGTTGAGTATTTAAGTCTTACAAAAGTAATTAAAGCTGGGTTCATAAGGTTCATAGGGTCTGTATCGACGGACCCTCGGCCAACCCTTAGGTAGGGGATGCGAATTAAAATTCAAACAATAACGGGGAATCTCAGTAAGCTAGCTTTTAATTTTCAGTAAATAATGGGTGTGTTCACCACACCCATTATTGTCATTTATTTTGACTAGCTGTTCCAGCGCCTTATTTTGTATGTAAAACTAGATTTTGCCCGCGGCTACGCTCGTTACGGTCGGAAAAGTTCCCACGGGAACGTACTGTAGATAACCAATGCCACCTGGGGGATAATGTACCTTGCCACTGGAGAAGACATTTTCGGAAACAAAACAGTAGTTCCGAAGTTTACTTACTACATGCAAACTCACAAACTTTACCTCTTTATAATATTAGAATAGATCTACTTTGTCAAACAGATTAGATTGAAACAGTCTTGGAGATTTTTTTAAAGCCATCGTATCATAGCATAAACAGATATATTATGTATAACATCATGTCGTAAACCTCGAAGGGCTAATAAAACACCCTCATTCCGTGAGGTATGTTTAAGTCCCATATAATAGGATACCACTAGTATAGGTAAAGTCAGATAGTAAACCCTTGTAAAAACAAAACACTGATTTTAACCCCCGTATCTATAAACAAGTCAAAGTTGTTTACTTGAGTAAATTATACGATTTTTATAATGTAGTCTAGTAATTGGTTGAAGTTAGAAATGTAAAAAGTTAGAATTCTTAGCTTTGCCTTCTTTGACGGTTCTTACTTCTTTTAAATTCTTGTCTATTGCATAAAAAAATTTGCAAGTAATTGCTTAAGCTAAAATAATTACTTTAACTTGACTATAGATACGGGTGTGAGACCACAATTCCCAATGGGTGACCTACATTACGCATTGATCAAAGGTATCATCATCATCTGCCCAGCCTTTTCCAAACTATGTTGGGGTCGGCTTCCAGTCTAACCGGATGCAGCTGAATACCAGTATTTTACATGGAGCGACTGCCTACCTGACCTTCACAACCCAGTTAGCACTGGGTAATACGATAACAATTGATCAAAGGTGTTATGTACTATGATACTACTTATGTATTACTGAACCGGGTCCATATTACGTTATTCTTATTTTACTATACATGGCTTGTAGTGGTTACAACATATATGTTATGGAGGTAGGTAGGCTTCTAGGGTTTGCATTGCGTAAATAAATACTAGGAAGAATGTGATGAAAGTTTTTTTGTTTGGAGAATTGGGTTAACCCAACGTTACCCAGTTGGGTTAACTCTTTAAAAAGACCTAATTATTTTTTTTTACTTTTTATTCTTTTATTTTCCTTGAATTGACATGATTTTTTCAGTGTTTTAATTGTAACAATTAATGTTGTTGTTTATTTTAGCAATAATTTAAAGAGTTTTCGTATTAATTAAGGTTAAAACATTGGGTTCATTACTTTCATCTGAATAAATAATTTGTATTATTTAGGCTGTGTTACTTTTGATAATACAAGTATATTTCTTTCACAAAAAACGAAATAAACCAAAAAAAAATTACACCCAAAACGTAAACACGACACGACAACCCTAAAAAATCCATTTACAAAAAAAAACTAAAATTTAAAAAAAACAAAAACTTCAAATCCCGAACACAATCACAACACACACAAAAACAAACAAACACTTAAAAAAAAAGAACAACGTGTGATCACCTTCATTTTCGTCGACTTTCGTTCTCATGTGTCGCCCGCGCAACGCTTTTATAGACAATAGAGTTCGCACATTGACATTCGATGCGCGCGCTGTATCGACCTTAGATGGCTAGGGTTGGCAGTGTCAGAAGACGCAAGGTAATCAGGGCTTCTGAAACGATAAATTACTTACAAGGTAAAGTTAAAGTTAATGGAAACTAGTTTCAGCTTGCGCAGTAAGATAAAATACAAGATGGAATCCACATCGGCGATAAAACGGTTACCCCCCATTGGGGGGGGGGGGGGCAAAAGGCAGTCCATACATTTTGACCGTACAGATATTGTTGCAGTTTTATAGGAAACTGTACGAAATGATAACGAATAAGTAGTAACCTTTTTAGCGCTGGTGTCCCTTTCACCCCACATAAAAGGGGTAGGAAGATTTTTGTATGAAACGTGGCCTGCCTAACTTCCGCCATGCCATAGCGGCCACAGATAAAACCAGTATTAATCAATAACCGGGGGTTTACCATGATCTGTTAGTGCGGGAATGTTTTAGTATTATTCCGAGAGTGGGTAAGAGATGGCGCTAGACGATTGTCTAGCGCTGTCACTTTCCCGCATAACATTCCCGCACTAACAGATCATGGTAACTCACCTGGTATCAATACAAACAAGTTGGGAGTGAGACAAAACCTACTGAAGTGTGTTTCCGACATATTATAAGCCATCAGGTATAATGCGTGGCCGATATTAAAAAATAAAATGGCGGACGTTAGGTGGGCCAAATAATTGAAAGCCCTTTGATAGAACAACATTTATATGAAAACTTTGTTGAGCTATCTCCCGTATATCCAGGTCCCGAGGAGTAGGTATGTTAAGCCGTAGGTCCCGGCTGTCCTTCGTAGATCTTCGACAGTCGTTTTTAATCCCAAACGTCTGACAATCAGTCTTATTAAAAGGGCGTCATGTCAACAGTAACTGGGCTGTGAAGCTCGGAAAGATAGCTCCAAGTAAAATACTGGAATTCAAATGCTAGACTCGAAGCCCACGCCAACATAATTGGGTAAAGGTTGGGCAGGTGATGAAGTTTTATCAAATGCATAGTTGTAGATCAAAAAACCCTCCTCCCCTCTGTTCTACGTCAGTACTTCCGTCTTCCCTTCTTATCCCAGTCTTTTTGCAAGGACCACTCAACTGAACAAGAAAAAAATCTTGAACAAAATTCTAATCCATTGATTGACTGTACAATGACAAGATTTTTTATTGATTTTCGTTAACAAACAATAAGATTCCCATCGCACGGAAACTGTTAACTGATCTTGCTGATAAACGGTTTTTGTCACCTACAATATTTGTGTCTAAACTTTGTCCCAAAAGTGTTTTTAATGTAAAGAAACTGGTATAATAAGCCAATAAGTTTCGCACAGGACTCTGGCCGCCTTTCTATGAGAAGTATTGGGCTGTTATGTTTGATATCCACCACGCAGGTGGTGGATGTCAAATGTCTTCGAATTTTCGGAACTGCCTCGTTGGTCGTGAGGTGGCAAGCGCGACTACTGAGCAGGAGGCTCTGGGCTCGATTCCCGGTTGGGCAAAGTGTCATTGGGTTTTTCCATCAAGAATTTGTCACGGAGTCTGGATTTGTGCCCGGTTGATGACAATCGGCTCGCTCCTTTGTACATGGGACTAATAAAAAAAAAATAACTGCCTAAATGTGAGTGTACTGTGTGAGGTGTGTGGGTGAAGTACACCTCTGCCTAATCTTTCAGGGATTACAGGCGTGATATTATTTTATATTTCAGGTCTACGACAGTGCTGAAATTAATTACATAAAGTAACGCGTCTACCTAGGTTCGAACCCAAGACCCACATTTCGCAGTCGGGCTGTTATTACTGGGCCTCTCCTGTGGGATTACCATGATCCCTTAACGCAGAAAGGCGCTAGACAGCCGTATAGCGCCATTTCTTTCCCACTTTCGGAGGAGAACTAAAACATTCCTGCATTAAAAGACCATGGTAACCCACTGTTTTTCGGCAAGACCATTAAAAGAAGCGTGAATTAATTAACACTTGAAATTAAAAGTAAAACCACTGACAGCCCTATAACTTACGCAAAATATGACTCACTACTGGCCCTAAACCTGCCAAATGGACCAAGTCAAGTCATATGTCTTTAAGAAGGCTCTCATTGAACTACCAACATTTTTCCGAACAATCCCGTTCGGTTTATACGGATTCTTTAAATATCCTTATACGGGAGCAAAATAAATTTACGAGCGAAACTCCGCAGTTCTACGGACGCATCATCATCCGCCTAGCCTTTTCCCAACTGTGTTGGGGTCGGCTTCCACTCTAACCGGATGCATCTGAATACCAGTATTTTACATGGAGCGACTGTCTATCTGATCTCCACAATCCATTTAGTACTGGGTAGTACGATACCCCTTGGTAAGACTGGTTGTCAGACTTTCGGGCCATTGACTACCTGTAACGACTGTCAAATATCTACAAATGACAGCCAGGATCAACGGCGTTACGTGGTTTCCGAGGCACGGAGGAAACTCGGTATGTAATGGGCGTTCACCCATCCACGGACCAACCTAGGCAAGCGCGGCTTAACCTATAGATCGATCCGAGCGCCTGTTATTATTTAGCCACGAGCTCCTCTTCAGTCGTACGGACGCAAACACAATAAAACGAAACAGATTTGATGATTCCTTTGGCTCAATGACCGCAGGTAGTTTAGTTACTTCAAATATTAGTTATGTTTCATGAAAACTTCTTCACATATGTACGTGTTATATATCGATATCTAGAGACGATACACTACTTGCGTTTATTGACCCCGAGACATAAGTTGTTGATCATTGACAATCGCTACGGATAGTCAGAGACCCATCGGCGGCATAAAAACTCAGACACCAGGTTAGGCACTAACCACACGATAAAGAAAAGAAGAAGACACACAGTTATTCACCACAACCCGCTTTGGCATTCCATAGGCGTTAAGAAAAACCCTTAGCGATTGTGGACACGTTCCGTACGTCTGTTTGAAGTCTGTCGCGTTTTGACATAGTTTTTATACCAACTTATGTAATATTGTTTCATCTACAAATTACTACCGGTTGTACGTGGTGGAATTTATAAGATTGTATTATATTCTGTCGTTTTGTAGTGCTCTTTTTGTTGTATTAAAGAAAATATACAGGATGGCGATTTAGTTAAAGAAACTCGTATCCGATTCGTGAAAAAAAATAGGATTTTATACATACATCAAGTTAGTCTGTCTGTCTACTGTAATTGTGGTCGAGTGCGATTAGACAAAAAGGTGGAACGAAGTTTATAGTGGTCGGAATTTCATAGGTCATTTTTTTATTGAGTTCTTAGAGGTGTGGAAAAGAAACCAAAAAAAAATTCGCCGCTCGCAACTTCTTTTTTTTACGAATTTCCTTTAGAATTCTATCTTTTCATTTATGAATAACATGAAATTCTACGAATTTACATTGTGGCTTAATAGTGTGACCTGTGTGTATCCATTAAACTCAAACAAAAACATTTTAAAACATTTTCATTGAAAACGACCAATACAAACCGTGCACCTATATTTTAAAATTTTATAAGTACCGCATAACTAAAATATTTTGATTCGGAATGATCATTTCATTCGGAAGTCGTGCGTACTGCTGGACATGGGCTTCGTCTAAGCGTTCCCGACCAGTCTTGTACCTCTCGATTCCAGCGGGCTCCCGCAACCATCGTCAGGTCATCGTACTATGACGAAGCGATGAAAGGAATACAGGTGTTTAAATGATAGTATTCATTACTAGTAGACGGTAGACCGATTCTTAAAATACATACATACCACCTCGAACTCATGCCAGCCTAGTACTTTTGGGGGTACGTAATTTGTCATATATCCCCCAATGGCAAGAAACGGGAACTTTTATCCTGTTTGTCGCCAGTGGCTACGATGGCGACTTTTTTTCCCGTTTGTCACCAGTGGTGCCAAACTTGGTGGGGGCGAACGGGAATAGACGGTATTTTGTGGAGAACGCTAAGGTCTTAAGGTCTCGCTATTGACCTTAGCGTTCCTGTACGTAACCAAAAGGAATTTTAAGCATGTGTTATTTCCGGCACTTCTTCATATTTTACGTGTGTTCCGTCAAAATTTTTATACCATGTTTATTGAAAGAGCGATATTTTCAGTCTTCCGCTATGAAAGCCCAAGGGGCGAGACGGGATCATGAAATTCAGGGCAGGATGGAAAAACATATCAAATACTGATACTAGCTGTAGCAATGCCTTTTGGCAGAAACCTTTCCTGGCGTATGTAGAAAATCTGATGTGTGGCGTGTGTACAAAATTTATGGCACTTTGCCCGACCCGGGAGTCGAAACCAAGACCTCATACTCAGCGATAGCGCTTTCGACCACTAGACCATCGAGATGGTCCAACTATTTAAGGTCGTAAATGTCAATAATACCTATTACCTACCTACCCTATTGTTGTGTGTCTACGTTGTGTGTCGAAAAATAGCACCTATCGGGGGTCATGAAACTTGGGTTTCTGCTAAGTTTTATTGCTATTTTCCGATTTCCAATAAATGATTACTCAAGGGATCGAAAACGTGTTATAAGTGTCAATTTATAATCTCAACTTTTTGTTACAACTTCAATACAATTTGTAGTTTGGAATAAAACTACAAAAATAGAAATTGAGAGAGCACATTTGAGAAAATAAATGTGTTAAGCTCTTACCAGTAAGGAATATAAATATTTTGTGCTTTTACTTTTTATTCCCGCCCCCTCCCCCCCCCCCTACGCCCCTTAGTGATAAGTCGTGGGATATTAGGATAAAAGAAATTTAGCCTAATACCTCAAGACAATTTTATCACACAGTAGGTAAGTAAAATTTATTTCGTACCACGCATATAATACCTACACATTTTCCCCGCCTCCCTCTCTCTGAACCTCACGTGTTTAAAGGACGACCCCTAATCTGTAACCCCTTTATTATACCACCTAGTATTTATTATACCACACTAACTACCTCCCGAGAAGGAAAAAACAAATCGATATTACAATAAACGACCGATAGATTTCACTGGCGGTCTCATCAAGAATCGCCATGTGAACATGTAAAGTACTTCATTCGCAAAAAATAAACTACTTGAGAGTTTTTACCTCTAAGTGTTTTTACACCCTGAAAAAAATTCACAAGTGCCTAAAATAATAAAGAAGACCTAGTGATAATAAACTCATAAACGAACGCAGCGACCTGGTTGACGTCCACGCAGTATCAATATCGACGTTTGTCAGACGTAATTAGTATTAGTATTTAATATAATTATTTAGGATTTAGGTACATGAAGTCTTTAAAATTAAAGTTATAATTACAAAGAGCACTTTGCATGTGGTGTTTGCCTGTAATTGGTTGTGCAGTTAGATTTAAGACACTATTACTTATATGTTTCTGTCTGTACAATATCTGTAACAACTGTTGGTGAACCTTAATTAAATAAATAATAAAATTCAACACTAGTACCATTATTTTCAGATTCTTTTAAAATGGCACTAGTGATTACAAAAATCCTCAGTACTTCCCTCATGGTACTGTTAATGGTTCTAGTGGCAACGAACCATTATTATAACTTAAAGTAAACTAACACTTAACTCATCATCTGAATAAGGTTTTCCCAATCATGTTGGGGTTGGCTCTAGTTTAACGGATTCGACCGAATACCAGTATTTTACATGGATCGACTGCCTATCTGAGCACCCAGAACCCAGTTACTAGGTAACCCTAGGTATGCGATACCCGCACGTTAAATGCGTGTGATTACCCGTAACTACTGTCAAAGATCTATTAATGGCAAGTGGGACTAACGGCTTAACATGTTTTCGATGCATCCATCTCATCTAGTGTTGCTTAACCTTGAAGATCGTGCCGTGCTGCTGATATTTTATTTTAGCCATAACACTCAATACAATATTGGTATAAACAAATTCTCCACCAAAACTATCCAAGGCGACTGACATTACAAAAACGGCCTAATGGTGTGACCGTCGGACTGCCAAGTCATAGGTCTCAAGTTCGAACCCAAGACACGCACCTCTGATTATTCCGATTCATGTGCGTATTGTATAATTATCGCTTGCTTCGGTGAAGGAAAAAATTGTGAGGAAACCAGCATGCCTGAGAGATATTCCTCGACGGTATGTAAAGCCAAGTCAGAGGCCCATGGGCGGCATAAAAACTCTGACACCAGGTTAATCACTAACCACACGATAAAGAAGATTACAAAAATAAACAAAGGAGGGATTATTTCATAAATAAGCAAGCAGTAATACGTGTATAATCCTTGTTACATCAACCACAAAAATCCTGCTGAGTCCAAACCATTCAAATCTTCACACAAAAGTCTTATTCAATTTTCACGAACGATTCATCATGCTCAGACCAAAAACCACCGTGCACATCCTTCCTTTGGCGTATTTATTAAATTTTCATTTTTATTATAAGCTGGCTAAGAGAAATATTAAAATGTGCACTGGCTGGGATCCAAGTGAATCCATTGTTATATTTGGCGAGCACCCTGAATTGTAAATAGAATAAGGCTCGTTCACATGCCTGATACAGCCAGTGTTTGATATACTCGTATGTCTATGGAAAATATTGGTGTGGTAAATTATTCTTTTCTTTATCGTGTGGTTAGAGCCTAACCTGGTGTCAGAGTTTTTATGCTGCCCATAGGCCTCTGATTTGGCTTTACATGCCGTCGAGATATATCTCAGGCATAAACCAGCATGCCTCACAATGTTTTCCCTCACCGAAGCAAGTGTTAATTATACAATACGCACATGAATCTGAAAAATCAGAGTTGCGTGTCTTGGGTTCGAACTTGAGACCTATGACTTGGCAGTCCGACGGTCACACCACAAGGCGTTAACTGCTTAAAAAAAATTGCAAACATTTTTTAGGGTTCCGTACCTCAAAAGGAAAAAACGGAACCCTTATAAGATCACTTTGTTGTCCGTCCGTCCGTCCGTCCGTCCGTCCGTCCGACCGTCCGTCTGTCAAGACCGTTTTTCTCAGGAACGCGTGGAGGTATCAAACTGAAATTTCTATATGATACTTAGTTCTACTGTCCCTGGAAGCTGTAGAAAAATCAACCTTCTAAGTCAACGCAATCAAAAGATACAGCCACTTAGGCCGCAAATTTCCGCAAATTTTCGAAACTCGCACGGGAATCAAAACCTACAGGGTACTTCCCGTGAACTTAGAATCTTGAAATTTTGTACGAAGTCACGTCTTATAGTACAGATATAGGAAAAATTACGAAAACCGTAAATTTTTAGTTTCGTCATATAAAAAAAAGTTATATACCCACAGGTTTGTACGGAACCCTCGGTGCGCGAGTCCAACTCGCACTTGACCGGTTTTTTTTTAATTGTAAATTATTCTAGTTGTGCAAAAAAGGAAGTCTAAAAGTGGCGCCGGTGATTGAAAAGTTGTATGGTTATCGGTTATAAGGGTATGGGCATATGATACAGAGGAATGAGGAAAATATTACGAGGAAAGCTTTTAGACCTAAGTAACGATGGATGTACTATGTGAAGTATGACATGTCTAGAAAAGAGAGATGACGAGTAATAGAGAAGTATGGAAGAAGAAGACATGCTGTGCCGACCCCAAATAAATTGAGATAAGGGCAAGAGAATGATGATGATTGATGTTATTATCATTACATAACATCACGCCTTTAATGCCCGAATGGTTAGACAGAGGTGTACCTAATAATACACCCACATTTCGTCAGTTATGTTTAAGTCCCATGTAATAAGGGGCGAGCCTATTGCCACTAACCGGGCATAAATCCAGATCAATTGGTGTTATTAATTCAGTGGTAATTGCTCGTGAGAATACTGAGGCGCTCAGTGTTACCTCTTGTCGAAGTTATCTTTAATGAAAAGCGACCATCGGCGACATCGACAGGATAAAACAACGCCATCTTGCGGTAAAGCTTTCAACAAGGAGTTCCATGGCAGCCGAATGAAAGTATCAAACGTGTAGCGCCACCTACACGTGGCTAATTTGAAAGTTTTCTTCACTTTAGACCAATGTTTGCTACACAACCTTGGTTTTAGTTAACCCTAAAATTCTTAACGGGCATACTAATCATCAACAACAAATTAATGGACAATTTATGCTATGAAACGAATTCGAAATCGTGAAAATTCGACGACACCGTGACCATTCGATTACCTGTAATGTCAATACGCTTTACAATTTATTTCCCTGACTATACATACGGTAGCTCAATTTAACCCAAGAACGCCTATTTAAACCATATAAAGGCTATCTCCAATCTCAAATTTGAATGGATCAGCTGCGAATGTTTTATTATTCATTACGTACCCCGTTTCTACATTTGGTAATGCGTGTTTGAATATCAATGATCCAGTCATGTGTTTAAATTGTGATGGTCAAGATTTTGAGGACAATTTGGAGTGAATTTCCATGTTGGCCATGGGTTTGGTAAGGTTTGCGGTAAACAGAATAATTGGCCACATTAGAAACATTTCACAATGGCAGTGATTCTGTAATAACATAATATCACGCTTGAAATCCACGAAGGGTTAGGTAGAGGTGTACCTAATAGTACACCCACATTTTACCAGTTATGTTTAAGTTCCATGTAATAGGGGCGAGCCTATTGCCACTAACCGGGCACCAATCCAGGCTCCGTGACTGCTACTGAGAAATTCCTGATGGAAAAACTCAATAAAACTTTACCCGACCCGGGTATCGAACCCAGGATCTCATGGTCAGCAGTCGCGCTTGCGATCACTCAACCAATGCGTCAGTCAGTTCGTAGTACTTACCAATCAGTCACTTATATGCAAAATAAAACCGATACGTGTATTTTCGTCAGCGCCTTCACAGCTGAATGTCACATAATTACGTGCGCGTCATAATTGGGTGACGCGTTTCCTCATTCGATGGCAACCGTTGAGTGTGAACCTGATCTGCATACGTCGAGGACATTAAGCAGTTTGGGTAGTTATTAAAGGCGTTGCTTACTAACTGTAGAAGTTACTTAGTAATAATGTAAATAGCAGCTTAGTCCAGCGAAAATGCTCCCACTCCCCGGGACACAGGCCTCCTTTTGGTTTGGCAGTCATGCAACCTTACAAACACAGGCCTCCTCTCTAGAAGGAACGGACTGGTTGATTACTTTGGTGGCTTTCGACTGCCTCTTTGGTGGAATGGTGGCAAGCGCTACTGCTGAGCATGAGGGCCTGGGTTCAATTCCCGGGTCGGGCAAAGTGGTATTGGGTTTTTTCATCAGGAATTTCTCAGTAGCAGTCACGGAGCCTGGATTTAGTGGCCGGTTGTGGCAATAGGCTCGCCCATTATTGCCATAATGTGGGTGTACTATTAGGTTTACCTCTGTCTAACCCTACGGTTATTACAGCCGTGATCTTACGTTATGTTATTTTAATGGTAGCTTTTAGCCGTCTGTGTGCTAACCTTAACCTTTTTTTGCGTGTGGAAATTCTTAGGGATGTTCTCTGCCCTCTTGAAATACCTTTTGCTGGGGTGCTGGAGCATTTGCGTAGTTCGTCACGCGTTTTTATTTTTGGTTGGCCGCTGGGCAAAAGTCTCCACACGCTGGTTGCCGGAAGACGGACGGCGCCGCCGAGGCCGGCCCATAAAGAGGCAGAGCGAGACACGTGCCACGAAGGCTGGTTCAAAGAATTCACGGTAAAGAGCTGACGGTCCTTCCGTGAGCTCTTTTCCCGTGCCTCCTCGATTGGGGGAGACCTTTGCCCGTCAGTGGGATAGTACCTACGGGCTGAAGAAAAAAATGTTTTGTGATGTCCAATAAACATTTGTGATGTTCAATAAACATTTGTGATGTTCAATAAACATTTGTGATGTTCAATAAACATTTGTGATGTTCGATAAACATTTGTGATGTTCAATAAACATTTTCTATGTTCAGTAAACATTTTTTCTTTCTTTCCTTTTCTTTTTTTCTATAGCTTACATGTGCCCGTCACCCTCTGCAGCGGTACATGACACAGTTCTCTTGAAAGCCATGCGCAGAGCAACGGACTTGTGTCAGGAAACATAGTCCAAAAGTGGCCTCTTGTAGAAACCTAATTTGTCTAGCCTTTACTGTCCTACTACAGGTTGACGCTACAAATTGTTATTTAACCTTGATTGAATATTGATCTCTCACATACAAAATCTTATAAATTCACGACGTTTGTCCCATGGGGTAGGTAGAATCTATAGAACGCCAACTGCTACGTACCTTACTCTTGTGCTGATCATATACACAAGCCGGTTGCGTGTACTATAGATACCTACACATATACCTATAGATACCTTGCTAGAATATTTATTCCTGCCCAATTTTACCTGGAAATATCCTTAGTATATTATTAGCCGTGAAAATAAGGCCAGTTTCCTTAAATATATGTGACATACATACATACACATATATGCATAAACTCACGCCTTTTCTCCATGGGGGTAGACAGAAACCACAGAACGCCACCGGCTACGATCCTAACATGCCCCTTATGCCTCGTCCACGTTCATACATCCGGTCATACACGCACGTCGGTTGCGAGTACTCCTCACCTGACCTTTCCGAAGAACCTCACCAATAAGGTCAGTGTATGTCCTTCTAGGACGTCCCCTCCCGGCGTTGCCACTCACATCTGCCTTGTAGATACCTTTTGTTAGTCGCCTTTCATTCATCCTCTCCGCGTGATCAAACCATCAAAATAAATAAATATATTTATAACTCATACATTTATGACTCATTATCAAAATAAGGAATACTGAACAATTTGAATAAACCACAACCGCCAATCCGCCGCGTGTATCTGCCTAGACTTTTGCTAAGAACGTTGGGGATGACTTCCAGTCTGACCGGATGTTGCTGAAAAATAAACAGTATAAATTTTGCAAAGAGCACAGCATGGAGCAACTGCCTGTCTGACCACCACAACCCAGCTGGTACACTTCAACCAACTTAAATATGTAGGCGGGAAAAAACAGAACTAAAATAAATGTACCTAGATTGATATACTTACCGATGCAAATTTTCTTGACAAGTAACACCGATGCAAATTTTCTTGACAAAAACTTAAAAGTTCCATTACTCCGAAAACACTCAGATTGGACCCCTAGTTATCGGGTCGAATTTGTTGCAAATTAGCTCTAGTATCACGCATTTCAAGGACTACACCCAATTACCAATCACCCTGTAGAATACTGGGTCATACGATACCCCTTTTTTAACCGACTTCAATTCGGTTGTTTTTTTTTTTTTGATTGTTACCTCATATCTTCATCATTTATGAACCGATTTGAAAAATTCTTCTTTTATCTGAAAGGATATACTTCCCGATTGGTCCCATTCAAATTTTATTAAAATAGGTTCAGTAGTTTGGTTTTTAAATCAAAATATCTGGTACAATAAGTAATCCAAATAAAAAATATTGCGAAATTCATACTTGACAAGGCTTTGTGTGTGTTGCGATGACTAAAAAGGGTAAAATAAAAACTTTTTTTGCAAAAAAATAACAAACTTCCAAAAAAAAACTCAAAATAATGGAAAATAACTTTACTTTCGGAAGTCGGTGAAAATTGTTTGTTTCATTGACTTTTTTTGCCACCGACTTCCGAAAGTAAAGTTTAAGTAATTGCACTAATGTTTAAAAACAGCACCCTCCTGGCAAAATTATCAAAATCTGCCTAGCCTTTTACCAATCATGTTAGGGTCGGCTTCCAGTCTAACCAGATGCAGCTGAATACCGTAACATCAACTTTTTTGTACCGAGAGTTCATTTGATAGGCTTTTTTGAACAATCCCTTATTACTATAAACATAATTACAAATTTCGTAAATATAGAGTGACGGAAATGGTAATATACCTAGCTTTATAAAGAACCGTTTACACGACTCTTTTTTTCTCCGTCTAGTACTGGTTGTCAGTATTTCGGGCAACCGACTACCTGTAACGACTGTCAGAGTTCTAAAAACGACAGCTGGGATCTACAGTATTCTATGGGGGTTCAGAATGAGGTACTAAATACTTGGTAACCGTTTTGACGTCGGTGTGTGTAGGTAAATAATTCGTGAAAATATACCCCAAATGTATATTTATATATATATATATATATTTGTACCCTATCACAATTTTTGTCCAATTTAACCCAAAGATTGACTGGTAGAGAATGCCTTGTGGCTTTCAGTCCGCCTATGTACCACTATTGTACATGAAGTTTAAATAAATAAATAATTAAAATATGTACCACTAAGCAAAATAATTAACACACAATACAAACCTATTTACCATAACCCCATGGCCAAAAATAGTAATTAAATTCGCGAATCTCGTACATTTATGTAATCAATGGATTTTTTTCTATACCTCATTGGTGGTCGGACCACGCTTCGATATTGACCTGAACAAGACTTGCATATTAATAATAACCCTGGGATTGTGAGTCAAAACGTTTTGCTGGTCGGTGGAACATTGTCAAGAATATTATAGCGGGGGATCCCGTGATCGCCAGACCTTTTTAACATAGCACACATCTGTAATCTCCGAAGGGTTCGGCAGTGGTGTACCTAATAGTACACCCACATTCCGCCAGTTTTTTTTAAGTCCCATGTAATAAGGGGCGAGCCTATTGCCATCAACCGGACACAAATCCAGACTCCGTGGCTGCTACTGAGAAATTACTGATGGAAAAACCCAATACCACTTTGCCCGACCCAGGAATCGAGCCCAGGACCTCATGTTCAACATTACAGTCGCACTTCCGACCAGTAGACCAACGAGATGGTCCTACGAGGTGACCTATGTCCTTTTATAAAAATCTGAAACTTTTTCTGTGGAAGTAACTTACTATAGCTAAGAATAATTAGATATTATGAAAACAACAACATTCATTTATTTTCAGGCAACTTTGGCCCATAGAGACTAACATATAATACATACCTACGATAATATACAACTTGTGTTAATAAATAGAACCTTAAAACTGTGTTAGCAACACTTCACTTGTGCACTATGTCATTGTGCGTTCATGTGGCACTTAAGGTCCTCATCCAAGACGAGGTGCAGATAACACGTTGGTATTCGCACCACAAACGCCTTAAAGTTGACGTTGCGGGGCGAGTCAACCAGCTGCACACTCGCCACGTACTTGGTCTTCTGACACACATACTCCAAGAAAAGTCGGTCGTGGTGGCTTTGACAGATATCAGGTAACAAAGGTGTGTTAAATAGCTGCTAAGTTACGTCGTACTGTCAAGCGTGATTTTTGTATATTACTTTAGAACTAGTGTGATTCACGTCGTCGACTGCCAGACGTTTTGTGTGGTGCAAAACCCCCGCCAGACACTTTTAAAGTATGTTAAATTTTGAGTGAGCTTACGTTACTTCATTGAGAGGTTCGGAATGGGGGTTTCGGAATGATGTACTAAATACGTAGTAAATGTTTGTGCGTCGGTGTCCCTTCCACTTTATATACTATTGAAATAAAATACTTCGAGTCTAATCCAATACTGAACCAGTGTTTTACATGAATCGACTTCTTATAGACCTCAACAACCCAGTTACTCGGCAACACCCATCATTTGCCTAGCCTTTTCCTCAACTATAATGAGCTCGGCGTCCAGTCTAACCGGATGTAGCTGAATACCAGTATTTTACATGGAGCGACTGCTTATCTGACCTCCATAACACAGTTAGTACTGAGCAATACGATACCCCTTGGTGAGACTAGTTGTCAGACTTTTGGACCACGGCTTAACGTGCTTTCCGAGGTATGAAGGAATCTCGGTATGTGATGGGTAGTCACCCATCCACAGACCAATCTAGGAAAGCCCGGCTTAACCTGAAGATTGATCTGAGCGTCTGTTATTATTAGCCACGAGCTCTTCTCTCTTCTTTTACTAGGCAATGCTATTACGGGTATTTATAAATAAAACAACACCATTACATTATTCTTTTTATTGCTCATCAACTTTTGGGTCTTCAATCTTTTGAATCTGCATATAGTCGTCGACGTCATTAGGTTTCGACCATACGCCGTCGACCTCAAGGGTTTTCTCCAGACCTGTCAGAAAAGCAAAGAACTTGTCTTCTGTTACCCTGAAACAAGATAGCACAATAACCAAGACCGATGGTGTAGAGATTACCTACCGTATAACCACTAATAATGGGTGTAAAAAGACACTACAAAGCCGAAAAGTTCTACCCGTCATTGCGATTGTTTATTATATTTTTTCCTCGAGTGTACCTAACCGACGAATCGGCGAAAATGGCAAATTATGGAAACCTGCGAGTTGACCCTTTTTTTTCCGGATGGGAAATCATCAAATGACTTCTCCCGCTCTGGGCTGAGCGGGAGGGAGTGTCAGACTTTTACTGACTAAAACCCACCCATGTTCCTTCATCGCCCTTTGTGTTCCGGGGCCGCGGTATCTCTTTCGAACAACCCGCAGCACCCGGCAGGCATCGGCCCTTGCGGGCCCCTTCCCTATGCTGACATCTCTTTGAGGCGCGCGTGGAACACGGAACGCGCCGTCGACACGGCCTGTCGTCCTAAGACGGAGGGACGGCGAGCTAGCCCTTAGCTCACCGTCCACAGGCCCACGTGCGAGTTGACCCTAATGTCCAATCAGCGAAAATGGCGAATCACCGAAATTGTCGAATTAAAAATAAACTGACGAGCGAGGGAAATTGATCAGTGTTACGCGGACTCATCTCAAAAATCTCATCTCTGCTGCATGTAATCTTTTTTCATCCGGCTTCGTCACTGCCCAGCATTCCGATCCTTACAGTACGACAGTCCAGTCCGGTCGCTTAGACCGTACTATAAAAATTATCCATCACACCTTTCCTTACAAATTCATCAAATACTATTGAAACAGATCACTACATACTACGTTAATTAAAGCATAAGATCCCAAACAAAAATGAGCTCAAGGGCAAGATACATTATTTTTTCCGCTGCCAATTATTATAGGACATGACTTGTATGCGAGCCATCTCGACGATGATGTCAGCTGTAGCCAACACGCTTCAATGCCAAGTCTTACTTAAACGGTTTTGAATTAAATACAAATGTGAAATAGACAGACCTTGTAACGACCACTGCATATTCTTGCATCATCTTTATCTTCCTGCCTATCATCAGCTACCTTTTCCCAACTATGTTGGGGTCGGCTTCCAGTTTAACAGAGTGCAGCTGAATACCAGTATTTTAATCGGAGCAACTGCGTTATTGACCGCCATAAACCCGTTTATCGATATACGATACCCTTTGGTAAGGCTGGTTTTAGACTTTCGGGCCTCTAACTACTGCCGAAGACCTACAAACGACAGCCAGGACCAACGGCTAAACGTGTTTTCCAAGGCACGGATTTCTTGCGCAGAATGCTCAGTTGACGGCTTTGTGATGGGTCCTTTTACACCCTGTATGTAATCGATTTGTTACTTGACACCATAACTTGAGAGGCGGTAGAACTAGGAACTAAGATTTCTATGGAATTTGACAGATAGATGACATTTTTCGAAGCAAGCAGCGCCACAATGAAGTCTCAGTATGTAATCGTTACTCATGGTAAACACATCCAGTTTTTGGTAAAAAGGTTTGAATTATGATGAATAGATTCATCTTCCTAACCTTTTCCCAACTATGTTGGAGTCGGCTTTTAGTCTTACCGGATGCTAAATACCAGTATTTTAAATGGAGCGACTGCCTATCTGACCTCCACAACCCAGTTAGTATAGGGTAATTCAATACCCCTTGGTAAGACTGGTTGTCAGACTTTTGGGTCACGCTGACTACTTATAACGACTGTCGAAAATCTACAAATGACAGACGGGACCAACGGCTTCACGTGCTTTCCGAGGCACGGAGGAAACTCGGTGTGTAATGGGTGATCAGTATGACGCATCCACGGACCAACTTAGGCAAGCACGGCTTAACCAGAAGATCGACCCGAGCGGCTGTTATTATTTAGCTGCGAGCTCCTTAATCATAATGACGAATTGATTGATGAAGATAAATTAATTGTACCACTTACTCGCTACTTCCAATCTCCTCCCGGTCTTCTTCAGTTTCACTGGCCTGAAAATACATGATTTCATTCAGTTTTGACTAAAATTATGTATTGATTACACAACGGCCCGTTTCTACTCCTAGGGAGAGGTGACCCGTGTGCCTACCCAAATGATTATTAAGTATAAGGCAGGCTGGGGTCCCAGTATCATTATCGGCCTAGCCTTTTTTTCAACTATTTTGGGGTTGGTTTCCAGTCTAAGGGTTGAGAGTCGAAGTGCCCACGCGACGGCATTGATGATGCGCTCGGTATGCTCTGTTTCTCGATCTAGCAGAAGAGCTCTGAGTGACGGAAAAGGAAAGGACCAGGGAAAAATGCAATTGCTTGCTGCTGGATGAGGCACAACCGTAATCGGGTGCAGATCATCATCATCTGATTAGCCTTTTCCCAGCTATGATGGGGTCGGCTTCCAGTCTAACGATGGAGCTGAGTATCAGTATTTTACATCGGGTGCAGATAAATACCAATATTACTAATGGAGCTACTAGCTATTTGACCACTACAACCGTACTGTTGGGAAACCCACGGTAAGATTGGTTGTCGGACTTTAGGGCTTATACGAGTATATGTACATATTATTTTTGAAAACGATGAATGACAGCCGGAACCAACCGCTTCACGTGCTTTCTACGGCACCAGGTTATCTTGATATATATGAATGGTCACACATCCACGAACCGACTTCGGCAAGCGCAGCTTAACGTTCGTTCGACCTAGACTCTTATTATTAAGCTACGAGTCTCTTTTACGAGCTCTCACCCGTTATAGAATAAAACAGATAAAATCCAAAATAGTTGCAACATTCACCATCTACCTGCCTTTTTCCAACTATGCTATGGTTGGCTTCAAGTATAACCGAATGTAGCTGAATGGAGAAGCTGCCTTTCTATGTGCGTGTGAACTGAGGGACCAAAAGGGAATTCGCGAAATGAAAATCCTAGGATTTAGTAGTAGACTTAAAACAATTGTAGAACGAAACTGGGAATTTGTAAGCAAATATATTAAAAACTACGACCCATAAAGTGTGGTCCCTCAGTTCTCACAGACGATCAGCCATATCTCGGAAAGTATCTTAAAAAATAAGGTTTTGTGACCAGTTTGAACATTACAAAGGCATAAAATTCACAATGTCAAATTCACCTGAAGACATGTAATTTCGTTGTCCGTGTTAACCATCTGATCGGACAGGTACTGAGTGACATGATCCTCTCGGTCTGCTATATCTATCTCTCTCTTGGTATCATTTGATGCGTTATACTTCTGTACACGCCCTGGTGCCATCACCCCGGGTACATTACGCGCCCTGACATGTTTGATTGGATTCTCTGAAAAAAAAAACAGATGTTTTATTTATGTAAGTTCCGAAGCGGGAAGGTGAGCCTAAAAAAGTTCAATTCGTTAAACGGGCATTTCGTCATTTTTGGTAATGGAAAATCTTGGTTTGTATCTATCTATCTATATCTATACATTTAATAAAGCAATAGACGTGGCGTTTCTGTACATTGAAAATATTTAGAAAAAAATAGTAGGGGTGTTATAGGAAAACAAACAGAACCTATTTCTATTATTTTTAGAATCTTTGTCTGTTTGTCTGTATGTCTGCAGTCTGTGAGTCTTCGGTTATGTTTGTTTGTTTAAGTATCACGTGAAAATCCCAAAACCAATGTGGATAGTTTCAATGCACAATTATTGTGCGTAACTTAGAAAAGGCATTAGTTTTTGTTTCATTGCAATCCGTGCTCTTAATCAAAAGATATATGAATTTAAAGTGTAAGTTCAAGAAGCAATCCTCATCATTACTTTAAGATACATGCAACGACATCTATTGAACCAAAATGGTACTAATGAATAAATTTGCTGACAAGATCACTTTTAAATCGACTGCCCGAGTTTTACAAAAAGTTATGATAGCTATATATGGCGCTTTTTGAAAATCTACATAATATAGAGTGATTGTTCGATCGCTTTCCATGCATTATATTTTAGCACTTTAACTCCGTGCTCGATAGATGGCGTTGTGCAATTAACGCCAGATTCTGAATCGCGGTGTTAAGATTTTCCGAACTACGCTCGCGACAGTATGTGGTCGTAAATTTTCATTGATTAATCTCCTAAATCTAAACATAAACAATATTAAAATTGTACAAATTCAAAACGATGTTCCGAACTTCCGAAATGGAGCAAAAACTACTGCATGTGTGCTAATGTTCACATTTAGCATAAATATTCCTTTCTTAAAACTTTATTTTTACAAATATTCCGTTTTAGGCTACAATTTGAAGGCTTCTTCAAATAGTAGCTTATATATAAAACTTATAGATTTATCAGAATCTGTCCCCTATACTACTTTTTGGATTTTGAAGAAATCATCATCATCATTCGCCTGCCTTTATCCCAATTCATCAGGGGTCGGCGCAGCATGTCGTCTTCATCCATACTTCTCTATTACTCGTCATCTTAGCAGTCACCCCCATCCTAGCCATATCATCCTTCATCATTCAACCAATGTATCGTTTGATTTTTTTTTATTTTCGACAGCATATATCATGAATGAGGTGCCATGTCATCATTTCCATTCATAAACACCCTCGGAGAAGCAAAGCACATCAAAATCAATCAGTGTCAAGGCCAGAACCGAGGATATGAAAGCCGGTAAACCAATCCTTGAAATTTGGCGAACGCCGAGTCCTCCCATGCGAATGAGAAGACTAGCTTGTGGCCAAGCTCGTACAAAGCCACGTTTAAAATGGATGATAAAGTATGTCTGATAATTTGATCTATTTTGTCCATGAGATGAGTGTGCTTCTATAAAGGGGAAGCAAGAAGGATTTTTTTTTATTTAGGCCCAAAACAGGAGTAACGAATTATGGTGATGGCCGAATGCATGTTCATTTGGAGCAATCCCTTTCCGGAATATCATTAAAATTTAGCATTTTTTCTTCGATAAAATCGGGAAAAGAATAATCATGGATTTGACACCCAAGGAGACGATGAGACCTTTTACAATAATTTTGATGTTAGGGGCTATTGCATTAAATTTTGAAATAGTCAGTTGTCAGTCGGTACTTGTACCTCGACAAACAACTGATTATTTCAAAATTTAACGTTATATTATAACTTAACATCACGGTCGTAATCCCCAAAAGCTTAGGCAGAGGTATATCTGGCAGATGTGCACCCACATTTTGACAGTTATGTTAAAGTCTCATGCAATAGGGGGCGAGCCCAATGCCAGCAACCGAGCACAAATCCAGACTCTGTGGCTGCTACTGAGAAATGAATGACGGAAAAATCCAATTACACTTTGCCCGACCTGGGAATCGAACCGCTTGCGGCCACTAGACCAACAAGGCAGTCATGTCAATTATTGCTTTAGTATCAAAAAAAAATCATTGAGTGTGTTCCGCAAATAAGGCTCCAAATACAAAATGAGGGTTGATACAAACCAGCAGCAGGTTGCTCAGTAGTTTTGACTTCAGTTTTTGGTTGTTCATATTTATCTTCTTTTCGTGTTCTTACGTCTGTCGTATGGTCGTGGCTGCCCAACTGTTCCGTAAATTCTGGTGTCATGTCATCCTCGTGAAATATATTGGCGATATGTTGAGACTGCAAATAAACAAGTTCAAATTAAATAAGTTTGTGGAACTTCGCAGACAGAACAGTTATTGAGTTGCTCCCATCTGCCTCTATGACTCTTTCTATAAACATCAATGTTGTAAAAAACCCTTAACGAAGCTGAAATATGCGTGTTCTTCCTGTACCGATTATGATCGGGAAGGAGAAGGTTCCCAGGCTCCCACATTTCCAGGCATACGCCTGGTAATGTGGGAGCCTTCTAGTTACGGAAATATTGAAGGTCAAAATTTCAACATTTTCCCACGTTTCTTTTCTTCAGTAAAGGTTTTAAATGTTATATAGTTTTATTTTAAATACCTCTATGACCCTCGTACTATTCAATGCATCCATCTGCACAATTTCTTGAGTGCATTCTTGATTACATTGATCGCTACCGTGATTTTTCACACAAAAAAAAAGGCATTTCCCAGCAATTATTTTTGCGTAATTATACTTAGATTAATGGACAGATTGCTTGCTTGACGACTTTGTGAAGGGTCTATACATCCTATATCGGGCGAGATGTGAAAAGTAGTGCCATCGTCCCCTATAAATCCAGCGCCGGCGTTTATAGAGTAAGACACACATACTGCACAGATGTGACTTACATCAAATTGATCTTCATTCGACGCTCTGGTGTCCACGGATCTGCCTATGAGTGCCGTGGTGATCACTAGCATTACCAACTAAACAGAAAAAAATACGTAAAATAAGATCAATCAATAAGCCAATAAATAAATAATCTACAATTCTTAAAGGAGCGGGTCGGACGGTCCCTGTGTGTGTTGCGCTTTAGAGGTTCACCAAAAGTATACTTATATTTCCGTATAATATTTTATCTTTATTCTCATGTCTACCCATTAATTAAATAACTTTAATACTCTATTCCAATTACTTGTTCTTTGTAATTGACAAACATACACTTACATTCTCGGATCACCTAGCCTAATCTTATATCTTATACATATAAAGAAATGTCTTACCATTACAAATATATTCCTGAGTAACTAACGAGTCTTGAACGCGCTGACATCTAAACAAGAACTGAAGAAATTTAAAACAAACCTCACCTGTGAATAATTATGTGGAATAAACAATATCACGATAAGGCTCAGATCGCATGCGAAGAAATTTTCTGCGATTTTCGCAACGCACTTTATATGAGTACTCTTCGAGGGGCACTTTATACTTGACTAGCAACACGCGGGGGGCTTCGCACGGGTGCAATGTAGATACTAATGTTTTCTCTACTATAGTATGCATGTATTATAGACATAAACCTTCCTCTTGAATCACTCTATCTATTAAAAAAACGGATCATAATTCGTTGCGTAGTTTTAAAGATCTAAGCATACATAGGGGCAGACAGCGGGAAGCGACTTTATTTTATATTATGTAGTGATGAGGTAAAGTAAAGTTAAGTTTCTCAATATTCTCTTAAAATGGAGGAACCTCTGAACAAGCGAGTGTTGTGTCCAGTGGGCTACTTGCCCGACGGTTATAGTTAACTTTTTCCGTATGGTCCGTCATTGACCAGCAGATAACTTTAATATATTTTTTCAGAATTTTGATGTTAGTTCTTCATTTATGTTATAGATGTTCGTTCTTTTTGTCTACTTAATTATGTTCGCGACCGTACAAACTTGCTCGGCCGTACGTTCGTCCCGGCTGTATGTTGATGTAGATCTTTGACATTCATTACGGGTATAGTCTTGCATGATTATTTTGGCGTGTGGCCATAGTCGGAATTAACACACATATTGTTTTTTCAAACCAATGTTGTGCAGAGATTTTAAAAATGTAACTAAGGGATTTCAGAAGTCATCATCTGCCTAGCCTTTTTCTCAACTTTATTAGGGTTTGCTTCCAGTCTTACCGGATGCAGCTGAATACCAGTATTTTATATGGAGCGACTGCCTGTCTGACCTCCATAACCCAGTCAGCACTGGATAATACGGAATCAGTTGGTATGACTGGTTGTCAGACTTTCGGGCAACTGATTACCTGTAACGACTGTCAAAGATCTACAATTGACAGCTGGGGCCGACGTCTTAACATGCTTTCTGAGGCCACCACAGACCAACCTAGACAAACGCGGCTTAACCCGAAGATTGATCCAAGCGACTCCTCTAAAAATAGCGAAGATTTAAAGAGCAATTTATTAATTTACTTTTCTTTCATAACTATCATCTTCTGACAAATGAGCTACCTACCTACTCCATCTTTTGATATTATTTAAAATTTTAGGATTAGGGACATGAAAATAAAAACGCCATTGTATTCTTTACTCTCTCGAGTATTTTGTTTATTTTCAACTTCAGCGTTTAGATTTTTGTAGAAAATAAATTTCGTTTTCGCGAAGCTTAAAAAGTTAAACAATTTATTTTTCTTCCTGTTAGGAAATGGAAGAAAATTATGTTGTCGAGCCACGTTTTCACTTAGTAATCTGAACGAGCAAACATTCTTTCGCGATGTACAGTCACGTCAAAGTCGTTTTGAACACGCTTACCTGAGGCCCCCGAGCACGAGCGTGCGGTGTAAACGAAACGCAAATACGAGCAATTTTACACCTGTAAATACTCATTTTACATGTAAAATTAGCCTACCTGGAATTTTGTCAACTATGTTTGAGACAAATCAACAAGCTTTAAGTAAATTATTACATTAAAATAACGCTCAATCTTTTTGAGGTAAAATTGTGTGAACTATCGGATTAGATGTACATAGGTGTTACTCGTAGGCCCCTCCACCATTCTAAACTTTTCAACGGTACATTAGACGTATAAAACGTTTTTCATTTGCGGAATTTTTGGTTTTCTAATTCGACTCTACTCCTGCTACCATGACGTCTTAATGCAGGAATGTTTTAGTTATATTTCCTGTTCCTATATTATAGTTTTCTGTTCTTATATGTGGGAAAAAGCTGTCTAGCCCCATCTTTTTTTTTTTTCATTCTTTTTTTTTTTTCAGTGGACTTGTTTCGGTGGACTTCTTTTTTAACCGACTTCAAAAAAAGGAGGAGGTTGTCAATTCGGTTGTATGTTTTTTTTTTGTGTTTGTTACCTCCGTCATTTATGAACCGATTTGAAAATTTCTTCTTTAATCAGAATGGATCTACTTCTCGATTGGTCCCATAGAAATTTCATCAAAATCGGTTCAGCAGTTTGGTTTTGAAATCAAAATAACTGGAAAAAATGTCATCTAAGTAAAAGAAATTGCGAAATTGATACTTGACAAGGATTTGTGTGTGATACCATAACTAATAAAAACTTTTTTGCAAAAAAAAAACCGACTTCCAAAAACAACACTAAAAAAGTGGAAAATAACTTTACTTTCGGAAGTCGGTGGCAAAAAAGTCAATGAAACAAACAATAGTCACCGACTTCCGAAAGTAAAGTTATTTTCCAGTTTTTTAGTGTTTTCTTTGGAAGTCGGTTTTTTTTGCAAAAAAGTTTTTTTTTGTTTTCACGATGTGGGAATCCTCAATGGATGTCCTCCGCCCTGGGAAGAGCGGAGGGGTCTGTCAGACTCGTACTGACTAAAACCACACCGGTGTTCCCTCGCACACTTGCGTCTCACTGGTGAACTTCTAGTCAAACCGGATGCAGCTTTATACCAACTGCCTAACTGGTTTTCTTAACCCAGTTACTGGGTAATACGATACCCCTCGGTAAGACTAGTTGTCAGACTTCCGGGTTCTAACTATTCGAAACGAGTGCCTAAAATCTACAAACGACAGCCAGGACCAACGGCTTAACGTACGACCCTGCTCCGTGGCGCGGAGGGAATTCGGTATGAAATGGACGGTGACTCATCCATGGACCGACTTTGGCAGGCACTGCTTAACTTTCAAGATCGACACTCATGACCATTTATTAGCCACGAACCCTTATTACTCGAGATATCCTCATTTTATCCTACAATCACAAAATTCACTGAAATTGTTCAATACCATCCCGCGACTTTGCGACTTTTCAGTCACAAGTAAACAATCGCTTAATCGCACCATCGGAACTTACCCTTATGGTGTGTTGATGAATGGCTTCTATTGTTTACACGGCATTTGATATTGTTAGGCGGTAGCCTGGCATAACAAACCGAGTCTAATAATACCCATTGGAACAGAAAAGCGCTGAAAACCCGTAATGTATAAGTATTTAATAAATAAATAAAGCCTTTATCTCCCAAAATAACAATATACATAATTTCATAATATTTTTTATCATATAAATAATAATACCAATTCATCATCTGCCTAGCCTTTTCCCAACTATGTTGGTGTCGGCTTCCAGTCTAACCGGATGCAGCTGAATACCAGTATTTTACATGGAGCGACTGCTATATCTGACCTCCACAACCCAGTTAGTATTGGGTAATACGATACCCCTTGGTAAGACTGGTTGTCAGACTTTCGGGTCACTGACTACCTGTAACGACTGTCAAAGATCTTAAATTGACAGCCGGGACCAACGGCTTAACGTGCTTTCCGAGGCACGAAGGAAACTCGGTATGTATGGGTGGTCACCCATCCACGGACCAACCCAGGCAAGGGCGGCTTAACCTGACGATCGACCCGAGCGGCTGTTATTATTTAGCCACGAGCTCCTCTGCAATACCAATTCATATTAAATCATAATTATGTGTCCGATTATATTCGATTAATTATTAAATTTTTATTAGAGTTACATTAAAGATTTAGATTATTACCTATATTTGGTTTTTATACAATACTATTTTTTTTTAATTGAAATCTTTTAATTTATATTTTTTTTTAATGATTATTTAGATATTATAGATATTTTTTTTAATTCATGCTTTCATTTAATATTATATATTTGATTAAATAACATTTTGAATCATATTCCAATAACACATTTGTAAACATTGCCATTTCTAGGTAATCAGGTTATATTAATTTTAATTCGATTTTTCGGAATACTTTGTCACTTATTATTTACACAAGTAAGTATATTATTGAGCAGTGATAGTCTAGTGGTGTGACCGTTGGACTGCCAAGTCATAGGTCTCGAGTTCGAACCCAAGACACGCACCTCTGATTTTTCGGAATTATGTGCGTATTGTTATTATTTCCATTTATTTCGAACAGAATCCATATAAGTGTTAGTTACAGTTTTCTTAAGATCTATGTTAGTAAGTACCTACATAATTATCGAAGTATTGAACCTATAATTATCACTTGCTTCGTTGAAGGAAAACATCGTGAGGAAACCAATGTGGCATGTAAAAGCCAAGTCAGAGGCCCTTGGGCGGCATAAAACTCTGACACCAGGTTAGGCACTAACCACACGATAAATAAAAAAACGTTTTTGCAAAAAAAATAACCGACATCCAAAAAAAAAGTGGAAAATAACATTACTTTCGGAAGTCGGTGCCAAAAAAGTCAACGAAACAAACCATAGTCACCGACTTTTATTTTACCCTTTTTAGTTATCGCATCACACACAAATCCTTGTCATGTATCAATTTCGCAATTTCTTTACTTGGATGACATTTTTTCCAGCTATTTTGATTTCAAAACCAAACTGCTGAACCGATAAAAAATCTGTTAAAATTTCTGATAAAATTTCTATGGGACCAATCGAGAAGTAGATCCATTCAGATAAAAGAAGATTTTTTCAAATCGGTTCATAAATGACGGAGATATGAGGTAACAAACACAAAAAAAAAACATACAACCGAATTGAGAACCTCCTCCTTTTTTTGAAGTCGGTTAAAAAGAAAATTATTGGGCTACCCATTTCTGGCTGAAGGCCTCCTCCAACTCTTTACAGTGCTGTCTCTCTTTTGTTTGGCGAGTCCATGTAGATCCGGCTGCTTGGTAGATATCGTCACTACAGCGTTGCCTGGGTCGGCCACGTGGGGGTTTGGCTTCGTAAGGATAACAATGTCATATCCGTTCTTTTCACTAGTAGCAACACCTGACTGATGCTGAACTCCTCAGGAACTTACAGCAAAAGTTTTGTATTTGGGCTCACTGAGTGGTCTCATAGATTAAATGATGATCCAGGTGCGACAAGGGCGACGCCAGCTTTTGAACAACTTCAATTTTATGTATTTGTATTTACAGATATAATATAATATGTAGGTTTTTATACATATAGATATACTCATCGAAGAGTATTAAATCGAAGGGCAAATGCTAGGCCAGGGATGGCGAACCAATGGCACGTGTGCCATAGAACGCGACACAATATTTTGGGCACACCACCGATTTTAACTATATTTTTACCTATCTATGCCTGCGAGTCATAATTTTCAGATGAATAACATTAAAGACTCGCTTACAAACCGTTTGGCAGAAATGACTCCAGTTCAGCATGCATTCTACTAAAAGTAACCTCTTACAGCCTTAATATAAGTTATTTGTCATCTAATCTGTAACCACAGAAGTCACACTAATGTTACTTTAATTTGAATTACAAGTATAACTGAAATATTAATTACTATACAGTGCAAGATATTTTTTTGGTATTAATAAAGAGTTTTGAGTTGATAGTATTATTTTCCAAATAATCACAAACTCAATTCAATTCATTTATTCAATAACGATTTTTACATCGTGTCTGAATTCCTATAACACATGCAATCCATATTTAAATCATTACAATCATCCGAAATACATTAAAATTAGAATAATAATTTAATAATGTTTTTTTTTATGTTTTTAAATGTTTTTTTTTTTGTAAGAAATATTTAAAAATGTAAACAATAAGAAGAAAAAATGAATAAAGAAAAGAATAATACAAAAAATAATTAAGAAAAAGATATAAGAATTAGTGGCATAAGTCAATATCATAAAATACAATAAAAACAAAATTATTTTGTGGGCCGTTTATGACCTCATTAAACATTTCTTTAGAAAAAATGGCACGCTGCTCCATAAAGGTTCGCCACCCCTGTGCTAGGCGAAATAATTAAAAAAAAGAATAATTAGTCCGCTTAGTTAGATGGTCTGGGGAGATGGATGAGTGAACTGCTATAGCAGATGTGCCAGAACACTTAGTTCTCCACCAGTCTCGGCCACCCTAGCAGCTAGATTTCAAATCTAAGGTATTTAATTATTTAAGATGTCCAACAAAATATACACAAATCAAGACATATAAAAAATTGACAACAAAAAGTATTACGTCTGTCACACTGAAACATCGCATCTCTCACCGCTGTAACCCTGTGAACATTCACAACGAGATTCTCCGCTAACTTTTGTACCATGGACACAATGTAGGCTTCCACCTGTAGAAACGTTGGTCAGACTCTTTACACGTTCACAGTTCTGAACTCCAATCAGATCTTCAATGCTGTATTTGGCGGCTATTGTCCAAATATCAAAGGTATCATTACGTTCAGTAAAAAGATTAGATCTAATGAGAATATCTATGTCGCTCGGTGTATTCTTAGGAATTTTCCAGATGGAGCAGTTTACGTTAACAAAGTCGCATATTTTCCAGTAGATATGATCCTTTGAAAAGGTCAATTGCTGGCTTTCGATGACATGGTGCGGTCGTAGTACTTGATATACTTCTCTTGTGTTCTTTCCATTTAAATCTGCACATTTAATTGAACCCCAAGGAGTCGAACTTATAAATGGACCCTCATACCAGTACATTTTCTGTGTCTTTTGGTCAATGTTTATAAAGTCCTGACTGACAAAATCGGTTAGAACTTCTTTATCAGAGCCATCGAATCGAGCCCTCTGTAAATTTGAGTCTATCGACATCCAGTGAATGTACCTGAAATAATTTGATTATTAATTTTATACTTTAATTACGTTACATTTTTTTACAAGCAATGACAGCCTATTGGTGTGACCGTTGGACTGCCAAGTCATAGGTCTCAAGTTCGATCCCAAGACACGCAACTCTGATTTTTCGGATTCATGCGTGTATTGCATAATTATCCACCTGCTTCGGTGAAGGAAAACATTGTGAGGAAATCAGCACGCTTGAGAGATATTTCTCGACGGCATGTAAAGCCAAGCCAGAGGCCCATGGGCGGCAGAAAAACTCTGACAACAGTAAACAACAACCATAAAATAACCATCTTTATCTTTTTTTCGTGTGGTTATTGCTTAACCACACGAAAAAGAACATAAAGAAGATTAATTTTATTTGCGCCCGATTGATAACAATAGAATCGCCCCCTATTACATGGGAGTCACATTGTTGTAAGACTTTAAAATATTATCATTGTAAGTAACTTACCCTCCGCAGATATCGATAGACATATCCATGAAATAATTCTCCGACAAAATTAATTGTTTTTCGTTAACTCTGCTGTCGTATCCATGTTTCAATGAAATTGAGTATACTCCTTTGGCGTTTTCATTCCAAAAGAGTAACTCCGTAACCGGGTCGTAAGCCAAACATGTAACAATACTGTTTGTAATTGTAACTAAAGTTTCTTTTGACTTTGAGTCTATTTTAAAGCTGTATATATTACGTGTGTCGGTAAACAGCACCCTGTTGTGTACTGGGTCGTAAGTTATTGTATTGATATAATTCGACTCAAACTCTTCTTTGTACGTCAGTGTTCCGTTAATATCATAGAATTCTAGTCCACTGAGCGTGTTTGCGACAATTTCTGGAACAAGAGAATATTATATAGTATGCACATAATAGCATAAGGGTGTTACCACACCAATCCATCGATCGTCGATCGAGGCCATCGATTGGTGTGGTAACACCCTAAGCATAATCAGGCTATAATGTACCCACTGCTGGAGGAGCTCGTGGCTAAAATAATAACAGCCACTCGGATCAATCTTCAGGTTAAGCCACGCTGGCCTAGGTCGGCCTGTGGATGGGTGACCCCCCATTACATTCCGAGTTTCCTCCGTGCCTCGGAAAGCACGCTAAGCCATTGGGCCCGGCTACCATATGAAGATCTTTGACAGTCGTTACAAGTAAACAGTGGCCCGAAAGTCTGACAACCAGTCTTACCAAGAGCTATCGTATTACCCAGAACTAACTGGGTAGTGGAGGTCAGATAGGCAGTCGTTCCATGTAAAATACTGGTATTCAGCTGCATCCGGTTAGACTGGAAGCCGACCCCAACATAGTTGAGAAAAGGCTAGGCAGATGATGACGAATGTACGCACTGCTGGGCACAAGCCTTCCCTCTGTAATAGGTAATGAGGTGTAATTAACGGGGCTGGCCCGGTGAGGGTTCGTAGACGTCATATTCTTATAATTTTTGTTTTTAGGACATACTCGTCATCATAACCATCTTCCACCTGCCTTTATCCCAATTCATTTGGGGTCGGCGCATCATGTCTTCTTCTTCCATACTTCTCTATTACTCGTCATCTCAGCAGTTACCTCCTTTATAATACTCGTGCATGTGAATAAAAGATTACGTGGTATTCTCGGCAGTATACCTTCCACACTACCTGCTACAATTTTAACTACTTAATACAGGGTGGCGCCGACAATACGACAATAAATGAAAACACTGGTAATACTAGTCAATAGGAATATTTTTAAACTATCAAAAAATACTAGCATCAAAATTAAAAAAAAAAAATTCAAACAAACTAAATAGCATGAAACTGTTAACGAAATACAACACTATTTATAAATATTGGTTTACTAACCATAGGTACAATTTGCACTAATTCGAAAATTAAAGAACGTATTTGGCAAAAGTTTTTGAAATAACGAGTTCGCAACATGTGTTTAGTGTTTATACAGATGCGGGGGTCGTTAACCTGTCAGTGCTAATCTACATCATATAGAAAATTCCGAATATGAAAAATAATGTCCTGTGACTATTGGATACATTCGAATGAATTTTTGTACGGAAACTGGGAACGTCATGAGGTATACGCAGTTTAATTTATTGTCGTATTGTCGGCGCCAATCTGTATATAAGAACTTTATTTCAGACCATCATCATAAAATAGACACAGATCCATATTTGTGTTAGTAAGTACTTAAGAACTATGTTAGTAAAACCACAAAAAAAGCGAAAAATATTTATTTGAACAAACGCAATCAGACTGACACGTTGAGTGCAATCCAGTGTTTAACAAACGGACCATCTAGCCTGTCCGCTATTACTTTTAAAATGCTGTTGGAGCTCGCTCGTATGCGGTGCAACAATGAGGCCGCCCTCATTCCCATGATGGCTTACATGACTACAGTATCTCGGAAGCCCCAACAACATCCTTAGAACATTATTATACTGTATATCTAGGGCATTAAGTGCCCGCTAAGTACAGCTGACCCTCAGGATGCACGAGTAAAACGATAGGCAGTATGCAAGAAACATTGTGCACTTCACCTCAGTCGTGCACCATTTAAACCTGCGAGCCAGCATGTTCCCCCAGACAGCAAAAGCCCTACGTTCCCTCTCAACGTCCACGTCATCAGCGACGTCCTCCGTGACCTAGTGGCCCAGGTACTTAACCTGAGTCACTCTGTTAAGCGGTACACTATTTAGTTCAACAGATGGGATAGTGTCGAATTTCAGAATCCGAGGTTCAAATACTAGCAACTCACTTTTCTTCGCATTGTACCTGAGCCCATGGGCCACGGCATACTCCTCTCATCTCATAATGAGTTTCCCTAGACCGCCGATTGAAGGACTCAGCAGCACCATATAGTCAGCATAGCTTAATTTATTAATAAATATGCCATCAATAGTAAAGCCGACTGCAGTGCTAATGAGTCAATGGTTATTTTGCCCAATCTCCTCTTTCCAGTTTCTTAAGATAATTAAAAGTTCTATTCTTTTGCATAGTTTGTGTTTTATTCTAAATTTATATTCCGGCTCATACAGTTGTAGTATGTCGGTGGGTATATTATTGTAACATTTTAGGCAGTATCCCATGATATGATATAGATGAGCCTACTTTGGCTAGCCTGAAACCTGGCTGGACTAAGTGGTACATGTTTCTAGTGTTACATTGTGTCTCTCACCTATTTTACTAAATAAATGCAGACTTTTTTCTAATGTACATGATGTTTTCATAGACGTATTGACAAGGTACCGCCATGATGTTAATCTGAGCTCCTTAACACCTCGTTGTATGGCTCTGTCCTTCAGAATAAATGTCTGTAACCCGTCCCCATAATAAAATACCGTATGATGTAACACTATGGTATTATTGAAATAGATAAGCTTCGCAGTATCTTCATTAGCAAATTGATGGATTTTTCTTACAGGACATGCTGTTGAACTCAGCCGTCCAGCAAAAGATGTTAACTGAGAAACCCATTGCAACCTTGAGTGTAGCGTAATCCCAAGAAAGACCTTTACATCAGAGAGATTCCTCGAAACATAAACTCTAAACTAGATGGTCAATAACTCTCAACAAGAATGATGTATCCAAGATTTTTGTAACAACATTATGATTTAAAAGACTGTCCATGGAGTTTTTTGCCCATTCTTCTCCATAGAGATCTACGCTTTGGAATGGGCAACTACTTTACTTTCACAGTTATTATGTCTTGTGACTGGGACTGTAGCTTCATTTTTTATTGCTGTCTTCGTTTCGACAGTTCAAAAGTGCCTGTAATTGGCCTACTTGAAATAAATGCTTTGATTTTGATTTTCCCTGCATTTTAAATATTGTGCTGAAGCTAAATAAGTACCAAAAACATAATTATGTATGAAAGACTTACAGCTAAATAAAACAGATTAAAATAGTACGTTAGGCTGTCAGCCAAACAAAATTCTTCGCTTATAAAAACTTGGTAAAGAAGGAGTTTGCCAGAACTGACCAGAAAAAAAGGAGAACACACCATTTTTTAAACAGTCTCAGGTCGTTATTCCCAATAACTACCTGAAAATATAAAAAATGGTCCGCGAAACACTATGACGACGTGGGATTCTGTCCGACCTCCACACGAGCAAAAGCTAGTCTGTGATGTAATGATTCTTGAACTCACCCCAAGAGAAGGAGTGCACCAACCCCGCGTACAGCGATAAAAACGCTAACGCACATTGCGTTATATACATTTGTAAAGACAAAGTTACTTCTAAAGATTTTGATGTTGCGTCCACCACTGGTCACCGCTTGTCGGATAAGAAGCAATACGTTCATTTTGAGCAAACAAATCATTCCTTATAAACGCATTTTCTTATTTTGATAACCTACGAGGTCCTCTGATAAGAGGCAAAATACCGAGCAGTTATCCTCTACAACAGCACAATGTCGATTTTTAGGGTTCCGTTGCCAAGATGGCAAAAACGGAACCCTTATAGATTCGCCCTGTTCGTCTGTCTGTTTGTTTGTCCGTCCGTATGTCACAGCCATTTTACTCCGAAACTATTGGTACCACCACTGATAATATTATAATACTACGTAGTTGATATTTGGATAGTAGGTGTCTTCTATGAACTGCTACACAAAAGTGATATAAAATTATTAAAAAAAATAAAAATAGGGGAGGCTCTCCATACATTAACTGAGGGTTGAAAAAATTAATTTCAATGTATATAACTGTGTGGGTTAAAAATTATATCGAGGTTCCTAAAATACTTTGTTTTTTTTAAGTCAATGGTTGATGAGATTTTTGCTTCCAAACTATGCCTCTAACTTCCAAAGTAAGACTAGGAAAATTCAAAAAAAAAATGGGATTGTAGTATGTAAAAAAAACTTTCAACCTAAATAAGGTTTGAACAAGATTTAATACTCAGTTTTGAGATATGGGACTTTTTCTCCAAACTGCAGCAGTACCATACTATGAAAAATAAATTTAGCTTTGCTGTTGAGTGTAAATTTACCCCAGAATGAGCGCTAAAAATATTGTTATCATATTTTTTGTAGCTACGAAACCCTGTGTGTGCGAGTACAACTCGCACTTGGCTGGTTTTTTTACATTTGTGTGAGAGCCTCTTAAAAATAGCCTATGTATGGATTATCGTAAACGCAAGACTTTTTAAATTATGGGGAAAAGTTTTTGTAAAGTTTAAAATCAAAATAACTGAGCATAAACACACATACGCCTTCAAGCGACTTTATCTATACATTAGACTTTAGACTTTATAATACATAATTATAATAAAATTGTTACAGGCCGATGACTGTACATTGAAGATATTGAATAAAAAAATATGGTGGTCGTTATTAGAGCAACAGAAGCCAAAACAACAGTTTTTAGGATTTGTGTCTGTCTTTCTGTCTGTATGTTTGTACGCGCATCACGCAAAAACTACTGCATGGATTTGAACGCAGTTTTCACTGCTCTGCTGCTACATAGATGCCTAACTTAAAATATAGGCTACATTTTACCACAGAAAATGATATTTTTTTAACATTCTAAGTAACACGCGTGCAAAGTCGCGGGCAAAAGCTAGTTTCATAATATTTATATTACACCCGTGAGTGGGATTTCCCAAATTCTATTGTTCCAATTTGAATGTGGGAAAACCAAATAATAAGAATTCGAGATTAAAGGGCAAATTAATGCCCAATTGATCGAAATAGGCTCATAGATAGGTAAGTACATACTACATACATCATCTTTTGTCTAGCCTTTTTCTAACTATGTTGGGGTCGGCTTCGAGTCTAACCGGATGCAGCTGAATACCAGTATTTTACATGGAGCGACAGCCTGTCAGACCTCCACAACCCAGTTAGTAAAAACTAGCTGGTAGCTGGTTGTCAGACTTTTGAACCACTGACTACCTGTAACGACTGTCGAAGATCTACAAATGACAGCCAGGACTAACAGCTTCACGTGCTTTCCGAGGCACGGAGGAAACTCGGTATGTAGTGGATGATCACTATCACGCATCCACGGACCAACTTAGGCAAGCACGGCTTAACCTAAAGATCGACCCGAGCGGCTGTATTACATAGGATTTAAAAATAACTGGCGAAATGTGGCTGTATATTATTAGGTACACCTGTGTCTAACCCATTGTAGATTGCAGGCGTGATCTGAAAAAACATGCACAGGGAAGAAGAAAGTTAATTTCGCTATTCCTACAGTTTTACAACACGAGTACAGACGAGCCCAAAACATACAAAGAAGGAATAGACAGAAAGAAACACAGTGAGAAAGATTAAATATTACATTAAAAAAGAAAAATTAAATAGTGCATTATTATTAGTGTTTAGTGCATTGTGGCGTACTGTACAGCACTGTATTCGAGAGCCCTGTGGTTCGCATATACCCAAAAGGCTTACAATGCTCTGCGTATCCAATAAAATAACACATTTCGCTTCTGTAATGCCTCGGCAATGTTTGCAGACGCACGCACTGACAGCTTTGATGCACTATGGCGTAAGAAATCTGCCTGGCTACTCCGCAGACTGCGTGGCAGTCCCAACACTATCCTGCAATCGATAGCCGCCCGGGCAGATAGCCCGCTAGTGTGGGCGCTTACGAACCGGACTCGCTCTGTTTTAGTAATTAAGTACTAACATAGGTTAAGTTATTTTGTTATTAACACTTTAGACCATTGCAGTCTGAGTAAATAAAGATTAATTAATTAATTAAGCATGATAAATAAAATAAGCGATATGTTACCAGCAGTTTAGTGGACCGTGCGACACAGCGGTCGTTGCAATGACGTTAGCTGACAGGTCAAGACACTAATAACATACTTGGTTTGCTATTCCGTCTGCATGTGAACAATATAAATTTTTACTAAGAACTTAGAATTAATCATCATGGTTAAACTATACGGTTAAAAGCTGTCTCTTAAAGTACAGGATATCCTAGTTTAAGAGGCAGGGTTATATAAATTTTAATGTACAGATTCTGCAACATTTGTAATGTATTGAATTGTGATGTGATGATAAATCTGTAACTTTTGTTGGTGAATAAACCTAAAAACATTGCTTCTCAATAATCCACGCCAGAAGGGTTCCGTTACACAGCATAAATAGCCTCGGTTACATTAGGTTTTTATAATGTTTTTGTTTATTCAACTTACGGCCTCTAAAGGGTCCAAATGCTACTTCTTGCACCCTCTCGGGGCCTACGGTCACAACTCAAGTAAATTAGTCAGATTCTTCTTCAACGAAAACGAAAATTTTTGCAGGTTTTCGCCAATTTGACAGTAAATCAGCTAAGGTTTGTATCTGCTGAATACGTACGGGTGTTGGTAAAAGTAAAACTGAAATTTTGAAAAACTACACATCTTGGTCCCGCGTGATTACCAACACATTGACAGAAAAGCTCTTCCTCCTCGTTCAGGGAACAAACACCGTTATTCAGGCAATATCCACGACACGAGTGCACTTCACACCTGTCCCCCGAATAACCGGCATAACATCTGAAATAACCAAGCTGTGAAAATGTGTAATTTAATTAAACTAGGAAACTATTTGCAGGAGTAGAATCTGTTTAACCTGCAATCAGGAAGTCTTTCATCATTTAAACTGCAGTTGCCTTGCATGCAGTAGTTTGGACTACATAATCTTCTTTGCACTCACAGACTGACTCACTGTTCGGCACAATCACCATTGTTCAGACAATATCCAGAGCACGCGTACACTTCACACCTGTCTCCAGAATATCCGGCATTGCATCTGGAATAAAGATAATATGAAAACGTGGAAATTTTAGCGAAAAATACAATAAAAGGATGAGAAACTGCTTTACCTGCATTTAGGAAGCCCCTCATCATTTGAACTGCAGTTTCCTTGCAAGCAGTAGTTGTTGCACACTGAAACATCGCATCGCTCCCCGATGTAACCAGGTGTGCATTTGCAAAGAGATTGTCCATTAACTTTTGTACCATGAACACAGAACGGACCACCAGACTTATTTCGTATGAGTGTTGTCAGTGGTTCGCAATCATGAATCTCCGGAAGTTTGTCTTCTATGTTATAGTTGGCGGCTATACCAACTGTAACATTAGGGCGCAAAAAAAAACTCCGCATATTGGTGTTCCTTAACCGAAAGACTCTTTGGAAATTTAAAAACGACCTTTCTGCATGAACGCTCTGGGCAACAGCTCAACACATAGGTCTAGGTCTGTTTTTGATACAGACATACAGATATTTGGGAATGGGGAAAAAAATCCGTAATCACCGCCATAACCTAGACTCTTTAAAATATTTTTGCTTTTCCATTTAAATCTGCATATAAAATTGAGTATTTTCTACGAGATTTAGGCTCCATCCAGTATATTTTCTGCATCTGTTGGTCAATAGCCAGACCACGAGGTTCCGCTTTGTAAGTTGAATTGATCGTAACGGAAGTAATAACAACTTCCCTCTCGGAACCATCAAACCGAGCTCTCTATTGTTGGCAGCGTCAGGTTTGTGTTGACCCAGTAAACGTACCTGTATAAATAAAACGTCCATTGATTTTCTCAATGAAAAAATATTTTGTTGAGTTATACATTTTTTAACTATTGTTAACGTACCCTCTACGGCTATCCACGGCAAGATCTGTGGGGATCCCGGCAGCAATCTTGATTCAAGAATTTCTGAAAACAAATATACGTAGATCCATGTTTGTCCGTTGTGTCACTGAAGATCAGTTACTCTGTGACCGGATCGAATGCAAGACCGTGAATGTCTCGCCCGCTTCTCTCAGTGAAACATTTCTTTTCTAAGGCAGATTTATCATAACCTCATAATTATAGTGTCATTGCCACTCTGTTTGTCCACTTACAGCATCATGTTGTGAACTTCATTATAAATTAACGCTGAGAGGTTTTGGGAATCAAAACGTACGGATTCTAGAACAATATTTTTAGTATATGCGAAACCAGAATATAGTTTGTTCAGAATAAATAACTGAATCGATTCCAATAATTTTTATATCATGTTACATTTTGTCCCAAAAGTACTTAAAAAAGGTTACGAGTTGGACACCGAGCGACAATCATACGCGCCCAACACAGGCATTAGGCGCGGGCGCACAGTGGGGCGCCGCGTGGTGAGTATGTTTTTGTGCGGACAACCAGGTAACATAACAAGCTTATAATTTTGTGATTTTTCATGATACAGTTTTGAAATTTTGTACATAGATTCTTTACATAAAAATACTAGACACGTGTTTCAGGTTTCGCATATACTAAAACTAATGTTGTATAATGGTACCGTTGGTATAAAATTCTAGCAGATCTCTTTTAGTTGTGGCGAAGTCTGAAAAAGAAAAGAAAAGCAGTTTGTTCTCAGTCAAGAGCGATGCTACTTGTGACGCACTAATTGGTTCCTCCACGTGAGTTTACCCTCGCTCCACAAGTCACGTTTTTGCATGCTCTAAAGTACTCTAAACAACTTATCTCCACAATAGCTGTCGCATTCTTATCACTGGGTGAACGTCAAACTTTCCGGCTTCTGCATATTCTTAACGCCTGCCAAATATCTAACTATGACAACCGAGATCTACGTCTTATTGTGCCATTCCGAGACACGGAGGAGTTTCGCTCGATATTTAATTAACGGTCACTCATCCACGGACCAACTGCGGTAAGCGTAGCTTACAGTGGCGAAGCGTCAAATTTGTCCAATGGGAAGCCTTTGATCGACTCTTGCTCCTGTTATTACCTAGCATTTGGCTAAGTACAAGTCACACTGCTGCTATAAAATTATAGAAAGAGATCTCGTGAAGCCAGACCTACATCATTTTATCAAAACTGTAGGATATACTTACTATACGGGGTGGAAGGGACACCGACGCGAAAACGGAAACCACATACTCAGGACATCATTCTGAATCCCCAAACAGAAATTTTCGTCAGTTATTAAAAAAAAATCTGCTGTTCCATACATTTTGACCGTGTAGGTATTGCACTTTTGTAGGAAACAGCTGGTACTGGTTTCCGTTTTCGTGTGCCTTCCACCCCGTATGTAAGAACAATTGGATATTATGAAAAGTCGGTGGAGGCGGCTTTGGCAGATATCAGGTAACAAAGGTGTGCTAAATCGCTAGTTTAATTACAATTTATCATACTTTGAATGTGTCTGGAGGTGGGTTTCCACCACAAATGTCTGGCAATGGAGTAGATGAATCATCATCTGTAGCCCTCATAAAATCATGATTTACAGTATGCCGTAACTTAGCAGCTATTTAGCACACCTTTGTAACTTGATATCTGCCTAAGCCACCGCAACCGACTCTTCGTAATATCCAATTTCCTATAGTAAGGTACGTAGAAACACTTTCAGCTTTTTATAAAATGACGTAGATCTGGCGTTCATGGGATCTCGGTACATAACGTTTACCAAGAGAAAGAAAACAACTCACCCTGACTGCACTAACCCGACCTACGTAGCGGTATCAACGCCAGAACCCACTGCGTTCCACACATTGTATACTTCAGTATTACAATGTTGTTACAACTAAGGTCGATGGTGCGTCCACTCCTGGTGTTGGCTCTTGGTATAATAATGCATGCGAACGTTCTGACTTATAAATAGAACTTTTAGGCATACGGGTGATAATGATTCCCTGATAGGAGCTCTCATTAGCAAAATTGGTTTTCGCCACTCATTTTAAAATATATTTTGATGACCTACAAGGTCACGTTATCATGTTAGGTTAGGTTAACAAAGTTAAGGGTTAAAGGTTTAATGACGAACCAATACCACCTGGCATTGTTTCGTCTTTAAGTAGCTGAAATAAAATGATGTTTATTCCTGTTTGTAATTTTTGTAACACACATACAGTTTTACAGCTATTGTATACGAGTCTGCATCGTTTTACATCAGGAATTTCGCAGTAGCTGAGTCGAAGTTTGGATTTGTGCCCGGTTGATGGCAATAGACTGGCCCCCTATTACATGAGACTTAAACATAACCGGCGAATTTTGGGTGTAGGTACTAGGTAGGTACAGCTCTTCCTAACCCTTCGGGGATTACAGTAATGTTGTACATTAGTGCCCAAAAGATTCTCGTAGAAACCTAGTCGAGACAGTGCCGTACCATAGATCCGGAATCTGTTTGTGCCGAACCGGATAAAAAAACCACTGACCTTTTTATTTGTTTTCATTTAGATAAAAGAAAACCTAAACTTGTTTCGATATCCTTATTCGTATCTATCCGTATAGTAAACAAGTTATTAAAATGCAAATTGGACAAACCCCCGATAAGCATAATCATGTACCTACATGTTAGGTTCAAAGGCCGAAAACGCGCATTGGGCGAAATAAACGACCACATCGCGTTGTGGCAGTTTCAAAACGACCACTTAGCGAAATTCACGCCGTGGCTCTTTTAAAAACGACCATAACGCGTTCTAACAAACACAAAACGACCACGAAGCGAAATTCCGGTTGTAGGTGTTTTAATTTTCGACCATAACGCGTTCTGGCGATGAGGAAATGCTAGAACGCGTTCTGAGCCTTTTTCAAACAGCCAAAACCCGATGTAATACATAAAGGTACGCGATACATAAAATTTGATTTTCTACGTTTTCACATTGTCTTTATTCCTTATGCAATGCCGAATATTCCGGAGACAGGTGGGAAGTGTACGAATGCTCTGGATATCTCCAAAACAATTGTGATTGTGCCCTGAATGACAACAGTGAGTAAATTTGTAAGAAGATTATGTAGGAAATAGATGTGAGGTATCAGACTGTCTAAACTACTGTATACAAGGCAACTGCAGTTTAAATGATGAAGGACTTCCTGAGTGCAGGTGAAACAGATTCTACTTCTGCAAATATTTTACTAGTTTAATTAAATTACACATTTTCACAGCTTGGTTATTTCAGATGTTATGCCGGTTATCCGGGGGACAGGTGTGAAGTGGACTCGTGTCGTGGATATTGCCAGAATAACGGTGTTTGTTCCCTGAACGAGGAGGAAGAGCTTTTCTGTCAATGTGTTGGTAATCACGCGGCACCGAGATGTGAAGATGTTCAGAATGTCACTCACAATATTTAATTCGTAATAAACCAACCCTGCATTAGCCGATTTAATGTCAAAGTGGCGAAAACCAAGCGAAAACAAAATGAAACGAACATGGCCAAGTCAGAGGCCCATGGAGGCATAAAAACTGTGACACCTGTAGGCACTAACCACAACGTAAAAAGAAGATCTGGTTGATCTACTATAGATGTGACTCTTCAATTTTGTTTTTATTGAGAGTATAAAAAATATTTGTTGTTAGGTTATTTATTTTAGTTTATTGAATAGTTTTTAATTGTAATTATGTATAAAGTTAGTAAAATAAATAAAAAGGTACTTGTTTTATAATGTTGAAAAAAAAAATTGAATAAATGCATCCTTTAAAAAAACGTCGTAAGAGCGAGAGAGTCTGAAATTGTGGGAAACAAAAATGTCCCATACTTTAGGTACGCTGAAACAAGTTTCTTGTAATTCAATAAATTGATAAGCAATAAAATAATGTATTTTTTTTTGTCTAGCCACCTTTTCTTGCTTAATGTTTTTTATGTATGTTAGAAGGTTAACACTGTTCAGCAATTTAATCTCACCTGTTCTATTTTTCTGTATGGCCATAGTTAATGTCCCGTCAGGAAAATTAACCGTCACCAATGCTTTCACCTAAGCAAATTGACAACATAAAATAAAGTAGGTATTACTCGTATAGGTACTCTGTATTAACACCACACGTTAATTTGCCGTGTTGTAGATATTTCATACGAAAGCGAATATTACGCAAAGCTGAGAAAGCAGATGGCGCCACTTAGAAATAGTTATCTGTCAACGCATATCTCAATAAAGTACAGTTTACGTTGTTTATTTTCCTTGTAACTGTCAAACTTGTAATGATCTTTACTCTCGTAGAAATAAGGTTGCTGCTCGGTTGCTGACACTGACAAGTCTGAAATCTGTCAAAATTAATGTGATCTTTACAGACATAAAACTAGGGTTGCTCTTGGATTACGTCTTTCAGAGGTGAAATAACTGTGAATGTACTTATGAGGTATGAAGGACAGGATGTCAAGTTCTTCAGCCCCCATAGAAGAGGCAGGATCCTCTGACTAGAGTCGTGTTGTGCCCGACACATATCGTCGGGTTTTTCTATATAGTCTTTTTGAGGTGGAAGCGCCAGGGTAGCCCGTGAAATTAAAATTTTCTTACGTTTTTTGCAATTTGCCGGTCATTGTCAGGCTCAAATTCATACAACCCCATTGAATGACTATTTCATGAAATAGTTATTCAATTGGGTTGTAGGTATGAACTTTGAGGGTTGTATTGATGATTTTAATGATTATAATTCTGTAACTAAATACCTATTACAGCCGCAAATCATATTTTGTTCAATGTACAGCCTGACAATGACCGGCAAATTGCAAAAAACGTAAGAAAATTTAACTTTAACTGCGCGACTTAGAAAGTTTTATTTTAGTTCTTCATTTGTGTCATAGATGGCGCTGTAGTAGTTTCTGTACTTTGCTGCTGTAGTACTTTTTGCAGTGCCGCTGCACACTGTACTGAAGTTGGTAGTCAATTTGTTGAACAGTAATTTTCCCTAGTTTTACAGGTTATTTCCCAAACGCCGGGAGGAGACGCTCCCAGATTCCTAGGACATACAGTGACCTTACTGGTGAGGTTCTTCAGAAAGGTCAAGTGCGTATTACTCGCAACTGGCGTGCGTATATAAGCAGATGACCTTTGATAAGAATTGCAGCAGGTGGCGTTCTGTGATTTCTTTCTTCCACCCGTCTTGAGTTTATGTATACATATATGTACATTTAATTATGTGTTTTACAAAATATTTCTTTAGAATGATGCATACGTACGGGAGTCCCTCGCTTGAGCAGATCATAAGGGTCTCGTTGCACAAATTGCGCAGTGCACAGTGCACACGCTGATTTGAGGTGTTAGTGAATTATTTGAACTTTGTTTGCGGAAGATTATAATTTTTATTTGACTACAGTTTAAATAACCAACCGATATAGTAAACAAGGCGCAACGAAGTCTGGATTTGTGTGTGATAGCAATAGGGTCGCCCCTATTACATAGTACTCAAACATTACTGTTGAAATGTGGGTGTGCTAGTAGGCACACCTCTGCTTAACTCATCCGGGGATTATAGGCATGATGTTATGTATGTGTGTATGACTCTAAAAAAAACTTTTAACAGCCAACATTATTTTATTACCGAAAACATTAATTAAGCTCAAAATAAACTGCGAACAATTTGGATGAAAAAGAGTGAAGAAAATATCTTAGGGAACCGGAATATACTAAAAACCAAAAAACGAGCCAAGTGTGAGTTGGACTCGCACACAACGGGTTCCGTAACACTGAACAATATAATAACAAAATGTTTAACCCTCATTCATAGGTAAATTTACTCCCAATAGCAAAACTAAATTTATTCATCATAATATGTTAATGAAAAACAAAGTTACTGCTGCAGCTTCACGAAAAAGTCCCATATCTCAAAAGCTAAATATCAAATATTATTCAAGCAAATTTTCGTTGAAAGTTCTTTTTACGTTCTACAAAACTGCATTTTTTCAGAATTTTCCTCCACGTACTTTAGAAATTAGAGGGGGGAACACAATTTCTACCGAGGAAGATTTTTTAGAAGAGAATATCTCAAGAACCATTGACTTAAGAAGAAAAGTATTTGTGGAAGCTCAATATCATTTTGTAAGAGCTTTAAAACGATACCACACACGGTGATATACGTAGATTTTTTTCTACCTTCAGTAACATGTATGGAGGGCCACCCCTTTTTTTGGCCTATGGTTCCGTTTTTTGCCTTTTGGCAATGGAACCCTAAAACTCAAAGACATGTGACATCTCTTTACAAGTGACCAGTCGCGTAAAACACAGATTTTGAACTTGCTCCTCTATTCAGCAACAGCGAGTCAATTTGATAATGATATGGGGGCAACATAATATGGTTATCACTGCTGCTCAGAACTTTGTAGAATAAACATAATATCATTTTAATGTAAAAACAAGTCTTGCTTCGATTCAACAAAAACTACGTGTATTAGTGCATTTTCAACCAAAAGACAGTTTACATCGCTTAACCAAACATCTGTGTGATTATGATTTTAAGCTCAAGTAAGTTTTTTGTGTTTCTGCGCATAATGCGTACATAATTCTAGAAATTTTCTCAGCAATCAGTGATGTTGAACCAGTCATACTAAGAGGTATCGCGACACCCAGTAACTGTGTTGTGGAGGTCAGATATGCAGTCGCTCCATGTAAAATACTGGTGGTCAGCTGAATTCAGTTAGACTGGAAGTCGACCCAAACATAGTTGGGAGGAGGCTGTTCAAATGATGACACCCGCCCTGTCATTTGCACAGAATGACTTATTAAACGTTTATAAAACTGTTTCCAGATCACTTTAGGGCCCAACATTTATGTTATTAAGATCTTAAAGGACTTATTATAGGTACTACATATCTTTCAAATCCCTTAGCTCACTTTCTTGTGTACCTACTACCTGTTTCCTGCGACTTCGTTCACGTGGACGAAGTTTCATACAAAGTTTCAACCCCTTTTTAACCCCTGAGGGGATAAATTTCCAAAAATCCCTTCTTAGTGCACACTTACGTCATTTAAGGAACGTTTGTGCAAAATTTCATGCTTCTAGACCCAGCGGTTTCAGCTGTGCGTTGATCGATCAGTCAGTGAATCAGTCAGCCAGTCAGTTTGTTACTTTATATACAGGGTGGCGCCGACAATAAATGAAAACACTGGTAATACTAGTTCATAGGAATATTTTTAAACTATCAAAAAAATCCTAGCATCGAAACAAACAAACTAAATAGCATAAATATTGGTTTACTAACCTAAGGTATAATTTGCACTAATTCGCGTCTGGAAATAACATTTAAGGAACGAATTTGGCAAATGTTTTTAAAATAGCGAGATAGCAACATGTGTTTAGTGTTTATACCGATGCGGGGGTCGATAACCTGTCAGTGCTAGACTAATCTACGTCATGTAGAAAATCCCGAATATGAAAAATAATGTCCTATGACTAAACTACTGGATATATTCGAATGAATTTTGAACGCAGACTGGGAACGTCATGAAGTTATTTATCACGCAGTTTAATTTATTGTCGTAGTGTCGGCGCCACCTTGTATATAGAAGATTAACTTGATAACCTTAGCTAACTCCAAGAGGGTTACCATGACGTCTTAAAGCACTATTGTTTTAATGTAATTGCAGTGTGGTAAAGAGACAGAGCTATACAGGATGTCTAGCACCATCTCTTTTCCACACTAGAATAAGATAGAACAATACGACGAACATTTATGGTCGGCGCAGCATGTCTTCTTCTTCCATACTTCTCTATTACTCGTCGTCGCATCTGACACCTCCTTTCTTGCCATATCATCCTTCACACAGTCCATCCATCGTTTCTTTGGTCTTTCTCTACTCTTATACCATCCACATTCAGACTCAAAACTTTCCTCATGACATATTCCTCATTCCTCCGCATCACATGCCCATGCCACGCCAACCGATTCCCACACAACTTTTCAGTCACCTGTTTAGACAAAAGTTGTCATCACGTTCCTTAACATAACATTTAACATTCAAATAACATGGAACAAGGCCAGGAATGCTCTTGTCCCATGTGACAGCTCATTCACACGTCATCATTCTCAGTAAATTTTTTTCTTCCATTCTCCTCTGTCAACCGTCACGCTACCATTTGCTCCTTTCTCTTTCATAACATTCCTCACACAATCCATCCATCGTATCCTTGGTCTTCCTCTCCCTCTCCATCCATCAACATTTATATTTTAACTTTTTGACAAAAGATGTATTGAATTTATAAGGAAATATTTACTAAATGATAACAGCCACAGGTCAAAAGGTTTATTTATGTATATGTAGAACAGTTAGTTTCCGTACCAGTATAATATATTGTATACAGTAGTAGCTAAGTACATTTATAAAGGCAATAGAAATAATTAAGATCGACAAAATGTTTAATAACACAAGCTTTTATATGTTTGGCTAGTGAAACTCCAGAAACGAAAACTAAAATGATGACCATTGATAGACTATGTTTTGGGGTCAATGACCGCAGATAAAATCCGTTTCTGTTTTATTAAAATATCATTATTCATGACATTTGTAAAATAAGAAATAATTTATGCCTGATAGCTGTTACCATCTTTTAACACTTATTTTAATTTTAATATTAATTGTACGACGTTGACGGCAAAACATTGAGATCTCTGAACTTATATAATAACACCTTTTACACATATGTTTAGCAAGTAAACAACTTTAAATTTGACTGTAAAGTGTACACAAAAAAAAAGAATTTAAACTGATATTTCAAGTACCCAACCTGCGGTTATTGACCCCGAACACTACAATAAGATCCAATAATTATATTTTTTGGTTTAATCTTGATTAGAAATTAACACACATTACGACTGTCGGCACTTTTGTAATATTTTAACATGAAACATTTTCAATTTACACAATTTAATATCAACGCCTACTCAATAAAGCTTATTTTTTTTTTCAGAACGAAAATGAAACAACTGCTAATCCTATTCTGCCTGTCGGCTTTAACGAGTGTAATATCCGGTAAAAGCCATTGTCATGCTTGCTTCGACAGCATTTGCTATTCCAAAGCTCTAATATTTCAAAACTATCCAATTTCCGGGCAATTAGCCGTGGATAGGGTGGCCAACGTTGTTTATTTCCACTACGAAGACTCTCGGCCTTTGGACCACACTGTTGCATTCGATTTAGACGATATTCGATTCTTGACTATCCCAGATATTCAATTTTCGTTCGCTCGAACTGTTGATCAGGCTACTAGAGATGTGTACATAGGCGGTGCGAATGGGATCTACAAATATAACCCTGAAACGAACGAGACCAGTCGCTTCGGCCTTTTCGACAAGACTATCTGGCACATGCAGTTTAAAAACAAGATATATTACACGGTCTTCGAGGCAAGAGGACTTTACACGTTGGAGAAGAAACAGTCAAAGATTATTGCAGCACTCAAAGATTACAACATCGATGATTTCATCGTTGACAAGAATGATGATATTTATTTCATGAGCAATTTCACAGTGTATAAACTGAAGCAGGGAGAGACGAAAGCTAAGATGTTCTCGAGCATAATATATTCCTTGACGACTGATATAAATGATAACGCATATTTTGTGCAGAGAGAAACCAGGGGATTGTATAAAATTGACTACAGGACTGATAGACTGACTGAAATAGGTGCTTTTGGAAGTGGGTCGCCTATTAGAGCAGTATTCGATAATTACAACAATGTGATTTACTATGATGCTGTCAGTGACCAGTTATTTTATTTGACGCCTAATTACGGACGATGCAAAGTGACGAATGAAGGAAAAGGGAAGAAATTGAAGAAAAAAGTGTCGTCGTTCTACGAGTGACGAATAGTTACCGGATCAGAGTATTCGGCTTTCGGCCAAAAGTGATTGTTTACGACTTTAATAAAACGTTATTTATGTTGTAGGTGGTTTAGTTCCATAAACAAAAGCTAAACTGTTGTTTTGTTTTATTTCTTTACTTTCTTTTAATGTAATTGAATTAGAATGGAAAATAAGCGGTCATCACTCTCAAGCGGACATCTTTCAGTACATTGAGCTTTATTGTAGTTTTCATTAGGTTTATGATAGAATTGAAATAGCAGTGAAAACATTGTACAGGTTTCGCTGGTGAGTGGCTCACCCAGAGTCAAAACTGTTATAGAAATATTGAAAAGGTGTCGTTTGTCTTGGTATGGACATGTGATGAGGAGGAATGAAACGCATGTGACTAATAGAGTGATAAATATGAATATTCGTCGAGAGAGAGAAAGAGCATAGAAGATATGGATGGATTATGTGAGGAAATATATGACAGAATAATGAGTGAATGATGGCGTGACAGTTGACAGTAAGGTCAAGACTGCACCAAAGCGGTAACGAGCGAAGATGTGCGAAGCGGAGAGTAGAGGAGATGACCCAATGCCCGCCTTCCACTGCGAGCGGAGCGGACTTCGTACGGACTCCGTTTAGCTCACAACGGCAATCTTCGTAGAAGTGCTTCCACTGTGAATGAGCGGACGGAGCGGAGCAAAAGAGTACAAAGAGTTACAAAAGAGGTCACAGAGTTGAGCGGATTTCTAACGGACTCCGTAAGAACTCCGCACAACTCGCAACGCAAAATTTCATAGAAATGCTTCCACCGTGAACGAGTCAGCGAAGTGAACTGAGCGAGGTAAAATGGGTCCATTGTGTCATCGTGTCGCGCACTAGTTTTGAACGGACTCTGCTTACACCTCCGCCGTCCCTGCCCCTTTCCCCACCCGCTTTGGTCCTTCGTCAGTCAGTTCAGGACTTGTGTAGGTCACCTGCTATCTCTAGTATTCCATGCGAACTTTAACCCCACTTGAGGGTGAAATTTCCACAAATCAGTTTTAGTTCCTACCGTATTAAGAACTTACTTGCCAGATTTCAAGTTTCTAAATTTAATAGTTCTATAAATCGTTCTAGATTTTGATTTGTCAGTGAGTGAATACAAGTAGTATTAATCAATCAAATCAATCATAATATTTATTTGCTAGAATATGGTACATAAGGTGTTCCAGTAATTATGCTTCATCATATTCTGCCATAACATGGGGTACAAATGTATTCACAATCAGCGATGTCAATTAATTTAAGTAACAAATTACAGCATCTATTGATTCGTCTTCTAAATAGTCCTTAATGGTTTAATATATTTTAAATAGTAATAGTCTTAAAAACTATTTGGTAAATGATTGTAAATAATAATCGATATGCAGTATACATTTTTTAAATAATTTTAGTTTCATTGGTGGCAGTCGAAATCTATCTTTATGCCGTGATCGGCTATTTGGCCTGACAGTGGTGTATTGCGCTTTCATATATCCAACTAAAAGGTATAACTAAAAGCATGCTATGGCCAAACTCAGATCATGACCTGTGACCTGACTTGCGAGAGCCCTCAGTCCAGGCTGTCACAAAAGTCTCCTACTCATAAACTCTAGACTTGCTAAATGTCAGGTCGGTAGTACAAACAAAAATCTGAACTTTCATACAAACTTGCGAGCGCCCTTACATCTCCTTAATCCGGCCCTGCCGCAAAATTCGCTCTTAGTGGACGTCTACTAACTATAAACTACCTCCCAAACTGCCTGTCAAATTTCATCTTTATATTATCTTCTCTTCTTTTTTTATTTTTATTCTATTTATTTTTCCTTTCTTTTTGTTTATTTTTTTATTTATTTTTTATCTAATTTTAGTGTTGATGTTGTATTTATATGGTATTCATTCGTTTGTATTTATTTGTGTGTGATTTTGTATTTATTATTGAATACCTTATACGTCAAGCGGTTTTCGATATTTATATATTGTATATGTATTTAGATACCTTTCGCTCTTATATATTTAGATAAAGATTTATTTGGATCTCCAAGAAAGGATACATAAATACAATAATTGTGAATGTGTGTGTAATTAATTATTATACAATAGGTTCTTCCAACAACCGCAACACAATACAACAACACAACGGTACAATTGGTTAAATGAAACGAGTTATTCAAAACAATCATGCTTATGAGAAGAAATCTATCGTATCGTCATGTTTAAGAAATTGACGCGAGAGTGCAATAGTTTATCTTTCGGCGGCGGCAAAAAGTTTAAAGGTTATCCGATGAAATTGTTTGATTCTAGTGTCCAAATATCAGTATTTAATGTGTCGTAATAATTTAGTAGTTAGTAAGTAGTTCTCCAGAGAGAGTAGAATATCGGTTATGGCAGTCAATCTCAGCGAAGACTACGTAGCTATCAACGTGGGAGATATTGTACCTGTAGTGTGTGTGTGTGTGTGTTACTAAAAGAGTGATGGATATTAATGTTGTTGCATAGAGAGGGAGAGGAAGGCCAAAGAAAAGATGGATGGATTATGTGAGGATTGATATGAAAGAGAAAGGAGTAAATGATGCCGTGACGTCAGACGGGAGAGAATGGAAGAAGAAAACGTGTTGCGCCGACCCCAAGTAGAATGGGACAAGGACAGGGAGTTGATGATGAGTGTGTGTGTGTGTGCACGGACGCAGGTGCACTCTCTATTTCCGCACTCTCATACTCCGATAGGACGGAAATCCGAAACCGGAGAAAGATCAGGGGTAAGATTAAATGTCTCCTTCGTGGTACGGCAAAATCTCACACTCAATTTCTTCAGTTCGGGCTGCTACTGAGAAATATCTAATGGAAAAACCCAATAACACTTTGCTTGCCTTGGGAATTTAACCCGGGACCTCACGCTCAGCAGACGCGCTAGCGACCACAAGACCGACGCGGCTGCCAAAGCAAAGCATAGCATATAATCAGCATACGAGGCCAGTGGACACAGGACAATGGCCACCTTTCTCTAACTGGATGGTAGATATCACATAATCCTTGAATTTTTTTTCTAGAACAAGCACGTTTTCCTTCCACGTTATTAGGGGCCCTACCATGACGCCTTAATTCAGGTACATTTTATTTCTATTTCGAGAGAGTGAGAGAGAGAAAGTTGGCGCTAGGCAGCAGCTGTCCAGCGCCATCTCTTTCCCACACTGGAAATAGAAATAAACCGTCGAAATCTTCGTAAAAAGGCGCCATGGTAACCCCGCAAATCTTTTTTCTTTATCGTGTGGTTAATGCCTAACCAGTGTCAAATTTTTATGCCGCCCATGGTGTCTTAGATAAACTTAGAAAGTAGTACATACATATGCATTGAAACAGGCAAATTGGTACTTGCACGGATTAGATACCACAGTCTCGAGGAAATTAAATGGTTAACTAATAAAATATTTGCGGATCAGCAAGATAGTAGTGAATCAGCACACGGTTATCCTGTCGTAAGTATATTAAAGTATTGCTGTGGAAATGTGGCTATTTAATTAGGGATCATCATAACATCATGCCTTCTTCATCTTAGCGTCTCGATGACAATTTAAATCGAGTCAGCCCAATATTTGGCGACGAGTTTGGCACTTTCAGTAGCGTCCATCAGCTCCCGTGATGTGCAAACAACAGGACAGGCAGGACACGATATCAAGTGTCCCATCGTTTGTGAGGCAACACCACATTTACACTCCAAGGCAGAGTCACCTATGAATATCCACCTGAACAGGTTTTCATTGCTTTGGCCAACCTGTGTCCGGAGTCTATTTAGAGACTTCCAACAACTCGTGTCCAGGTGGGAGATTTTCAGCAAGTGGCACAAAAGGGTTGGGTGGGGAAACCCTTTCTCGCCATAGCTTCAGTCTTTCCTTAGAGCGTCCGCCAGCGAGCGGGGAAACACACTTTAAAAAGCTATTACGGCTTTTCAGCCTTTGCGGCACGAGGATGTTGTTATAACCCCCGAAGGGTTAGGCAGAGGTGCACCTAACAAGTACAGCCACATTTCGCCAGTTATGTTTAAGTCCATGTAATAGGAGGCGTGCCTATTGCCATCAACCGGGCACAAATCCAGACTCCGTGGCTGCTACTGAGAAATTCCTGATGGAAAAACCCAATAACACTTTGCCCAACCCAGGAATCGAAGCCAGGACATCGTGCTCAGCAGTAGCGCTTGCGACTACTAAACCTTCTTTTAATTGAGTGACTAAAAATTAAAATAAAACATTTTTTTTTTAAACATTGCCCCACACTAGGAATTTCTCCTGTATCGTGGGTGCGTTTACAAACATTTAAACTCACATACACAAACAACTAGACCCGGAACAACTATCTGTAGGCCATACAAATATTTGTTCCTTGCGGGGATCGAACCCGCGACACGCAGCGCAGCAGTCAATCGCTCAGCCACTGCGCCAACCGTGTCGTCGACAATCTAGTAATGTTTCTATTTTCTATTTTTAGTGCCTGCCTCGTTAGTTAATTGCGGGCGCAAACGCTTCTGTTAGGTCGTAAGTTCGACTCCCAGGTCGTGAGAAGACGTCTTCCAGTAGCAGCCCGGAGACTTGATCGTGTGTCGGGTTGATGGCAATAGGCTCGCTCACTTTTACATCAGACTTATAAATAAACAGTCATCTTATGCTGACGTGCGAAATATTGTGTAAACGAATTTCATATATTAATATGTATTATGGAATGCGTAAGTAAAAAATCATAAATTCCATATGGATAATTTTAATTGCAAAGAGAAACTTAATCTTAAGTAAAAGCTTACATTACATTAGAATTCAATATTTAAGTATTTATTTCTATTATTGAACACAGTTGAAGGCGTTGAAGCAGTCGTCGGCTTCACTCCTTTGCCCTCAGTAACCGTCGTGACATCTGTAAAGAACGTATAAAATACACAATTAATGTACCTAGGAGATTATAAAAGTAATCGTACATCAATCTGAGCCACACGAATCGAGTCCGCGTAACAATGGTCATTTTCCCTCACTCGTCAGTTTAGTTTAATTCGACAGTATCGTTGATTCGTCACTTTTGCTGATTGGACACGTCTTGTGTGAATTCGACAGTTGCGTCAACTCGACACTTTCCATAATTCGCCATTTTTGCCGAACTAACGATACAGTCGAGTGCAATTAGACATAAAGGTTCACACCTCTAGGAACACAACAAAAAAGTCCCATGAAAATCCGATCACTATAAACTTCGTTCCACCTCTTGAGTATTTTTTGGCTAATTGCACTCGAATATTACCTGTTTTGTTTGAATTACGGGTAGCCTACCGTGACGTGTTAATAGTATTATTCCAGTGTGGGAAAGAGATGGCGCTAGACATCCTATATAGCTCTGTCTTTTTCTCACACTGGAATGAAATTAAAACATTCCTGCTTTAAGACGTCATGGTAGGCCACCAGTGATCGTTCCGATCGATGTGAACTTGACGATCGATCTTGAGTACGTTACAGAACGACACAGTACGAATTATAGGTATTTGTTCAGGACAGACATGTAGATAGAACTCATGTTCAATGTCAGCCAGTGTGGGAAAGAGACGGAGCTATAGAAGACGTCTAGCGCTGTCTCTTTTTCACTCTGGAATAAGAGTAAAACAATGCTGCCTTAAGACGACATGGTAGGCCACCGGGTCTACCTTTGAACAGAAAACAAAACTCTTACCTGAATTTGGAATGCCCCTCAACACAGATTTAAATCTTTTTTTCATTTTAATTACAAAGACGGGAACATCGCATCTTTCACCCCCATAATCTCCCGAACATTGACAAACTGGCTCACTGTTCTCATTCACCACTGTTCAGACAGTATCCCTGGCATGCGTAGACTTCACACCTTCCCCCAGAGTAACCGACATCACAACTGAAATAATGAAAATTATGAAAAATGGCAACTTGACAAACAAGGAAACCAAGAAATATTTGTGCAAGCATTTCTAAGCTTTATTGGATAACAGTTTATCATAGGTCAATATTGGTTGCTTTCGACCCACCATTCTGCCATCGCGAACCTTGTGTGTTTTGTAATGAAGTGTTTCTTAAAATTAAAGTACATATATTGGTATAAACGGTGGTCTAAAAAAGTTAAATTGTTGTTGTAAAAATATTTGGTTTCATATCTATACTATAATATTATTAATATATATTTTTTTTTTAAGCTGAAGAGTTTATTTGGTTTGTTCGAATTGAAACATTCTTTTAGTTTTGGATAGCCCATTTATCGAGGAAGGCTATATAACATCACGCTGCGACCAATAGGAGCGGAGCATTATTCAAAAATGTAACGCAGACGAAGTTGCGCGGGTCAGTTAGTGATCTTAATAAGTATATGTTTTGTATAAAATTTTATAGTCATAGATTTCCATGAATAAACTCATGATTATATAACTTATAACCATAATGTCTATTTAATGAAACATTTTGGTTCAGAATTAATTAGAATTAATTAATAATTAATAATAATAATTAATTATCAACCTGAAATTAGAATTACAGCAAGCTTTAAAATATTTTTTTATACGGATACGATAGAGTACATTTTCTCGTTTGGTCTGAGCCAACAATATTAAAGAATCTAATAAGTACACTGCACATGTTGGCTGTTAAAAGTGACTGCCAAAATGTGGTAATCTTGTCGAGCTGGCCTAGTGTACGATCAGCGTCTAACGCACGCTCGGCCGCCTGTTAAAAACTAATCCCTAATGGGTTTAACATGTTTTACCTGCATTTAGGTCGTCCCTCAGCACTGACACTACAATCTCCTCGGAAGCAAAAGTTGTGGCACACTGAAACATCGCATCTCTCACCGCTGTAACCCTGTGTACATTCACAACGAGATTCTCCGCTAACTTTCGCACCATGGACACAAAGCAGGATTCCATCTGAAGAAATGTTGGTCACTGTGTTATTTGGCAGCAGATTCGTCAGAGCTTCACAGTTCTGAATTCCTCGGGTTAGATCTTCAATGTTATAATTGGCGGCGATATTCCAAAAATTGCCGCCATCATGGTCCATTAAAAATGTAGGTTGCATATCTATAGCACTCGCTGGACTCTTTGGAATTTTCCAGATCGAGCCTCTATTTTTCACGTAGATAAGATCCTTTGATATGGTCCAGACATTGTCCGAAACTTCTGGATACGTAAGTAGTGTCCTTATGTTCTTTCCATTTAAATCTGCACTTTTCAGGTAACCCGTATGTGTAAAAAAAGTATGGGCCGTGAGCATAATATTTTTATCTATTTCTTTTTTAAACCAATATATTTTCTGAGTCTGTTGGTCAATTTTGAAATTGAAACCATCGATAAAATCGAATACAACTTCTCTGTCGGAGCCGTTGAATCTGGCCCTTTGTAAATTGTTTATTTGGTAATATCTTGAAATCCAGTAAATAAATCTGAAACGTTTTGTAAATGTTTTATTTTCGCTAAATTCAACACGTATATTGCTGATTTGATGTAAAACAATAAAATAATATTATTTTTAGAGACGTACCCTCCACAGCTATCGATATCAATAAACAAGATACCGTTATCAGACATTACTAAGTGTTTATCTTCAATTTTGTTGTTAAATCCAGGTTTTAATGAAATGGAGTAAATATGTTTCCAGCTTTCACTCCAAAAGAGTACCTCAGTGGCCGGGTCGTAAGCTAAACTAATAAAAAATCTGCTAGTATTTCTAACTAAACATTCTATTGTCTTTGAAGCTATTTCAAAGCTATATATATTATGTGTGTCGGCAAACAGCACCCTGTTGTGTGCTGGGTCATAAGTTATTGATCTGATTTCACCCGACGTAACGTTTTCTGTGTGCGTTTGTGTTCCGTTAATATCATAGAATTCCAGTCGACTTCCTTTGCCAATCACGATTTCTGAAACAAGAAATTTTTACTTTTAATAGCATATTTATATGCAATTTTCGAAGTTTTTACATACAAGGTGTAAACGGACCCTTTACGAAGCCGTCAACCAAGTAGTCTTTACATCGAACTAAGTGACCCTATGCAAAAATTATTGCTGAGAACGACTTTTTTTTGGGGCTGCAGATTTACGTTTTACAGAAAAAACTCAATGGAACGCACTCAAAACATTGTGCTGATGGATCCATTGAATAGGAAACGGATCAAGGAGGAATTTAAAGTAAAGTTATAAACTTAAAAATATTATGTCCTTGATATAATTTATCTCCTTGCCAAATTTCATTACGATCCGATCAGCCGTTTAGTCGTGTAAAACATAATGAATAATTTCTATGACATGTAGCATACCGTTAGAAAGGGTATCAACTAAAGAACTTTTTAAAATAAAGCTAAGTTCAAAATGGTTCTCGGTTTTTTTTTAACGAATTTAAAAGTAGTAAAATTTCATACATTAAATAAAAATTAAACATTGGGAGCTTGTAAGGAATTTTCTTGAAACCAGTTGTATAAAACAAAGATGTATTTGGATTTAAAAGACTTTGAAGAATACAACAAAATTTATTTTGTGCCACTACACCCACAAACAAAAAACTTATTTCGAATTAAAGGAAACATTTTGGGCATTTTTTTCATTTAAAAAAAAATCATATGTAACCAACCGTGACATTTGGGACAAAGGGGGTATGGGTAGAACCTAGCTAATGACCTCCCAAATCCCTTGAAAAATTGTGTCGGTCCATGAGCCAAACACCCTGTATAGCCTATGTCCTTCCCCAGGATATTATTTATCTCCTCGCCAAATTTCATTACGACCCGATCAGCCGTTTAGTCGTGAAAAGGTAACAAACAAACCAACAGAGTTACTTTCGCATTTATAATATTAAATTATAGTATGAATGGATAGAGAGCGGTGAATAAGTCAGGCTGGTGCCGTAAACTACTATGATGACTTGGGATAATTTCCAACCAATACAAGAGCAAAAGCTAGTCTTCTTTTTCGCGTGGTTTGTGCCTAACCTGGTGTCAGAGTTCTAATTCGGCCCATGGGCCTCTGACTTGGCTTTACATGCCGTCAAGAAAAATCTCTCAGGCATGCTGGGTTGGTTTCCTCACGATATTTTCCTTCACCGAATCAAGTGATAACAATTATACAATACGCCCATGAAACCGAAAAATCAAAGGTCTTGAGTTCGAAGTCGAGACTTAAAAAAGCTAGTCTGTGATATAATGATTCTCTAACTTACCCCAAGAGAAGGAGTGCACCAACCCCGCGTACACCGATAACAGCGCTAACACACATTGCGTTCTGTACATCTTGTACAGACAATGCAACTTCAACAGATGCTCGAGCTCGTAGGATACAGAAGCAACACGGTGGTCTTTCGCCAACAGGTAATTCTATTTATACGTAGCTTAATTAGGCACCAAGCATTGATAACCTGAGAGGTCCTCTGATAAGAAGCAGAGTAGGAAAATCGAGCATTTATCCTCTAGAACGGTTCCATAATCCTGCTTCGCCTGTTGCATTTTCTGAAAGTGTTCGATGTCGTTTAAAAAATAACTGCTGCAAGTAGTACATTTAAATTATAGTAAAAACAACATTAAAATCAAAATGGTGATTTTGCGAAGTCTAGAAGAACAAAGCACAAACATGATATGCTGCAGAAATCGCAAAATACTTTTCTCATTCATTTCGTAGGAAATCATTGCAGGTCCTAAGATAGAATTTCTGTCTTTTTCGATACTCTAACTTGTGTTGGGCCCATTGAAGATTTTGATTATTATTTGAAAGAGGATCGATTGTCATGAAAACTCAATTTTTGTGAAAAAGTTTATTGAATAGTTTTTTGCAATTTTTGAATTTTTTAGTAGTAGTCCAACCTTGGCTGGTCGGATACAAGTTTTTGATCAGTACATATAATAAACAGGATCGATTGGCATCGAAAAAAAAATGTTTAAAATGGTATTTTTTTTTTAAATCTGTGAATGGGGATCAAAATTTCACAAAAAAATATTGATATTGAGCGGTTAAGGTAGTTCCCCTAACTGCCCCGCTAAAAATCTCTACCCTGTACCTACTATACTTCCATATGCATTCAGTAAAAAGCCGTTATTTTTAAAATTACTAACAGACACTTCAATTTTATTTATTTGCATGTTTGTAGTATGTATTTGTATGTATAGATTACAAACCGTGTTCCCCATGGGGATATCCATACTTTTTAGTTCCCATTCCAAGGTTAAACCCAGATGACATCATTTCAAGGATAAGGGGTGATATAACATTATTATAACCATTCAATATCCACGTGGAAGTCAACTATAAATAAATTCAATCAATCTGCCAAGCCTTTATTCCAAACTGTGTTCGGGTCGGCTTGCAGTCTAACTGGATGCAGCTGAATACCAGTATTTTACATGGAGCGACTGCCAATCTGACCTCCACGACCAAGAAACTGGATAAGACGATACTCCTTGTGAAGACTAGTTTTCAAACTTTCGGGCTTCTGACCACTCGTAACGACTGTCAAAGATCTACAAATGACAGCCGGGACCAACGGGTTAACTTGTTTTCCGACGCCCGGTGAAAACTTGGTATGTAATTATGGTCACGGTCTAACCTCAGCAAGCACTGCTTAATCTTCAAGACCGACCAGTGTGGCTGTCATTAATAAAAATAGAAAAGCCTCTTTACTTTATGCAAAGGTAATGTTCAAATTCCGATTACGCAAATTTTACCCAACGATAATTAATTCATGATCAGAAGCATATTTATTTGGTCACAGTAGGTGGCCACATGAATCGAGTGGTCAGTAGTGTTTTTTTTAAGTTTTCTAAAATCCAGGTGTAGGAACACTTTGAACATTCCAGGAAGTGGGCCATGGTCTGGTCGGGAGCACCGCATTTACATTGAGCTACTTTTTATCACCAAGATCAGAAAAATATAGATTACTAAAACATACAACACAAAGCGTTAAAAGATCAGAACCTTTGCTTATGGCAGATTTAAATTCAAGAAAATCTGTTCAGCCCTTTGAAGATCATCAGCTCTTTGAAGGTCGTAAATATAAAAATAAATTCGTTATTGATGGGTCGTAGCTGTGGGCATTAACTAGTGGAATAGTTATAAATAATCATATTATTTCGTTTTTTTCACCTTGAAATGTTATCATCTGTTTACTTTTAAATGGGAACAAAAGAATTTATTAAATTCCACTCGCGTTGTAAAATAAATAGTATAAAACAAAGTCGCATAATGTGTCTGTGTGAATGTACCAAGTAGTTTTAAACTTTAGCACATCAAAATGAATTTTGATGAATTAATTTTGATGTTGTAAAGTTCTGCTTCTTAGGTGCACCACGTGGGGTTTGACAGACCCCAGCAAAACAAAAACCGCTATAACTATTTTAAAATTCGCGCGGTTGCAATTAAATTTTAAGTAACTGAAATCGCGACGTTGTCACACCGCATAACAACAACAATTCAGTATTTGCTTCGCCGGCGCCGGAGAAAAACAGCCGTAAAGTGCGTTGGAGTAACAAAAACCCCATGTGGTCCAGGAAGCCTTCCAAAAAGTTAGCAGTACACATAACATCACGCCTGTTATCCCCGAAGAGTTAGGCAGAGGTGTACGTAATAGCGCAGAATACATAATAGTACAAGTAGTAATAGTACCTATGTTTAAGTCCCATGTGATAGGAGGCATCAACCGGGCACAAATCCAGAATCAATGGCTGCTACTGAGAAATTCCTGATGGAAAACCCCGATAACATTTGCCCGACCCGGGAATCGAACCCAGGACCGCTCAGCAGTCACGCACGATTGCGACCACTAGACGAACGAGGGAGTCAGCAAAAACTTTTCACCATATATTTTTTTAAATCAGCTGTTCCATTCGCTGACCCCACTTCAATACCAAAAGTAGGATATACAGTAACTAACAAAAACCCTGTTGTTCCTTTCAGGTACGTATACATTTACCTACAAGCACAACATTGATGAAGTTATAATTTTAAAAAAATTAAGCATTGGCCAGTTGAGAGGTCAAAATGAAATAACTATTAAAATCGACACATTCAAAAAAATGTTTAGAGTATCTGATTTTACAAGTACATCTTTATTTCGCTAAATAGCTCGGCGCCTTTCTTTGACGCGACAGAAGATGCCGCCAAAGACTACCGCGGCGGCGGCGCTCGTGTCCCGGGTTTGGTACTACGTGCCTACCTACCCCTTTACCCCGCCACCCGCCGCTCTGCGAATCACTTCCTTAGTCTCCCGCGCAACTTTCTTCCGAACGGATGTTATTGTTGACCTACGTAGTGAGTGACTTGTGTTTTGTTTACGTACACGTTGACCATGTCGTATTCTAACGTAGAATATTTTAATATGTTGATGTGTCTTGGGAAATGTGACTGCAACTGTGCAGAAGCACGCAGACTCTACCAAGAACGTTTCGCGAGTCTACCATTACCGTCGGCGATGGCATTCCAACGTTTGTACATACGTACGTACAATACCGGCAGTGTGCACGGACGAGACCAACAACGAGATCGACAAGATCGAACAAGATAGTGATTTCTTGAATTGGATACTGTTCACCGACGAGTGCTCATTTGTTAGAACAGGTGTATTTAATTCACACAATGAGCACGTGTGGTCGATCACAAACCCGCATGCTATTAAAGCAAGTAACTTTCAGCATCGGTGTAGGATTAATGTTTGGGCTTTCCAGCCCAAACATTAATCCAATAATTCCTTATTGGTGACAAAATTATTGGACCTTGTTTTTTAGACCAAACAATGAATGGCGTCAACTATCTTCGTTTCCTGCAAGAACAGCTGAGTGGCAAACTTGATGAATTAGGCCTCCATATCGTGCGGCGTATGTGGTTCCAACATGACGGCCATGACGGGCGCCGCCACACTTCTCCCGCCCTGTGAGAAGCTATTTAAATGCTGAGTACGGAGAGAGATGAATTGGTCGCGGTGGACCCATTAATTGGCCCGCGAGATCACCCGACTTGACTTGACTTGATATCTTTAGATTTTTTCCTCTGGGGCGCCGTTAAGCAACAGGTGTTCAAAAAAACATGCGATACGGAGGTCGAAATGCGTTCACACATAGTAGCAGCATTTGACCATATCAAGTCCGATACCTCCGTTCTGCGAAGCGTACGTGAGAACATGATTAGGCGTTGCAACAAATGTGTAGAGGTGCAAGGTGGTCATATTGAACAGCATCTCCGCAGCCGTCAAGTAGACATCTTAATAAACTAAAACTAATACCGCACATTCGTTCGGTAGTGTGAGGTTATCGTTTTCGGATAAACAGACTTTGTTTTTTTTTTAATGTAGTGAAGTGTTAAATCTAGTTTGAACAATTATCAATTGTGCACAAAAATACCGTGTAAACTAACATTTTCAAACATTCTTAACATTCATTCGTTAAAGTGATAAACAACAGCTGAAAAGGTCACGAATTTGTGTAGAAAAAAATTGGTAACGGCACGCGCAGTGGGCGGCATCGATCAAAGAAAGTGGCGGCATGGTTTATACTGTGGTTCCGGGAACGTTCTATCTCTTTCTGGTTTCGCGTCATCGCTTCATGCAGCAGAAGTGCAGAGGTAAGAAATCGGTTAAACCTTACAAATATTAATAATTAAATATTTATTTTAATTATTTTTAATGAACAGTTTTTTATAAATGACTTACTTTAATTACGTGTGTATACCAATTCTCAAAACGTAGGTAGAAGGACCAACAGGGTTTTTGTTACTTACTGTATATTTAGGGAAAACTCACGTTGTACCCAATTTAACCTGTATCCACGTGGTTTACGGAAGGTTAAAAAAGTCTTGCGTTTACGGAAATAGATACTACGGTATTATTAAGGGGCTCTCACACAATTGTAAAAATCGAAAGGCGAAGTAGGGTCAACGATTAGTAGCAGAGGATATCTTCTCGATATTTTTACTTTGCCTCTTATCAGAAGACCTTTCAGGTTATCAATTCGTCTACTAAGACTTCAAATTCATAGAATTGTTTTTTGCGTAAGACTAGCGTGTTGCTTCTATTTCCCACGAGCGTTGACCAAGGGTGGACGCAACATCACAATCTGTAGAAGTAACGTTGTCTGTACAAAATGTATATAACGCAATGTGCGTTAGCGTTTTTATCGCTGTACGCGGGGTTGGCGCTCTCCTTCTCTTGGGGTAAGTTCAAGAATCATTACATCACAGACTAGCTTTTGCTCTTGTGAAGGTCGGACAGAATCCCACGTCGTCATAGTATTTCGCGGACCATTGACCATTTTTAGGATTCCTTTGCCAAATGGCAAAAAGGGAGCCATTATAGATTCGTCCTGTCCGTCTGCCTGTCTGTCTGTCACCTCCATACCTGTAAATGAATAAAAAAAACTACATTCGTATTATAATCGATTATATCGATAGTAAATGATATCGAGGCTCCTTAAATAGTTTTTTACTTAAGTCAATGGTTGAGGAGATATTTGCTTCCAAAGTCGTAAAATTGTGTCTTAATTTTTAAAGAGGAGGAAATTCTGAACAAAAATTAGGTTTCTAGAACTTAAAAAAATAATTCACTGAAAATTTAGTTTGAATAAGATTTGATATTTAGTTTTGTTTGTGAGTTATGAGACTTTTTCATCAAACTGCAGCAGTAATTTGGTTTTCTTTTAAAAATCCATTAGTTTCCTGATGTAGATACAGCGGGTAGTCTATTTAAATAATACCAAAGTGTTACATCATACGGTATTTTACTATGGGGACGGGTCGCAGACATTTATTCTGGAGAAAAGAGTCATCAGAATAAAAAAAAAACACCTGCATTTGTTTAGTAGAAAAGGTGAGAAGACACAAAATGTGACACTAGAAATAGGGACCACTTAGTTCAGCCAGGATTCAGGCTAGCTAAAGTAGGCTCATCTAAACTTATTATAACTCATAAGGATTACTGTTTAAAATGTTACAATCAAATACCTCCCGACATACTACAGCTGAATGAGCCGGAATATAAATTTAGAATAAAACACACACTATGCAATAGAATAGAACTAATTTTAATGAAATTTTTAATTCTTACGTTAGAGGAAACACGCAAGTACTTGATATTGTAATAGATAGTGTCGAAGGTATACTGCCGAGAATGCAATTTTATCTTTTATTCACATGTACGAGTATGAACCAAAAACTCGAAGAATATGACATCTACCAACCCGCCCCGCTAATTACGGCCCATTCTCTCTTAGAGGTCAGAAAAAAAATCACGATTAATCACGATGGGCGGATGGGGAGGGTATAATGTAACAATCACGTTTTCGTGGAACTAAAAAAAATAATTTTATGTGTGACGTGTAAAATACGTGTTTGATGACACATGAATAAAAAACCTGAGGAAGCCATTTTTTGTCTGAAAAGCCCGAACATCGACTTTTTAGTAAAAAAAAACAGTTTTTTTTTGTTTAATTTTTTGTTTAAACATATTCTAGAACTATCTGATGTTTTCAATAATAAAAAATACACGTGATGCTGGGAGGGGGCGGGAGGGGTGTCCTGTAACCTCGCGACGTATCACCAAGGGAGAGGGGGCTATAAAAGTGGCCTAAAAAACTTCAAGTGATTAAAGGACAGCCCCTTACAGAGAGAAGGCCTGTGTGCCACCAGTAGGAACATTGTAGCCTGATTTTGCTTATCTTTGCTATTATACTTATGTCTATTTTAATATTCTCTTGCTTCAGAAATTGTCGCCCGCACGACCGGTGGACTAGAATTCTATGATACTGACGGAACACTGACGCACAAAGAAGACATTCCGTCGATCATTGTTAGTTCTGTCGAAACAATAACTTATGACCCAGTACACAACAGGGTGCTGTTTGGTGACAGTAATAATATACGTAGCTTTAAAATAGCCTCAAAGTCAATAGAAACTTTAGTAACAGTTACAGAAGGTAATGTTATTAATAGTTTGGCTTATGACCCGGCCACAGAGACACTTTTCTGGAATGAAGAGCACCAATCAATGTTCTCAAAGTCATTGAAACCTGGAATTATCGGAAAACAATTGATTTTATCGGAAAATAATCAGGATGCAATGGCCATCGATATCTGCGGAGGGTAAGTTGGTCATAATTCTCTTGCCCTTCAAATCAATCAAATCAAATCAAAAAACATTTATTTCTTCAGCAAAGTAACATAAACAGAATTGTGATTGGAGCCTCCCTTTAAGCAAAGTAATGCCTGTATTGGGAGACTCCGCTCTTTCATATCAACTTTCAATATTTTATATTTACAAACTTTATTTGTGTGTGTGTGTGTGTGTGTGAGAGTATATGTTTGTGTAATTGTGTATATGTGTGAATGTGTGAGCAAGTTTGTGTGTGTGTAAAGTAAGTGTGCCTACATGTGATGTGAGATGAGTGCGATCCACCGCACTTCCACTATCCCTACAATACTTAAACTGATCTTATCCCAATTCATCTGGGATCGGCGCAGCATGTCTGCAGAAGTATGGAAGAAGATTCTATACTTCTCTATACTCGTCATCTCATCAGACACCTTTCTAGCCATATCATCCTTCACACAGTCCATCCATCGTTTCTTTGGTCGTCCTCTACGGAGGTTAAGTTATTAACAATGTTAATATTTTAAAGTTTTACAACAAATGAGCAATATGCGTTTAACTTAGTTTAGTGATATTTGGTAACATTTCATAATAACATCACGCATGTATCTAATAGCCACATAACACCAGTTATGTTTAACTCTATGTAATAGGGGGCGATCCTATTGTTCTCAACCGGGCAGAAATCAAAATAAAATTTCTTATCAACTTATTTCAGGTACATTTACTGGGTATCTGCCTTAAACGTGCAGAGGGCTCGATTCGACGGCTCTGCCATACAAGCTGTAACCGATCGAGTCAGTGCGAACTTTATAAACATAGACCAAAAATCAGGAAAGTTCTACTGGCATGATAATCTATTTAAGAGCGTAACATGTGCAAATTTGGATGGGAAGAACGCAAGACAAGTATATCAAAAAGAACGACCGCGTGTTCTCTTCGAAAGCCAACAATTTACCTTTTCAAAGGATCATACGTACTGGAAGAATTGCGACAAAATTTACCTAAACTGCACCATCTGGAAAGTTCCTAAGAATGCACCAAGCGACAGAGATCGTCTTATTGAATCTAATCTTTTAACTAAACGTAATGACTATATTTGGGCAATAGCCGCCAAATACAGCATTGAAGATCTGATTGGAGTTCAGAACTGTGAACGCGTAAAGAGTCTGCTGACAAACGTTTCTTCAGGTGGAAGCCTACATTGTGTCCATGGTACAAAAGTTAGCGGAGAATCTCGTTGTGAATGTTCACAGGGTTACAGCGGTGAGAGATGCGATGTTTCAGTGTGACCGACGTAATACTTTTTATTGCCATTATCTATACCTATGTCTATTGTCTAGATATGTGTATATTTTGTTTTGGAAATCCTAAATAAATCAATACTTACCTTAGATTTAGAATCTAGCTGCTAGATGGACACGTAAAAACGTGGCCGAGACTGGTGGAGAACTAAGTGTTCTGGCGCATATTCTATAGCAGTCCACTCATCAACATAGGCATCTCCTCAGACCATCTAAGCCGGCGAATTATTCATATTTTTTGTTATGTTATTCATATTATAAACACCTACATATAATATTATGTTTTATAATCAATAAAATGTAAGTGTCTCTGAGTGATTTCAAAATAAATGCATTTTCTCAAGTTTTTTTTTTAGACACCCGGAGGTATGAACCAAAAAGATAGGTTATGGTCTGGATTAGCAACAGGAAGTCTTCCAGTAGCAGCCCGGAGACTTGATCGTGTGTCGGGTTGATGGCAATAGGCTCGCTCACTTTTACATCAGACTTATAAATAAACAGTCATCTTATGCTGACGAAATATTGTGTAAACGAATTTCACATATAATAGGTATTATGGAATGCATAAGTAAAAAATCATAAATTCCATAGGGATAATTTTAATTGTAAAGAGAAACTTAATCTTAAGTAACAGCTTACATTACATTAGAATTCAATATTAATTTATTTCTATTATTGAACCCAGTTGAAGGCGTTGAAGCAGTCGTCGATTTCACTCCTTTGCCCTCAGTAACCGTCGTGACATCTGTAAAGAACGTATAAAATGCACAATTAATGCACCTAGGAGATTATAAAAGCAATCGTACATCAATCCGAGCCACACGAATCGAGTCCGCGTAACAATGGTCATTTTTCCTCACTCGTCAGTTTAGTTTAATTCGACAGTATCGTTGATTCGTCACTTTCGCTGATTGGACACTTGTGTAAATTCGACAATTGCGTCAACTCGACACTTTCGCCATTTTTGTCGAACTAACGATATAGTCGAGTACAATTAGACATAAAGGTGGAACGAAGCTTATAGTGGTCGGATTTTCATTGGACTCTTTTTGTTAAGTTCCTAGAGGTGTGGAGAAGAAAGTAAAATAGTTATTTGTTATACAAGAGTGCAAAGTTGCTTTTTAACCGCGTGTTCAATTTTGATGACCGAGCAAGCGAAGGATTCTAAAATTGAATCACGAGCGCAGCGAGTGATTCAAAATTAGAATCCTGAGCGTTAGCGAGGGAATCAAAAGAGCACGAGGTGAAAAATCTTTGCACTCGAGTGCAACACGTAACTTTTCATTCCACCTCAGCGAGGAAATGACTAAATGCAAAAAAAAAACGTTTACAATCACAAGATAGGTACACTTTTATTTCAGTTTAGGTATTAATTACTACATTATGACAGGTAAGTATTACAGAATAATCTTTAAATTATAACAAAATAATACTAAGGTATAATTAAGAAAATTTTAAAGTAACGTTGCTACAGTTATTTAAATTGAGTGTAATATTTTTGTTTGGTACTGTAATATTGGTGTTAGTCACTTGTGTACTGTTTTTCGGTAAACTATCTGTCATACTTAATAGTTGTACCGATTCATCGGATTCCCTTGGCGTGAATGTTGGAGAGAGAGGGAGATGGTTAGGTGTTTCATAACGGCTTATTTTTGATGTAGAAGGGTCAGTCCAAGGATCCGATTGAGGCTCTTTCAGTGTAATGGCTCCTACGATGCCTTCACATATTTTAGACTTATTTTGGATGGAATCCTCTATGTATCCCTCTACAACTGCATTGGACTTCCAGCCTCCGTGGCGCTTAAGGGACAGGAGATCAGCTCCGGAATCAGCCAAAAGTGTGGCTGAAGTTCGTCGGAAACAATGACCCGTGTACAACAGGGGTTCTGGAAGTTCAAGAAATGTTGCTATTTCTCGTGGGATACTGCCAATTTTATTAGTACCCATAGGCTGTCTAACACACTTTCCATTGCGATACTGTAGAAAAAATCGATTGATTGGAGTGTTAGGCGGGCGTAAGGCTTGATATTTCTCAACAATCGTTACGTATTCCTTGCGAATGACGAAGTTGCGGTCTCTTTTTGTCTTTGTATTAGGTAAATTAATTAATAGTAAGTCATCTGAATGTTTCTCAATGTTTTTGACATTAAGTTGTGTTAGTTCATTAGTTCGACATGCTCCGTTTATTCCAATAATAAGAACAACCTGTAACGTAAAGAGTATTGTAGTAGATAAATGAATAAAATTGATATGAACGCATAATTATGCCTATCAACATCTACTAAGTATACTATTTAATTGAGATTAATATACTTAAGTAGATACTGAATGTGCAACTGACTTACTTTTGCCGCCAAATATACGGAATCGGGTGCTTCGTTAAGAAACTTTTCAATATCAGATACTGTGAAAACCTTCGATTTTTTTGGTTGATGACCAGATGAGGCTCTTTTTAAAAATGCCACTAATTTAGGATAGGTATCGATATGTTTGTCTTTTTTCATCTTTATTGTTGCTTTTAGCATCGAATACGTACTCCATAGAGTGCTTGCTTTCTTGTTCTCGGATAATTCTATAAAATATGCCAGCAAAACGTTTTCTGAGAAAGTTTTGGCTCCTTTTGCTAGTCGCCACGTGTTGAACATATCGTACTGTTTTAAATACTTCTCGCGTGATTGTTGAGGGAGAAAGCTCATTTGCGCATTATTAACAGTTTCAGTCAATTCTGTTGGCGTCAAGCAAACTAACTCGTCGCTAGAATCACTCATTTTAGTTTTTTCATTTGTTTTCAAGTTTCTTGTTTTTAATATAAGGTTTAACAATGACGTGAAAAAATGCCGCGTAAAGAACCGCGTACAAAGCAAATTGAAAAAAGAACACCAAGAAGGTTCCGAGTCTGAGTTTTTAACAAATTAAAAAAAAGTTGTATGATATATTCGGCACCATAGAGGTAGCAGTAAATAGGTTTAATGTTTTTTTTAATTCACAAACTTAGTGCACACGATGTTCTAAATTCAATTTACTTTATCCTCTAGAGAATAAAAACGGCTTTTCCACTCAGATATTGAAGATTAAAAATACTCTTTCCGAGATGGTGGGATGAAAATGTTTTTTTTAATTCACAAACTTAGTGCACACGATGTTCTAAATTCAATTTACTTTATCCTCTAGAGAATAAAAACGGCTTTTCCACTCAGATATTGAAGATTAAAAATACTCTTTCCGAGATGGTGGGATGAAAAAAAAATTTCGCCGCTCGCGACTTTTTTTTTGGAATTTCCATTATAAGTTTTTTTGCGTTTATGAAAGACTTGAAATTTGACGAATTTATATTTAATTTACCATGACGTGTTAATATTATAATTACAGTGTGGAAAAGAGATGGCGCTAGACATCCTATATAGCTATGTCTCTTTCCCACACTGGAATGAAATTTAAAAATTCCTGCTTTAAGACGTCATGGTTGGCCACCAGTGATTGTTCCGATCGATGTGAACTCGACGATCGATCTTGAGTACGTTACAGAACGACACAGTACGAATTATAGGTATTTGTTCAGGACAGAGATGTAGATAGAACTGATCATGTTCAATATCACTCCAGTGTGGGAAAGAGACGGAGCTATAGAAGACGTCTAGCGCCATCTTTTTCTCACTCTGGAATAAGAGTAAAACAATGCTGCCTTAAGACGACATGGTAGGCCACCGGGTCGGCCTTTAATTAGAAAACAAAATTCTCACCTGAATTTGGAATGCCCCTCAACACAGATTTAAATCTTTTTTTCATATTTATTACAAAGACGGGAACATCGCATCTTTCACCCCCATAATCTCCCGAACATTGACAAACTGGCTCACTGTTCTCATTCAGGGAACAGACACCACTGTTCAGACAGTATCCCTGGCATGCGTAGACTTCACACCTTCCCCCAGAGTAACCGGCATCACAACTGAAATAATGAAAATTATGAAAAATGGCAACTTGACAAACAAGGAAACCAAGAAATATTTGTGCAAGCATTTCTGAGCTTTATTGTATAACAACTGAAGTACGAAATGATTTAATAGAGGTCCACGCCAGAATAGCGAATCACTAGTATTTCGTAATTCCGAGCTTTCAATAATATTACTCTATGCTGTCTAAGCACAGTTTATCATAGGTCAATATTGGTTGCTTTCGACCCACCATTCTGCCATCGCGAACCTTGTGTGTTTTGTAATGAAGTGTTTCTTAAAATTAAAGTAAACAATTTGGTAAGCAATTTGGTTCTTCTGGCCTTGAAATACGTTATCTAGTGGTAACTATTTGAAAAATTGCATTGACAAAAAAAAACCTGACTTCTTATACAGCAAACACTGGTATTTGACCGAAAATGTGCTGCAACATCTGTCAAAATCTGATGTTCGCAGCCAGGTTTAGTCTGTTCTAACTTAATGATCTCAATAAGTATATATTTTTGTGTAACGTTTTAGAGTCATAGATTTCCATGACTACGTATACTCATGATTCTATAACTTATAACAATAATGTCTATTTAATGAAACATTTTGGTTCAGAATTAACTAGACAACCTGAAATTAAAATTACAGCTAACTTTAGAATATATTTTTTCTACAGATACGATAGCGTACATTTTCTCGTTTGGGCTGTGCCAACAATATTAAAGAATCTAATAAGTACACTGCACATGTTGACTGTTAAAAGTGACTGCCAAAATGTGGTAATCTTGTCGAGCTGGCCTAGTGTACGATCAGCGTCTAACGCACGGTCGGCCGCCTGTTAAAAACTAATCCCTAATGGGTGTAACATGTTTTACCTGCATTTAGGTCGTCCCTCAGCACTGACACTACAATCTCCTCGGAAGCAAAAGTTGTGGCACACTGGAACATCGCATGTCTCACCGCTGTAACCCTGTGTACATTCACAACGAGATTCTCCGCTAACTTTCGCACCATGGACACAAAGCAGGCTTCCATCTGAAGAAATGTTGGTCACTGTGTTATTTGGTAGCAGATTCGTCAGAGCTTCACAGTTCTGAATTCCTCGGGTTAGATCTTCAATGTTATAATTGGCGGCGATATTCCAAAAAATTAAGCCATCATGTTCCATTAAAAATGTAGGTTGCACATCTATGGCACTCGCTGGACTCTTTGGAATTTTCCAGAACGAGCCTCCATTTTTCACGTAGATAAGATCCTTTGATATGGTCCAGACATCGTCCGAAAATTCTGGATATGTAAGTAGCGTCTCTAAATCCAGTAAATAAATCTGAAACGTTTTGTAAATGTTTTATTTTCGCTAAATTCAACACGTATATTGCTGATTTGATGTAAAACAATAAAATAATATTATTTTTAGAGACGTACCCTCCACAGCTATCGATATCAATAAACAAGATACCGTTATCAGACATTACTAAGTGTTTATCTTCAATTTTGTTGTTAAATCCAGGTTTTAATGAAATGGAGTAAATATGTTTGAAGCTTTTACTCCAAAAGAGTACCTCAGTGGCCGGGTCGTAAGCTAAACTAATAAAAAATCTGCTAGTATTTCTAACTAAACATTCTATTGTCTTTGAAGCTATTTCAAAGCTATATATATTATGTGTGTCGGCAAACAGCATCCTGTTGTGTGCTGGGTCATAAGTTATTGATCTGATTACACCCGACGTAACGTTTTCTGTGTGCATTTGTGTTCCGTTAATATCATAGAATTCCAGTCGACTTCCTTTGCGTCGGGCACTAGTTGTCCGGCATTTTGCTGAACTGGGCCTATTTGGCGCAGCCGTGAGTCACACAATATTCCTTGTTTAGTTTTAAATTTTATTTTATATTTGCTTTTTTTATATTTTGTATTGTGTACTTGTGGCGTGTGCCAATAAACGTTTTTTCTTTCTTTCTTTCTTTCTTTCTTTCTTTGCCAATGACGATTTCTGAAACAAGAAATTTTTACTTTTAATAGCATATTTATATGCAATTTTCGAAGTTTTTACATACAAGGTGTAAACGGACCCTTTACGAAGCCGTCAACCAAGTAGTCTTTACATCGAACTAAGTGACCCTATGCAAAAATTATTGCTGGGAACGACTTTTTTTTTGGGGTTCATAGTCACGTTTTACAGAAAAATTCAATGGAACGCACTCAAAACATTGTGCTGATGGATCCATTGAATAGGAAACAGGTCATGGAGGAATTTAAAGTAAAGTTATAAACATAAAAATATTAGCGGGATAATATACATATAGCCTATGTCCTTCCCCAGGATATAATTTATCTCCTTGCTAAATTTCATTACGAACCGATCAGCCGTTTAGTCGTGAAAAACATAATGAATAATTTCTATGACATGTAGCAAGCATAGCCGTTAGAAAGGGTATCAACTAAAGAACTTTTTAAAATAAAGCTAAGTTAAAGTAAAGTTTCTCACAAAATCTTAATGGCTAAGTTGCGCGCCTACGGCATCTCTGGATCTTTGTTGGATTGGCTGGGTTCGTATTTAAACGATAGATTTTTCTTTGTTGTCGTTAACGGTTTTCAGTCAACCCTGCAATGCGTTTCTTCCGGTGTTCCCCAAGGCTCGCACTTAGGGCCAATTTTATTTATTTATTTTATAAACGATATCCAAGGTGTTTTCTGCACTCTGATTTTTTTATGTACGCTGACGATTTAAAGTTTTGAGAATCGTTAAGTTTGAAGATGATCCATTACAACTACAGAGTGACCTTGATCGTCTAGTTCAATGGTGTCACAGTAACAAAATGGAACTGAATCCCAAAAAATGTTACCATGTTAAATTCACAAGAAAGAACATCCCAATACCCAGTAGTTACCACATATCCGGTGTTGAAATTAAGGAAGTTGAAACGATAAAGGACCTCGGTGTACTGTTTGACAAGAAGTTAACTTTTATACCACACCTCGGTAGTATTATAAAAAGATCTTCGAGAATGTTAGGGTTTGTCCTAAGAAATTGTAAAACCTTTCGGCACAATAGAACCAACATACTATTGTATAACAGTCTCATTCGTAGCATCTTGGAATATAATAGAATTTAAAAGTTACAAAATTTCATACATTAAATAAAAATTAAACATTGGGAGCTTGTAAGGAATTTTCTTGAAACCAGTTGTATCAAACAAAGATGTATTTGGATTTAAAAGACTTTGGAGAATACAACAAAATTTATTTTGTGCCACTACACCCACAAAAAAAACTTATTTCGAATTAAAGGAAACATTTTGGGCATTTTTTTCATTAAAAAAAAAATCATATGTAACCAACCGTGACATTTGGGACAAAGGGGGTATGGGTAGAACTTAGCTAATGATCTCCCAAATCCCTGGAAAAATTGTGTCGGTCCATGCGCCAAACACCCTGTATAGCCTATGTCCTTCCCCAGGATGTAATTTATCTCCTCGCCAAATTTCATTTCGACCCGATCAGCCGTTTAGTCGTGAAAAGGTAACAAACAAACCAACAGAGTTACTTTCGCATTTATAATATTAAATTATAGTATGAATGGATAGAGAGCGGTGAATAAGTCAGGCTGGTGCCGCAAACTACTATGATGACTTGGGATAATTTCCAACCAATACAAGAGCAAAAGCTAGTCTTCTTTTTCGCGTGGTTAGTGCCTAACCTGGTGTCAGAGTTCTAATTCGGCCCATGGGCCTCTGACTTGGCTTTACATGCCGTCAAGAAAAATCTCTCAGGCATGCTGGGTTGGTTTCCTCACGATATTATCCTTCACCGAATCAAGTGATAACAATTATACAATACGCCCATGAAACCGAAAAATCAAAGGTCTTGAGTTCGAAGTCGAGACTTAAAAAAGCTAGTCTGTGATGTAATGATTCTCTAACTTACCCCAAGAGAAGGAGTGCACCAACCCCGCGTACACCGATAACAGCGCCAACACACATTGCGTTCTGTACATCTTGTACAGACAATGTAACTTCAACAGATGCTCGAGCTCGTGGGATACAGAAGCAACACGGTGGTTTTTCGCCAACAGGTAATACTATTTATACGTAGCTTAATTAGGCACTAAGCATTGATAACCTGAGAGGTCCTCTGATAAGAAGCAGAGTAGGAAAATCGAGCATTTATCCTCTAGAACGGTTCGATAATCCTGCTTCGCCTGTTGCATTTTCTTAAAGTGTTCGATGTCGTTTAAAAAATAACTGCTGCAAGTAGTACATTAAAATTATAGTAAAAACAACATTAAAATCAATGGCGATTTTGCGAAGTCTAGAAGAATAAAGCACAAACATGATATGCTGCAGAAATCGCAAAATACTTTCTCATTCATTTCGTAGGAAATCATTGCAGGTCCTAAGAAAGAATTTCTGTCTTTTTCCGATACTCTAACCTGTGTTGGTCCCATTGAAGATTTTGATTAGTATTTGAAAGAGGATTGATTGGCATGGAAACACAATTTTTGTGAAAAAAAATCATACAAAATGTTTGTTTTTACAAAAGTTTTTTTTACAGTTTCTGACTTTTTTAGTAGAACTCCAACTTTGGCTGGTCGGATACAAGTTTTTGATCAGTACATATAATAAACAGGATCGATTGGCATCGAAAAAAAATTTGTTTATAATTGTATTTATTTTGCTAACTAATTTTTTTTGAAAATTGTGAATGGGGATCAAAATTTCACAAAAAAATTATTGATACTGATCGATTAAGGTAGTTCCCCTTACTGCCCCGCTGAAAATCTCCACCCTGTACCCACTAAACTTTCATATGCATTCAGTAAAAAGCTGTTTTTTTGAAATTACAAACAGACACTTCAATTTTATTTATTTGTATGTTTGTAGTATGTATAGATTACAAACCGTGTTCCCGATGGGGATTTCCATATTTTAGTTCCCATTCCAAGGTAAAACCCACATGACATCATTTCAAGGATAAGGGGTGATATAATATTATTATAACCATTCAATGTCCACGTGGAAGTCAACTATATACTACTTATACACTCAATAAGTATGGGGTACCACAAGGGAGTGTTCTGTGGCCCTTGTTACTCTTGATCTATATCAATGTTTTACCCGACTCATTAAAATACGATAGTATCCTATTCGCCGATGATATTTATGTTATAGTGCCCAACAAAACTAATAATTCAACACAATGTCATGTAAATAAAATAAGCGAAGCTGTACAGTCCATAATAAATTGGCTTGAATATGTGTTAATTTATCTAAAACAAAATTCATTAAATTTAGTACATACAAATGCAAACACTCTGATAGTATTAACATTAAAATAAACGATAACAATATAGAAGAAACAGATAGCATTAAGTTTTTAGGTATAACTTTAGATAAATTTTGTAATTGGAAGTCACACATTGCCAGCGTATGCAGTAAACTAAATAGATTTGTATATGCTTTACGGAAACTTCGTATTAGCATACAGTGATATGTTGAATCCACTTTAAGATACGGACTAATAATGTGGGGCAATTCAACAGATTATGAAAAGGCATTTATTGCACAAAAAAAATGTGTTCGAGCTATTTGCGGTGTCGGTCCACTTGAATCTTGCAGGTCTTTATTTAAAAGACTCAAACTACTGACCTTGACCGGCATGTATGTATTTGTATGAAGTATCGGTATTTGTAAGGAAACATAGTGAATTTTTTAGATTCAAAGGTGACAGTTACACTAAGCAGAGGCCAAGAGATCCAACAAAAATTATGATACCATTTTGCAATACAACATTGATAAAAAACAATGTGTATCATATGTGTATATCTATCTTTAATAAGTTAGAAAACTCCCATTTAAATATTTTAGAAATAAATTGCGTAAATGGTTGACAGAAAATTGTTTCTACAATCTAAAAGAATTTCTGCAACACAAAATTTAATGTTAAGGTATCTTTAAGGTTTTATGTGCAATATGTGTTTTTTTTTCTTTTTCTTATTTATAATTATTTTTCTTTAAATTAGCTTAAGGAAATATTTGTTATATTCCTTTTAAATACGCATTATGTAATGATGTAAAATTATATTTGCATGCCCTAAAAAGGCAAAATATGGTTTGTGCCTAAACCACCAATTTTAACAACTGGTAACACCTATATTTTGAGCAAATAAAGTACTCTTATAAATAAATTCAATCAATCTGCCAAGCCTTTTTTCCAAACTGTGTTCGGGTCGGCTTGCAGTCTAACCAGATGCAGCTAAATACCAGTATTTTACATGGAGCGACTGCCTATCTGACCTCCACGACCAAGAAACTGGATAAGACGATACTCCTTGCGAAGACTGGTTTTCAAACTTTCGGGCTTCTGACCACTCGTAACGACTGTCAAAGATCTACAAATGACAGCCGGGACCAACGGGTCAACGTGTTTTACGACGCCCGATGGAAACTTGGTACGTAATTATGGACACGGTCTAACCTCAGCAAGCACTGCTTAACCTTCAAGACCGACCCGTGTGGCTGTCGTTAATAAAAATAAAAAAGCGTCTTTACTTTATGCAAAGGTGGTGTTCAAATTCCGATTACGCTAATTTTGTCCAACGATAATGTGACTGTCTGTCACGTATTCCTAATTATTAAGCGAATATCTTAGTCCATATTTATTTCAACATCATCACATGGTATCGGGACACTTACAAGCATATTAAACCTTTATTTTATGGCTTGACAGCCTGACAAGTTACTGTAATTAATAACAAAACGTTCCGTCCCTTCTTAGAATTGTAAAATAATATTAGCCACTCGTAAGCGCATAAATTCTCTATTTAATGGGAAGCGAGTTAGGGATGAAAGCCGGGCTGACAGGTCAAAACTAATATTTCCACAAATTCCTAAGAAACGATAAAAAATATTCGGTTTGTAAGTGCATTCTTCAATATTAGTGCACATCTGGGTACCACGTTATGGGCTGTACCGAAGTGAACCTTTAAAACAATGGCAAAAAAGGGCGTTAGGCAGGCGTGGTATTTTTAGAGTGTTTGAAAGGAAAGAAGGAGACTCGAGGCAGTCGGTCTTACACCGCTATAGGGTCCTGACGAAATAAGATAATGAAGTTAAGTTAGGTGACTCGGCAGATAGCGATGCCTATGTCCAAGTGGGTTATCGCAATAGTGCGATAGTGATTGAATAAGTTAAATATAGCTGGATTAAAAGCCTTGTTTAGAAAAATCTAGTATGTGTGTGTGTTTGTTGGTGAGCGGCTGGGTGAGTCCTTTATTACAATTATTATCCTAGGCTGATGGTTTTATCAAAGTTCTTAAAACTAATCAGACAGAAACGTGTTGCTGGGGAGTTTGTTGCGCCACTTCTTCTCCCCAGCTCCAACACTAGGAAGTGGTGAAGGGTGGGCGCTTTTGGGGCTGTCTATAGGGTTTCAATAGAGTTGATCTCCAACTCTATTGAAAAATGATTCTTGAGTTCTGATTATCAACTCTAATATCTGGTAATTCTTGAATTATGTATTCATTAGCTCTAACTAACAATCCAGCCATTGCTTTTGAGTTTTGATTCTCAACCTTATTATGACCAACCATATAGCGATTCTAGAATAATCTATGCTGTATCTTACACAAATGATTCGGTCAGGCTGACATGAACACATGTCTTGCATATACGATAGTTGTACGAAAAGTGCACTTTCCATGGGGAGGGATTGGAATGGTTTGATACCACATCTATTTTATAACCAGTCTAAGGACTGTTAGGGACCATGTCTATTGATTAGCATGATGATTGACTTTCTGCCGCTGAAAAGCCGCCTTGTCACGTACACCAGTTCGAAAGAGCTGCTAGGGACAGTGTTCACTAGGAGCATGATGTCGACGCATTGCCGCTGAAAAGCCGCTTACGTCACTTATGGAAGTGTAGCTTTGAGTGCTCTAGGTGTGGATGCAAGGTATCGTGTGAGTCACGATTGACCTATTACCTATTACGTTAGCGTAAGGGTTACTTACGAGAACTATATTGGTTGCAATATAAATATACTTGGCTTCCCCAGTTATGTTTTACACTTTTGAAACCACTTTCTATAAATTTCAATAACTATGAATTACCTAGTCTGATTTACTATATCCTTCAATCCTTTCCTCGTTCTTATGATGATACGAGGCATTGGACTTCTTCATGTTAAGGGATTCATTTCTTATGTTGGTGGAGAGACATCCAGTTTGGGACGAATCTCACAGGGGCGCGCGGATGGCGGGGCGTGTTCCTTTCCCCCTCAGGGAAACCGACTTTCATACTAATATTACCATGAATTAGGAAAAACGAAAATTTTATCAGCCTAGGGTAATTTAGGAACAGTCACATGTGGTGCCGTGACCAGGATTCTCGTCATTAAATGTACTGATTCACTTCAGTGCAACGAGAAAGGACAATTTATGGGTTACTACAATAACAACACAACGTAATTTAATGGGTTTAGAGTTTGTGAGAGTCTGCTAGAGTTATGACGGCTATAATAGCATATTGTTATAAGATAACGGTTGGGTTATCGAGATTGAATTCTTCAACCACTGGTAGCGGGTTCAAGGCCCGCATAATTTATCAGTTGATGTGTTTGTCATTATCATAGATATTGGGTTCGATTCCCGCGTGTGTTAATGGTTTAATACGCTTTGGTTCCGATACTAGTTAAAGTGGGTTCGATTCCCGTAAGTTATACGTATAGGTACTCTTTAGTGAATAACAGGTTGTAAGATGGTTGCTTGTGTTTCAGTGCACCTAAAATGATGGGTTCGATTCCCTATAGATGAAAGTTTCGTGTTAGATAGTACAAAGCAAGATTTTGACATATGTTTGCAATTGCACGGTTTGTATTTGTACGAGTATGAGTGCGTGAGAGAGTGAACATAGAAATAAGACACGCCATCAACTATGGGTAAACTTTATATTATTAGTATTTAGATCTTAGTCGATTAGTTAACTAAGAGATTCATTAAACTATTATCATTGGAAGTTAACCTGAAACTTCCCGACGCTGTAGTAGCGTGTGTCAAATAATTGCATAGATACTCGTGTGGCCTTATTTCGAATTCCAGGATATTTCAAACTTCGCTTGGCTGTCTCTACACTTTGCCTAAACCTTTGGGTTGTGCGTGGCGCTTGGGTCAAAGCTCCATCAAATTCAGCTGATATGGGCTGACTTCTGCGGCAGCCGTAACGCTGTTACAGTAACGAAGCTAAGTTCCACTCTTATTGAACTCTATTTATTGTTTCCCGTAGTCACGTGGAATGACTTTGTTGACTCAACAATAATTATATTTTGTTTTGAGCTATATAAATCTACCTAATCAGTTCCAATATCGGAACGTAAGGTTAAAATTCTTACCAATACTTTAATTTCCAAGTGACCCTTGTCCTAATAAGCTAATAATTGTTTGGATAACCTAGGGTGTCTACATTTCAAAGTAAAGACCGAGGTCAAGATTCTATTTGCTCAATGAAGGTTCACAAGATACTTTGTGATTTTAATGTTGGATAAGCTCTTATTTTTTATATAAATGTACAAATGAGCGCTATTTCAAATTACATAACATTCATTTTCTAATACAGCTTTCCAACTATAGTTGGATTTCAGAACTGCTCTCTCCTCTTCGAATCGGAGGGGGGCGACTATTTGGAATAAAGTCTAATATGTCTATATGCCGACTATTTCAGCTGTTCCTGGATACAGCTGCGAGCAGCTAACTCAGCGTTGAGGTGCAATGGGAAAGGCCTCTGTCCAGCGGCAGATGCGGTAGGCTGAGTTAAGAACGATGGAGCAGCGTAGGTAGCATCGCTCGATAGCACATATACTCTTAGAAGAGACTCTGGTATGTAAAACTAAAATTATAAGCATGCACAGGTCTTCTGAAATTACCTGAAACGTTGTAAATGACAAGAATATTTTGAAGAAGAATAAGTTCAAATAGAGGAATTATATAACGATTGAACATACTTCTGCGAAACTAAGCAAAATTATAAGCAGATGTTGCATCTTATTAGATTAATGGTCCAGTTAGAACGGTTATAATGTTCTTATTAGGTGAACATAACAAATATATGAACATACAAACTCTCCAGTAATGTCATGGAAAGGCACAGTTTATCCTATTGTGAAAGCTCATCCGCTGTACTGCGTCACGCGTCTGATTTTCAGAGGGGGGAATGTGACTGTCTGTCACGTATTCCTAATTATTAAGCGAATATCTTAGTCCATATTTATTTCAACATCATCACATGGTATCGGGACACTTACAAGCATATTAAACCTTTATTTTATGGCTTGACAGCCTGACAAGTTACTGTAATTAATAACAAAACGTTCCGTCCCTTCTTAGAATTGTAAAATAATATTAGCCACTCGTAAGCGCATAAATTCTCTATTTAATGGGAAGCGAGTTAGGGATGAAAGCCGGGCTGACAGGTCAAAACTAATATTTCCACAAATTCCTAAGAAACGATAAAAAATATTCGGTTTGTAAGTGCATTCTTCAATATTAGTGCACATCTGGGTACCACGTTATGGGCTGTACCGAAGTGAACCTTTAAAACAATGGCAAAAAAGGGCGTTAGGCAGGCGTGGTATTTTTAGAGTGTTTGAAAGGAAAGAAGGAGACTCGAGGCAGTCGGTCTTACACCGCTATAGGGTCCTGACGAAATAAGATAATGAAGTTAAGTTAGGTGACTCGGCAGATAGCGATGCCTATGTCCAAGTGGGTTATCGCAATAGTGCGATAGTGATTGAATAAGTTAAATATAGCTGGATTAAAAGCCTTGTTTAGAAAAATCTAGTATGTGTGTGTGTTTGTTGGTGATCGGCTGGGTGAGTCCTTTATTACAATTATTATCCTAGGCTGATGGTTTTATCAAAGTTCTTAAAACTAATCAGACAGAAACGTGTTGCTGGGGAGTTTGTTGCGCCACTTCTTCTCCCCAGCTCCAACACTAGGAAGTGGTGAAGGGTGGGCGCTTTTGGGGCTGTCTATAGGGTTTCAATAGAGTTGATCTCCAACTCTATTGAAAAATGATTCTTGAGTTCTGATTATCAACTCTAATATCTGGTAATTCTTGAATTATGTATTCATTAGCTCTAACTAACAATCCAGCCATTGCTTTTGAGTTTTGATTCTCAACCTTATTATGACCAACCATATAGCGATTCTAGAATAATCTATGCTGTATCTTACACAAATGATTCGGTCAGGCTGACATGAACACATGTCTTGCATATACGATAGTTGTACGAAAAGTGCACTTTCCATGGGGAGGGATTGGAATGGTTTGATACCACATCTATTTTATAACCAGTCTAAGGACTGTTAGGGACCATGTCTATTGATTAGCATGATGATTGACTTTCTGCCGCTGAAAAGCCGCCTTGTCACGTACACCAGTTCGAAAGAGCTGCTAGGGACAGTGTTCACTAGGAGCATGATGTCGACGCATTGCCGCTGAAAAGCCGCTTACGTCACTTATGGAAGTGTAGCTTTGAGTGCTCTAGGTGTGGATGCAAGGTATCGTGTGAGTCACGATTGACCTATTACCTATTACGTTAGCGTAAGGGTTACTTACGAGAACTATATTGGTTGCAATATAAATATACTTGGCTTCCCCAGTTATGTTTTACACTTTTGAAACCACTTTCTATAAATTTCAATAACTATGAATTACCTAGTCTGATTTACTATATCCTTCAATCCTTTCCTCGTTCTTATGATGATACGAGGCATTGGACTTCTTCATGTTAAGGGATTCATTTCTTATGTTGGTGGAGAGACATCCAGTTTGGGACGAATCTCACAGGGGCGCGCGGATGGCGGGGCGTGTTCCTTTCCCCCTCAGGGAAACCGACTTTCATACTAATATTACCATGAATTAGGAAAAACGAAAATTTTATCAGCCTAGGGTAATTTAGGAACAGTCACAATAATAAATTCATGATCAGAAGCATATTTATTTGCTCACATTAGGTGGCCACATGAATCGTGTGGTCAGTAGTGTTTTTTTAAGTCTTCTAAAATGCAGGTGTAGGAACACTTTGAACATTCCAGGAAGTGGGCCATGGTCTGGTCGGGAGCACCGCATTTACATTGAGCTACTTTGTATCACCATGATCAGAAAAATATAGATTACTAAAACATAGAACACAAAGCGTTAAAAGATCAGAACCTTTGCTCATGGCGAAATTAAATTCAAGAAAATCTGTTCAGCCGTTTGAAGATCATCAGCTCTTTGAAAAGCTTTTTGAAGGTCGTAAATATAAAAATAAATCTTTATTGATGGGTCGAAGCTAGCATTCGCTAGTGGAATAGTTATAAATAATCATATTATATCGTTTTTTTTTTAACCTTGAAATGTTATCATCTGTTTACTTTTAGAAGGGAATAACAACATTTGGTAAATTCCACTCACGGGTTGTAAAATAAATAGTATAAAACAAAGTCGCATTATGTGTCTTTGTGAATGTGCCAAGTAGTTTTAAACTTAACAAGATCGCCGGCGCCGGAGAAAAACAGCCGTAAAGTGCGTTGGAGTAACAAAAACCCCATGTGGTCCAGGAAGCCTTCCAAAAAGTGAGCAGTACACATAACATCACGCCTGTTATACCCGAAGAGTTAGGCAGAGGTGTACGTAATAGCGCAGAATACATAATAGTACAAGTAGTAATAGTACCTATGTTTAAGTCCCATGTGATAGGGGGCATCAACCGGGCACAAATCCAGAATCAATGGCTGCTACTGAGAAATTCCTGATGGAAAACCCCGATAACATTTGCCCGACCCGGGAATCAAACCCAGGACCTCATGCTCAGCAGTCACGCACGATTGCGACCGCTAGACAACGAGGCTGTCAGCAAAAACTTTTCACCATATATATTTTTTATAAGGACACAATCACGATGAGAATCCAGCTCATAAATCCGTTAAAAACGGTGGAAGACTTAGAGGAGGCTATTGAGAACCTCAATAAAATCATACATGAAGCAGCCACTATCTCCACAAAAGTGCGAAGGACATTACCCCTAACGCTTAACAAATATCCAAAAACGATCAAAGATAAAATATCAGAACGTCGTATTCTAAGAAAGATATGGCACGAATCTAGATATCCTTCAGACAAAACAGCGTGCAACAGATCTTCGAATGAACTAAAAGACCTCATAAAAAGTTTTACCAACAATAACTTTCAAACGTTTCTTTCTAATTTAACCCGAAGTTTAGACACAAATTACTCACCATGGAAGGCAACACAAATTAAAACGTCCCAATTATCAGATCCCTCCTATTAGACAAAGTAACGGGAATTGGGCCAGAGCAATGTGTTTCAACCATTTCCTGAATTGAAACCAGAGCATGACGCCGAAATAAAAAATTATCTGGAAAGTGCACAGCAAATTTGTCTCCCATTAAAATGTACGAGCCCTACCGAAGTAGCTGGTGAAATTAAACTCCTCAAGGATGGTAAAGCACCGGGATACGACCAAATCGACAGCGTTCTACTAAAAAATCTGCCAAAAAAGGTTATAGTAGCAATTGTCAACATAATTAATGCCTGTCTAAGACTTAGCCACTTTCCAGGACAATGGAAGATAGCCCAGGTAAAAATGATACCTAAATCCGGTAAACCACCTAATGAAGTAGCGTCGTACCGACCTATAAGTCTTTTGCCCATAATAGGGAAATTGTTACTAAAAAGAATGGAAACACACCTAAGTGACATCACCCCAAATCACCAATTTGGCTTCCGGGAGAACCACGGAACGATCGAGCAAGTTCACCGTATCGTAGACGTCATAAGCAGAGCGCTGGAAGAAAAGAAATATTGCTCGGCAGTCTTTTTGGATATCAGCCAGGCATTTGACAAAGTTTGGCACGAGGGCCTACTATCAAAAAGATGCTACCACACTCGTTTTACGACATAATAAAATCTTATCTCAGCAAGCGATGTTTTGAAGTAAAGTTTAATGATGAACTTACCGCCTTGTATGAGATCAAATCCGGAGGACCACAGGGAAGCATACTGGGACCGGTTCTCTACACAATATAATAGGTTGGGGAAAAAGTCTCTTTGTAATAAAATCTCTTTGGCTATACTATTTGTATCTGGCTGGTTTTGGTATCATTGATAGTTTAAATTTTAAAGAACATAATTATACTTCTGACATACCAACATCAGACAAAACCGCGGTTGCAACATATGCAGACGATACAGCATTACTATCTACACACATGAATCCAGTAACCGCATCAGAACACCTACAACACCACATTAATAAAATTGAAGAATGGCTCAAAATCTGGCGAATACACGCAAATCAAAGTAAATCAATACATGTCACCTTTACTCTCAGAAGAGACACGTGTCCATCAGTTATACTTAACAATGAAGAAATCCCGCAAGATGACAATGCAAAATACTTGGGCATGCACTTGGATCGAAGGCTGACATGGAAAAACCACATATGCACAAAACGGAAGCAACTAGATTTAAAACTACGCAGTATGTACAATAATATATGTATGGTCAATAGGACGACACTCACAAATGAGTACACACAGCAAGTTGACGGTATATAAAGCCATCCTGAAACCGATATGGACCTATGGCATTCAGCTCTGGGGTACGGCTAGCAACAGTAACATTGAGATATTGGAAAGATTCCAAACCAAAACAATGAGGACCATTTTTAACATCCCACTCAATACATCAGTAATAAGAACATAAATATCTTAACTTCAAATTACCAACTGTTAAACAGGAGATAGCGAAATATAGCACCAACTACCAAAAAAGACTCTCAAACCACAAAAATGAGCTTGCCCTCAGACTCAGCGGAGATCAAGGCCTTCAATATAGAAAATTGAAGAGACCTAGTGTCCCAACCCTAAAAGAAAGATTCATCAGGATGGAATGAGACACCCACCCTTGAAGTGTCTCACCAAGCTAAAAAGCCCTAACAGATACACTTGTATCAGACAAAGCAATGGCTTATTGTTGAGATCAGCAGATTGCCGCGAAACAGAAAACAGTTTTTTTTTTTAATCAGCTGTTCCATTCGCTAACCCCACTTCAATACCAAAAGTAGGATATGGGAAAACTCACATTGTGCCCGACTTAACGTGTATCCACGTGGTTCCTTCCGTGGTTTACGGAAGGTTAAAAAGTCTTGCGTTTACGGAAATAGATACATACGGTATTATTAAGGGGCTCTCACACAATTGTAAAAATCGAAAGGCGAAGTAGGGTCAACGATTAGTGGTAGAGGATAACTTCTCGATATTTGTACTTTGCCTCTTATCAGAAGACCCCTCGGGTTATCAATTGGTCTAATAAAACTACAAATTCATAGAATGATTTTTTGCGTAAGACTAGCGTGTTGCTTCTATTTCCCACGAGCGCTGACCGAGGGTGGACGCAATATCACAATCTGTTGAAGTAACGTTGCCTGTACAAAATGTATTTAACGCAATGTGCGTTAGCGTTTTTATCGCTGTACGCGGGGTTGGCGCACTCCTTGTCTTGGGGTGAGTTCAAGAATCATTACATCACAGACTAGCTTTTGCTCGTGTGGAGGTCGGACAGAATCCCACGTCGTCATAGTATTTCGCGGACCATTGACCATTTTTAGGATTTCTTTGCCAAATGGCAAAAATGGAGCCCTTATAGATTGGTCCTGTCAGTCTGCTTGTCTGTCTGTCACCTCCATACCTGTAAATGAAAAAAAAAAACTACATTCGTATTATAATCGATTATATCGATAGTAAATCATATCGAGGCTCCTTAAATAGTTTTTTACATAAGTCAATGGTTGAGGAGATATTTGCTTCCAAAGTCGTAAAATTGTGTCTTAATTTTTAAAGAGGAGGAAATTCTAAACAAAAATTTGGTTTGTAGAACTTAAAAAAATAATTCAACGAAAATTGGTTTGAATAAGATTTGTTATTTAGATTTGTTTGTGAGATATGGGACTTTTTCATCAAACTGCAGCAGTAATTTTGTTTTCGTTTAAAAATCCATTAGTTTACTGATGTAGATACAGCGAGTAGTCTATTTCAATAATACCAAAGTGTTACATCATACGGTATTTTACTATGGGGACGGGTCGCAGACATTTAATCTGGAGAAAAGAGTCATCAGAATAAAAACAAAACCTGCATTTGTTTAGTTGAAGAGGTGAGAGGACACAAAATGTGACACTAGAAATAGGGCCCAGTTAGTTCAGCCAGGATTCAGGCTAGCTAAAGTATACCCATCATAACCCATAAGGCTTACTGTTTAAAATGTTACAATCAAATACCTCCCGACATACTACAACTGAAGGAGCCGGAATATAAATTTAGAATAAAACACACTATGCAATAGAATAGAACTAATTTTAATGAAATTTTTAATTCTTACGTTAGAGGAAACACGCAAGTACTTGATATTGTAATAGATAGTGTCGAAGGTATACTGCCGAGAATGCAATTTTATCTTTTATTCACATGTACGAGTATGTCTTAGAACCAAAAATTCGAAGAATATGACATCTACCAACCCGCTCCGCTAATTACGGCCCATTCTCTCTTAGAGGTCAGAAAAAAATCACGATTAATCACGATGGGCGGATGGGGAGGGTATAATGGGACAATCAGGTTTTCGTGGGACCAAAACAATTATTTAATGTGTGACGTGTAAAATACGTGTTTGATAACAAGTGAATAAAAAACCTGAGGAAGCCATTTTTTGTCTAAAAAGCCCGAGCATCGATTTTTTATTTAAAAAAAAACAGTTCTTTATATTTAATTTTTTGTTTAAACATATTCAAGAACTATCTGCTGTTTCCAATAATAAAAAAAAACACGTGATGGCGGGAGGGGTAGCCTGAAACCTCGCGACGTATCACCAAGGGAGAGGGGGGCTTTAAAAGTGGCCTAAAAACTTCAAATGATTAAAGGACAGCCCCTTACAGAGAGAAGGCCTGTGTGCCAGCAGTAGGAACATTGTAGCCTGATTTTGCTTATCTTTGCTACTATACTTATGTCTAGTTTAATATTCTCTTGTTTCAGAAATTGTCGCCCACACGACTGGCGGACTAGAATTCTATGATACTGAAGGAACACTGACGCACAAAGAAGACATTCCGTCGGTTTATTTAAGTTCTGTCCAAACAATAACTTATGACCCAGTACACAACAGGGTGCTGTTTGGTGACAGTAATAATATACGTAGCTTTAAAATAGCCTCAAAGTCAATAGAAACTTTAGTTACAGTTACAGAAGGTAATGTTATTAATAGTTTGGCTTACGACCCGGTCACAGAGTCACTTTTCTGGGACGAAGAGTACCAATCAATGTTCTCAAAGTCATTGAAACCTGGAATTATCGGAAAACAATTGATTTTATCGGAAAATAATCTCAGTGAAATGGCCATCGATATCTGCGGAGGGTAAGTTGGTCATAATTCTCTTGCCCTTATCCCAATTCATTTGGGATCAGCGCAGCATGTCTGAAGAAGGATAGAAGATTCCGTACTTCTCTATTACTCGTCATCTCATCAGACACCTTTCTAGCCATATCAGCCTTCACACAGTCCATCCATCGTTTCTTTAGTCTTCCTCTACGGAGGTTAAGTTATTAACAATGAAAATATTTTAAAGTTGTACAACAAATGAGCAATATGCGTTTAACTTAGTTTAGTGATAATTGGTAACATTTCATAATAACATCACGCATGTATCTAATAGCCAAATAACACCAGTTATGTTTAACTCTATGTAATAGGGGGCGATCCAATTGTTCTCAACCGGGCACAAATCAAAATAAAATTTCTTATCAACTTATTTCAGGTACATTTACTGGGTATCTGCCTTAAACGTGCAGAGGGCTCGATTCGACGGCTCTGCCATACAAGCTGTAACCGACCGAGTCAGTGCCAACTTTATAAACATTGACCAGAAATCAGGAAAGTTCTACTGGCATGATAATCTATTTAAGAGCGTAACATGTGCAAATTTGGATGGGAAGAACGCAAGAGAAGTATATCAAAAAGAACGACCGCGTGTTCTCTTCGAAAGCCAGCAATTGACCTTTTCAAAGGATCATACGTACTGGAAAAATTGCGACAAAATTTACCTGAACTGCACCATCTGGAAAGTTCCTAAGAATGCACCAAGCGACAGAGATCCTCTTATTGAATCTAATCTTTTTACTAAACGTAATGACTATATTTGGGCAATAGCCGCCAAATACAGCATTGAAGATCTGATTGGAGTTCAGAACTGTGAACGTGTAAAGAGTCTGCTGACCAACGTTTCTTCAGGTGGAAGCCTACATTGTGTCCATGGTACAAAAGTTAGCGGAGAATCTCGTTGTGAATGTTCACAGGGTTACAGCGGTGAGAGATGCGATGTTTCATTGTGACCGACGTAATACTTTTTGTTGCCATTATGTATACCTATGTCTATTGTATAGATATGTGTATATTTTGTTTTGGAAATCCTAAATAAATCAATACTTACCTTAGATTTAGAATCTAGCTGCTAGATGGACACGTAAAAACGTGGCCGAGACAGGTGTAGAACTAAGTGTTCAGGCGCATCTTCTATAGCAGTCCACTCATCAACATAGGCATCTCCCCAGACCATCTAAGCCGGCGAATTATTCATATTTTTTGTTATTTTATTCATATTATAAATACCTACATATTATATTATGTTTTTTTTATAATCAATAAAATGTAAGTGTCTGTGAGTGATTTCAAAATAAATGAATTTTCTCAAGTTTTTTTTTAAGACACCCGGAGGTATGAACCTTAAAAGATTGTATCTATACTATACAATACAACTATACACTACTATAATATATATAATAATATTATAAATGCGAAAGTTTGGATGGATGTTTGTTACTCAATCACGCCAGAACGGCTGAACGGATCTGAATGAAATTTGGCACAAAGGTAGATTATGGTCTGGATTAGCAACAGGAAGTCTTCCAGTAGCAGCCCGGAGACTTGATCGTGTGTCGGGTTGATGGCAATAGGCTCGCTCACTTTTACATCAGACTTATAAATAAACAGTCATCTTATGCTGACGTGCGAAATATTGTGTAAACGAATTTCACATATAATAGGTATTATGGAATGCGTAAGTAAAAAATCATAAATTCCATATGGATAATTTTAATTGCAAAGAGAAACTTAATCTTAAGTAAAAGCTTACATTACATTAGAATTCAATATTTATTTATTTCTATTATTGAACACAGTTGAAGGCGTTGAAGCAGTCGTCGACTTCACTTCTTTGCCCTCAGTAACCGTCGTGACATCTGTAAAGAACGTATAAAATACACAATTAATGCACCTAGGAGATTATAAAAGCAATCGTACATCAATCTGAGCCACACGAATCGAGTCCGCGTAACACTGGTCATTTTCCCTCACTCGTCAGATTAGTTTAATTCGACAGTATCGTTGATTCGTCAATTTCGTTGATTGGACACTTGTGTGAATTCGACAGTTGCGTCAACTCGACACTTTCCATAATTCGCCATTTTTGCCGAACTAACGATACAGTCGAGTGCAATTAGACATAAAGGTGGACCGAAGTTTATAGTGGTCGGATTTTCATAGGGCATTTTTTGTTAAGTTCCTAGAGGCGTGGAGAAGAAAGTGAAAAAAAAAATTTCGCCGCTCGCGACTTTTTTTTTGGAATTTCCTTTATAAGATTTTTTGCGTTTATGAAAAACTTGAAATTTGACGAATTTATATTTAATTTACCATGACGTGTTAATATAATAATTACAGTGTGGAAAAGCGATGGCGCTAGACATCATATATAGCTCTGTCTCTTTCCCACACTGGAATGAAATTAAAACATTCCTGCTTTAAGACGTCATGGTAGGCCACCAATGATTGTTCCGATCGATGTGAACTCGACGATCGAGCTTGAGTACGTTACAGAACGACACAGTACGAATTATAGGTATTTGTTCAGGACAGAGATGTACATAGATAGAACTGATCATGTTTAATATCACTCCAGTGTGGGAAAGAGACAGAGCTATAGAAGACGTTTAGCGCCATCTTTTTCTAACTCTGGAATAAGAGTAATACAATGCTGCCTTAAGACGACATAGTAGGCCACCGGGTCGGCCTTTAAACAGAAAACAAAACTCTTACCTGAATTTGGAATGCCCCTCAACACAGATTTAAATCTTTTTTTCATATTTATTACAAAGACGGGAACATCGCATCTTTCACCCCCATAATCTCCCGAACATTGACAAACTGGCTCACTGTTCTCATTCAGGGAACAGACACCACTGTTCAGACAGTATCCCTGGCATGCGTAGACTTCACACCTTCCCCCAGAGTAACCGGCATCACAACTGAAATAATGAAAATTATGAAAAATGGCAACTTGACAAACAAGGAAACCAAGAAATATTTGTGCAAGCATTTCTAAGCTTTATTGGATAACAACTAAAGCACGAAATGATTTAATAGAGGTCCACGCCAGAATAGCGAATCACTATTATTTCGTAATTCCGAGCCTTCAATAATATTACTCTATGCTGTCTAAGCACAGTTTGTCATAGGTCAATATTGGTTGCTTTCGACCCACCATTCTGTCATCGCGAACCTTTTGTGTTTTGAAATGAAGTGTTTCTTAAAATTAAAGTATATTGCAATTTGGTTCTTCTGGCCTTGAAATACGTTATCTGGTGGTAACTATTTGAAAAATTGCATTGACAAAAAAAACCTGACTTCATAAACAGCAAACACTGGTATTTGACCGAAAATGTGCTGCAACATCTGTCAAAATCTGATGTTCGCAGCCAGGTTTAGTCTGTTCTACCTTAATGATCTCAATAAGTATATATTTTTGTATAACGTTTAAGAGTCATAGATTTCCATGAATACGTATACTCATGATTCTATAACTTATAACAATAATGTCTATTTATTGAAACATTTTGGTTCAGAATTAACTAGACAACCTGAAATTAAAATTACAGCTAACTTTAAAATATTTTTTTTCTACATATACGATAGCGTACATTTTCTCGTTTGGGCTGTGCCAACAATATTAAAGAATCTAATAAGTACACTGCACATGTTGGCTGTTAAAAGTGACTGCCAAAATGTGGTAATCTTGTCGAGCTGGCCTAGTGTACGATCAGCGTCTAACGCACGCTCGGCCGCCTGTTAAAAACTAATCCCTAATGGGTTTAACATGTTTTACCTGCATTTAGGTCGTCCCTCAGCACTGACACTACAATCTCCTCGGAAGCAAAAGTTGTGGCACACTGGAACATCGCATCTCTCACCGCTGTAACCCTGTGTACATTCACAACGAGATTCTCCGCTAACTTTCGCACCATGGACACAAAGCAGGCTTCCATCTGAAGAAATGTTGGTCACTGTGTTATTTGGCAGCAGATTCGTCAGAGCTTCACAGTTCTGAATTCCTCGAGTTAGATCTTCAATGTTATAATTGGCGGCGATATTCCAAAAAATTTCGCCATCATGTTCCATTAAAAATGTAGGTTGCACATCTATAGCACTCGCTGGACTCTTTGGAATTTTCCAGATCGAGCCTCTATTTTTCACGTAGATAAGATCCTTTGATATGGTCCAGACATTGTCCGAAAATTCTGGATATGTAAGTAGCGTCCTTATGTTCTTTCCATTTAAATCTGCGCTTTTCAGGTAACCCGTATGTGTAAAAAAAGTATGGGCCGTGAGCATAATATTTTGATCTATTTCTTTTTTAAACCAGTATATTTTCTGAGTCTGTTGGTCAATTTTGAAATTGAAAGCATCGATAAAATCGAATACAACTTCTCTGTCGGAGCCATTGAATCTGGCCCTTTGTAAATTGTTTATTTGGTAATATCTTGAAATCCAGTAAATAAATCTGAAACGTTTTGTAAATGTTTTATCTTCGCTAAATTCAACACTTATATTGCTGATTTGATGTAAAACAATAAAATAATATTATTTTTAGTGACGTACCCTCCACAGCTATCGACATCAATAAAAAAGATACCGTTATCAGACATTACTAAGTGTTTATCTTCAATTTTGTTGTTAAATCCAGGTTTTAATGATTTGGAGTAAATATGTTTGAAGCTTTCACTCCAAAAGAGTACCTCAGTGGCCGGGTCGTAAGCTAAACTAATAAAAAATCTGCTAGTATTTCTAACTAAACATTCTATTGTCTTTGAAGCTATTTCAAAGCTATATATATTATGTGTGTCGGCAAACAGCACCCTGTTGTGTGCTGGGTCATAAGTTATTGATCTGATTACACCCGACGTAACGTTTTCTGTGTGCATTTGTGTTCCGTTAATATCATAGAATTCCAGTCGACTTCCTTTGCCAATGACGATTTCTGAAACAAGAAATTTTTACTTTTAAAAGCATAATTATACGCAATTTTGGAAGTTGTTACATACAAGGTGTAAACGGACTCTTCACGAAGCCGTCAACCAAGTAGTCTGTACATCGAACTAAGTGACCCTATGCAAAAATTATTGCTGGGAACGACTTTGTTTTGGGGTGCAGATTTACGTTTGTACAGAAAAAACTCAATGGAACGCACTCAAAACATTGTGCTGATGGATCCATTGAATAGGAAACGGATCAAGGAGGAATTTAAAGTAAAGTTATAAACTTAAAAATATTATGTCCTTGATATAATTTATCTCCTTGCCAAATTTCATTACGATCCGATCAGCCGTTTAGTCGTGAAAAACATAATGAATAATTTCTGTGACATGTAGCATACCGTTAGAAAGGGTATCAACTAAAGAACTTTTTAAAATAAAGCTAAGTTCAAAATGGCTCTCGGTTTTTTTTTTAACGAATTTAAAAGTAGTAAAATTTCATACATTAAATAAAAATTAAACATTGGGAGCTTGTAAGGAATTTTCTTGAAACCAGTTGTATAAAACAAAGATGTATTTGGATTTAGAAGACTTTGGAGAACACAACAAAATTTATTTTGTGCCACTACACCCACAAATATTTCGAATTAAAGGAAATATTTTGGGCACTTTTTTTATTAAAAAAAAAAATCATATGTAACCAACCGTGACATTTGGGACAAAGGGGGAATGGGTAGAACCTAGCTAATGACCTCCCAAATCCCTTGAAAAATTGTGTCGGTCCATGCGCCAAACACCCTGTATGGCCTATGTCCTTCCCTAGGATATAATTTATCTCCTTGCCAAATTTCATTACGACCCGATCAGCCGTTTAGTCGTGAAAAGGTAACAAACAAACCAACAGAGTTACTTTCGCATTTATAATATTAAATTATAATATGAATGGATAGAGAGCGGTGAATAAGTCAGGCTGGTGCCGTAAACTACTATAATGACTTGGGATAATTTCCAACCAATACAAGAGCAAAAGCTAGTCTTCTTTTTCGCGTGGTTTGTGCCTAACCTGGTGTCAGAGTTCTAATTCGGCCCATGAGCCTCTGACTTGGCTTTACATGCCGTCAAGAAAAATCTCTCAGGCATGCTGGGTTGGTTTCCTTACGATATTTCCCTTCACCGAATCAAGTGATAACAATTATACAATACGCCCATGAAACCGAAAAATCAAAGGTCTTGAGTTCGAAGTCGAGACTTAAAAAAGCTAGTCTGTGATATGATGATTCTCTAACTTACCCCAAGAGAAGGAGTGCACCAACCCCGCGTACACCGATAACAGCGCTAACACACATTGCGTTCTGTACATCTTGTACAGACAATGCAACTTCAACAGATGCTCGAGCTCGTAGGATACAGAAGCAACACAGTGGTTTTTCGCCAACAGGTAATTCTATTTATACGTAGCTTAATTAGGCACCAAGCATTGATAACCTGAGAGGTCCTCTGATAAGAAGCAGAGTAGGAAAATCGAGCATTTATCCTCTAGAACGGTTCCATAATCCTGCTTCGCCTGTTGCATTTTCTGAAAGTGTTCGATGTCGTTTAAAAATAACTGCTGCAAGTAGTACATTTAAATTATAGTAAAAACAACATTAAAATCAATGGTGATTTTCGGAAGTCTAGAAGAACAAAGCACAAACATGATATGCTGCAGAAATCGCAAAATACTTTTCTCATTCATTTCGTAGGAAATCATTGCAGGTCCTAAGAAAGAATTTCTGTCTTTTTCGATACTCTAACTTGTGTTGGGCCCATTGAAGATTTTGATTATTATTTGAAAGAGGATCGATTGTCATGAAAACACAATTTTTGTGAAAAATTTTATTGAATAGTTTTTTTGCAATTTTTGAATTTTTTAGTAGTAGTCCAACCTTGGCTGGTCGGATACAAGTTTTTGATCAGTACATATAATAATCAGGATCGATTGGCATCGAAAAAAAAATGTTTAAAATGGTATTTTTTTTTTTAAATCTGTGAATGGGGATCAAAATGTCACAAAAAAATATTGATATTGAGCGGTTAAGGTAGTTCCCCTAACTGCCCCGCTAAAAATCTCTACCCTGTACCTACTATACTTCCATATACATTCAGTAAAAAGCCGTTATTTTTAAAATTACTAACAGACACTTCAATTTTATTTATTTGCATGTTTGTAGTATGTATTTGTATGTATAGATTACAAACCGTGTTCCCCATGGGGATATCCATACTTTTTAGTTCCCATTCCAAGGTAAAACCCTGATGACATCATTTCAAGGATAAGGGGTGATATAACATTATTATAACCATTCAATATCCACGTGGAAGTCAACTATAAATAAATTCAATCAAGCTGCCAAGCCTTTTTTCCGAACTGTGTTGGGGTCGGCTTGCAGTCTAACCGGATGCAGCTGAATACCAGTATTTTACATGGACCGACTGCCTATCTGACCTCCACGACCAAAAAACTGGATAAGACGATACTCCTTGCGAAGACTGGTTTTCAAACTTTCGGGCTTCTGACCACTCGTAACGACTGTCAAAGATCTACAAATGACAGCCGGGACCAACGGGTCAACGTGTTTTACGACGCCCGATGGAAACTTGGTACGTAATTATGGACACGGTCTAACCTCAGCAAGCACTGCTTAACCTTCAAGACCGACCCGTGTGGCTGCCGTTAATAAAAATAAAAAAGCGTCTTTACTTTATGCAAAGGTGGTGTTCAAATTCCGATTACGCTAATTTTGTCCAACGATAATAAATTCATGATCAGAAGCATATTTATTTGCGCACATTAGGTGAAAGAAAGAAAGAAAGAAAGAAAGAAAGAAAAAACGTTTATTGGCACACGCCACAAGTACACAATAAAAAATATAAAAAAACAAATATAAAATAAAATTTATAACTAACCAAGAAATATTGTGTGACTCACGGCTGCGCCAAATAGGCCCAGTTCAGCAAAAATGCCGGACAACTAGTGCCCGACGCTGGTTTTCAACTGAACCTATAATATGGTGAGTGTGCGGATGTCAATAGGTTTAAGTAAATAATTATAAATAAATATTGTGAAAGATAAGATAATAACAAATAAAAATAAAATAAAATGATGGTAATGGCGGAATAACAACTACAAGACTATTTAAATACTAGTGACAACCATTTTTAAACACACCATCGCTAGTCCGTAGCATCACACTGCGCCGCACGCAGCCGAGTGTGACGCACGAGCAGTGTCTCCGACAACGCCGTAATTACGGTAAACCTACCGTAATTTGAACATATCTACCACCTACCGTAGACATGTTCAATTCTACCGTAATTTCGTCTTTATGAGTGGTACCTTAAAATGATGCACCCAACCTACCACACAGTTTATTTTTATTTGAAACAATGTTTGAAAATGACAACACTGTATCATTCCCTGGGCTGGGGTATTCACTTCCCCGTACAATCAACTTGTGTGCATAGACAAGTAGACGAAACTTATGCGACCAAATTACGAAGTAATTGAATACAGTACTGCAGTAGAACTTAGCCATACCTTTGCATTTTGTCAACTTTAATTTATGTTTGCCATTTTTTCACAATAGTTTGCTTAGCAGATCTCTTATCGCGTTGCGACTGACTATATTTATAAAAAATGTTATCTGACAGTAACAATTCAAGTGACGACAGCGACGGTGGACCTTCCAGTAGTAAGCGCGCTAAAACTAAGTCATACAAACAAAAATTTCGACCAGAGTGGCTGAAAAATAAAGAATTTTCCTCGTGGCTTCGCGAATACCCAAAAAACCCATATAAAGCAAAGTGTTCGCTTTGTGATACCACCATGCAGGCTGATATAAGTGTGCTGAAACGTCATAACGCAGGTTCAAAGCATCAAAGTAAGGTAAAGAGTAAATCTATTCAACCACCAATTGTAAAATTGTTGCAAACTTCAAAATCGCATTCAGAAGAAGAAAAAGCAAAATATGCAGAGCTCAAACTAGCAGCATTCATGGCTGAACATAAGATACCACATTCAAGTATGGACCATTTATCGGATTTGTTAGTTGATGCATTTCCTGATTCAAACATTGCCAAAAAATGTGAAAATGAAACACACTAAGCTGCAAGTTATAATAAACAATGTCTTGGGCGATTCGGAAAAAGAAGCTTTAAGCGCCGATTTAAAATCACAAAAATTTTCTGTACTAATCGATGAAAGCACTGACATTACATCTACAAAAACTATGTGTGTGGTTGTTCGCTATTACGACCCGAAGATAGGGCGTGTGGTCAGTCGACTTTGGGACCTCATTGACCTTTTTGGTGAAGATAATGTAGATCACACTACAAATGCAAAACGCCTATTCGAAGTCGTAATTAAATCATTCGAAGAAAATTGTGTGCCGCTAAAAAATATAGTTGGGTTCGGGTCAGATGGTTGCAATACCATGATGGGCTGTAATAATTCGGTTTCATCAAGATTCAGGCAGTTATGTCCAGGAATAACCATTATAAAGTGCGTTTGTCATTCGTTACACTTATGCTCGAGCGAGGGTTGCAAAGAACTACCACCCGAATGCGAAAAATTAACACGCAACATCTATAACCACTTTAAAACCAGCAGTAAGCGGCAAAGTCAACTAAAAGCTTTCCAAGAGTTTTGTGATGCAAAAATACATAAAATGTTGCGACCAGCCCAAACTAGATGGCTCTCCTTATCAGCCGTCGTCGAGAGGATCCTAGAACAATGGGAGGCTCTTAAACTTTACTTTGATGATAAATGGCTTGAAGATCATGAATGCCGTGAAATACACACTGCTTTGAGAGACCCCATTCAGAAGGCTTACTTTTATTTTCTTTCGTGGATGTTGCCAAAGTTCACTAGAACTAACGCATATTTTCAAAGTGAAAATACAGTCTTACCAGAAATGCACTTGAAAATGCAAGAACTATATAGAGAGCTGCTTCTGTTAATTATGCCCTCAAGTTATGTAAATAATACACCTCTCGACAGTATTGACCCCACAGACGAACGCAAACATATACGACCAGAAGATATTTATTTAGGTCTTGGTGTTCAAAAACAGTTGTCACTTCCTGAAGTTATTGCTGATGTCAATTCTGTGAAACAATTGCGAGAAAATTGTAAGAGATTCATTGTTCAGGCAGCGGTTGGCATAAGAAAAAGATATAGCCTAGATGACAAACTGTTTATTGCAGTTTCCAATTTTAATAACGAAAATTGCATGTTTGCAACTGAAAAGAGACCAACATCATTGGCTTCAATATTCAACTTATTGCCCCGAATATCTCCCAAGAAACTTGATGTCCAGCAGATTTTAGACGATGAATGGCGGTATTTTCCGAATTACATTGCACAAAACAAATGTGATTTAGACGTCAACGATCCTCCAGATGTATTTTGGCATAAGGTGTCAGAAATCAAAACTAAAGAAGACTCGCGACCAGTCGGACCATTCTATAATTTAGCACATTTTATGCTAGGAATGCTGTCATTGCCCCACTCCAACGCCGATTGCGAGCGCATTTTCAGCCACATTACTGACTTGAAAACGAAAAAAAGGAACCAATTGTCTACAAAATCTATTGCTGGGAGTCTATTTACGCAGCAACTCATTAAGAGAACAGGAAAAAACTGCGTCGATTTCCATCCTACTGATAAAATGATTAAAAATATTAATGTTTCTATGTACAAAAAGGCTGAAACGCCTGAAATTTAATGTTTGATTGTGAAATAAAGTTACTGTAAATTTACCGTATTTTAAATTTTTAATCTCCCGTAATTTTCCGCCAAATACCGTATTTTTAGATTAGCAACACCGTAATTTTGACAAATGGAGTTGGAGACACTGCGCACGAGTTACCGGCGACGGTGGCTTAAGTTGCACATTTTTAAATAAAGAATAGCTTGTAGCTGCGGGTATTTTCATAAGTATATATGATGAGAGTTAGAAACGACCATGATTATTTCAAAAGTTAATATAGATCGTCCAAAGTGATGAATAGTAATTAAATAACGCGAAGGAAGGTAAGTGTCTAATATATTCGAGTTAATTTTTTGATCGGACTGACAAGACATAACAGAAAGGTATTTCCTTTTGTAGTTGCACGTGGTAAAGGTTGCAAATGTTCGCCTACACTCAAGTTCTGGTTGAAAGAAGGGTTAACGGCGTTTTCCGGTACTTCACGTCCCCGTCGCATGCTGGCCAGCAACATTGGGTGAGTTAGAAAGCCAGAAAACGCAGTGACGTGCTGCAGTGAACGAAATGGTGGCATAATATATACTAATGGTATGATGCTTTGTTTCCCACAGGCCACCAGCAACAAGGTACGTGAATCGGACGACGCCACAGCCGCAACCCAACCCCCGGGCCATGGACACGAGAGGCTGCACGAAATACAACTGGCACAGAGAATGTGCCACCCTCATGTTATAGCTATGTATATCCTAAAATATTTTTACATTGTACGTACTACACTAAACCATACACCACATTCCACTGAAATTTGCACTATATTAGATAAGCGAAACATTTATATTGACCATGTCCAATTTTCGTTGCGCGTCAATCAAGTACTGCCGTAAGCGTTTTCTGAAAATATTGGTCGAGTTGGATGATCGGATGGGTGGTGGCAGATTATTCCAAATCTTTGATGCTGCATATCGAAAGCTGCCTCTGAAAGCCGCTGTACGATGAGACCGAGACGCAAGCTGTTGCGAACATTGCCTTCTATCGCATTCTCTTGTACTAGCTATCCAACTCAACTTATTGTACAGATAGTCCGGTTTTTGATATTTTATTACACCGAACAGAAGGCACGCCAAGTGCAATTTGCGTCTCGATTTCATTTTAAGTGTGTAATGTTTATTTAAGACCGGGGTTACATGACTCCTGGGGGGGATTTTATAACAGAACCGGGCACAGGCGTTTTGTACCCTTTGGATGAGCCGATCTGTGCGGGCCAACAGGCGCGGGCCGTATACTGTATCCGCATAGTTTAGCCTAGACAACACCAAAGTCTCAACAAGTTGCTCCCGTAGTGCTTCAGACAAGTAAGGCCTCATCTTGTACAAAACCTTGAGGCGGTAAAAGCAGTTTCGCACCGAATCGGCTATATGTTTTTCGAAACGAAGGTCATTGTCCATAATGAGACCAAGATTCCGCGCTTCAAAGACTCTGTCAATTGGATCACCCATCAATTCCAGGCCAAACTTTGCGGGTAGTTTAGCTAGTTGCTGTCTTGTGCCAAACACCAGGTATTTAGTCTTGGTTGGGTTTAGCGACAAACAATTTTCCTCAGACCAGACGGCAATTCTATGAAGATCTTCATTGAGATCCCTAATGGCACTCCTATATTCATCCGGCCTAAAAGACAAATATAGTTGGACGTCGTCAGCGTAAATATGGTATTTACATTTCTGGAGGCAATTGATAATATCCGCACAGTATAAAATAAAAAGAATTGGACCTAATATAGATCCTTGCGGAACACCTCTTATTATCGGGGTACACGTTGAACTAAGAGCAGTTCCGTCACCCAACTGTAGATCTACATACTGTTTTCTGTTGGTAAGGTAACTACGGAACCACTGCGTGGCGCTGGGGTCAAATCCGTAAAAATTTAGTTTAGACAATAATAGTGAAATATTTATTGCATCAAAAGCTCGGGAAAAATCTAGCAAGACCAATACTGAACACATTCCCTTGTCTTGTGCTGATAGAAGATTATCAGTTACATCCAGTGGCGGTACTGCGTTGTTTCCTGAAACCAGACTGTAACTCAGGCAACACGTTATTGTGTTCCAAGAAATGCGTTAACTGCAGACTGACGACTTTCTCTAGCACTTTCGACAGGCACGGTAAAACGCTTATAGGACGTAAGTCTTTCACTTCAGTAGGATTATCGTGTTTCGGTAAGGGCCTGACTGACGCTATTTTCCATAGGTCAGGGAACGTTGAAGTTAAAATGGAACAATTTATAATATCTGTTATAGTGTCAAGAGCGTAAGGTAAAATCATATTTAGCATGTCAAGGGTAATGTGGTCGTAACCTTCGGCGTTACTTTTTAGGTTAGAAATAATTCGAGAAATATCCTTCTGTTCCACTGGATTGAGCTTGAAAATGGCTTCGCCATGTCTATGGTCTTCAAAATAAGTCTTAAGTGACATGCTTGCTACAGGGTTACCAGGAACTACCAAAAAAGAGTTATTAATAAGATCTGGATCAGTAAAATGCGACGGAATGTCTTGTCTAGCTTTGAAAGGCGATAATGTGGCTTTAAGATTCTTCCATAATAATTTAGGATTTTTTATCTTATTGTTGATATTATGTTTAAAGTACGCAACTTTTTCATTGTATAAAGAACTTAAAACAAGGGACTTCAACTCTTTGTAGTATTCCTTTTTAGAATCTGATTTAGTTTTCTTATAACAAGTTAAAGCATTGTCGCGTAAACTCATCATGAGTTTAATCGTATCTGTTATCCACGGATAAGACTTCTCCTTAACAGTGCAAGATTTGATTGGAGCGTGAAAATCGAACAGTGAAATAACTTGGGAGTTAAAAACGTGCACCATGTCATTTACATTGTCCAAACTCCAACGTAGAAATATTATAAAGACACAAAAGCAACAAGTCCATATTAAAATTATCAATACATATGTTTTTAAGTGGCCTAAATTTTATTATATGTGGTTTAAACTTATCTCGTTTTACATGAAATTCCGCAACTATAATAGAATGACCGTTAAGTGAACTAAAAGATTCCACTGACGTATTTCGAGCTCTTAAGTCTGTACATAGCACGTCGATCAGTGTTTCACTGGACGCTGTGAAGTGAGTAGAAGTTGTGACCAATTGAGTAAGACTGAGGCTATCCAAGAACTCGTTAATTTTTTTTGTTTTGGTGCCACTTGTATCCAGCATGTTTACATTAAAGTCACCCAGCAAAATGTAATGGTCACAATGACCCAGTGAGGTAAGAGAGTCGGTTATAGCATCCAGGAAAACAACAAGGTCCAACCATGGTGGCCGGTACGCGGTACCTATAGCAATTTTTTTACCACTCATTGTGAGCGTTAGCCACATCTGTTCGACCGATTCGAACCTGGGATCGACCGCGCTACTCCAAGTACGCGCGCTCAGTCCCCGCCGCAGATAAAATCCAACGCCCCCACCACGACCCGCGCGAACGCTTACTGGCCGCGGCGTGTGACGCAGACTGTAGCCCGGTACGACAGGAGCGCGCCCCTCCTCGCCCGGTCGGAGCCAGGTTTCGTTGATGGCTAAAACGTCAAAACGATGCCTGTCGAGCGCACCGATCAAGTCATCATGCCCTGTACCCAATGATCCTGCGTTCAGAAAACCAACCTTAAGAAACTTTTCTCCCTTAGTCATCATTATAATAGTGAAACAAAGATTCGGCATTTTGCAATATCAATATTGCGCCATTAATAATGAAAGTCGTTAAGTCATATAATATTATAAACAATAAAAGTATGTGAATATAGTATCTGTACAATACAAAATGAGTATTAATGAACATAAATACTATAGCGTACGAAAAATCTAAACTACGGTATCCATATAATAGTTTTGTAAATAGTATGTGTATATAAAAGATGTGTGAGTAATAACGTAGATGTAATGTGCTGTTATAAATATTAAGAAATACATAGATATAGCTGATAACCTGATATACACACAGTTCACTGAGGTGCGCCGTGAGACACATACCTATCATTAGAGGACTTATAAAACAGTAGTACATATAGCACAATATTGACATTATTTTCGAAACAATAACACTTATATCTATTTTTGGACTTACTTTAAAATACAAAATTACTACAATTAAAGATTTAGTTTGAATAAGGCAATAAAATAAAGCAAATGAAAACAATATTATAGTTCTAACAATTATCATTTTTACCCGGTGCGGGACCAAAGATGCGTCGTAAGTCAGCGTCAGAACGGATAAGACAAGCAGCGTCCCCTGGTTTGTATCGAGCAAGAATGCGGCCGCGCTTCGACCATATGAATTGCCAACCGAGGCGACTGCCAGCCTCACGCGCGTTCCGAAATAAATCGCGGTTAATTTTTGTAAGCCGCTCGTTAATATACACCCGCGTTGCTGGGCCCGGCATATCGAGGTCAGCAGTTGTCATCCCGCGCCGCACTCGTGCACCCTCCAGCAGTTCGTCACGAAGGTCGCGTCGCGCGAGGCGAATGACGAGGAAGCGCGGGCGGGTTGATGCGCCTTCCTCCAACGCGCTCGGCGCTTATTATATCGCGCGCCTTTAATTTGACGCCTATCTTAGCCGCCACCAACATGGCCGTGTGGGTAGCATTTTCACCATTGATTTCTGGTATATTCGAGATCTGGATATCATTGGCGAGTAACTCCTGGTCACGGTCATTTTTGTCGTTTCTCAGCTGTGAGATAAGGTCGTCGACATCTGATGACCGCGACACCTGGGGCTCAGCCAATTTGGTCTCGATAACAGCCACTCTTTCTTCCAAGTTGCTCATCCTATCATTGGTAGAATTAAGAGAGGACCTCAGCTCCGACAGATCGTCACGTAGAAGCTGGAATTCATTCCGCACGATCTTTAGAAAGTCCTCTTTAAAACTGCTTAACTCCGCCCTGAAGATGTCAAGATTGAGCTCTTGTGTGGCATCTAGAGCTGTGCTATTGATGGGGCTGGTGTCCATGAGGTTGACAAGACTGTCCTCGTGCGCTGGTGTTGGTGCCAGCGCCCTCACTGGTGTTTCATCCCGGTTATCCCTCACCAGGTGTTTTTCACACTCATTACAGTGCCAGGGAGTCGCTACATGACCTGTAGCCGAGATGCCCACGCACCCACGATGGTACCAGTGCCTACATTTGTTGCAGTTTACAGCCTCTGCCGACGACAGAAACTTACCACAAGCACTGCACTTAGCCATGGTTTGTTTACGTTGAACGCAGCACAATCGATAGGACTAAAAAGTACACCGATCAGTCAACAGATGGCGCTATTTTCAGAAACGCGTTTATGGTTAATTACACGGTGTTTATGGTACAGATAGACACCATAGGTTGAGTATAGTATTGGGGAGAAGGAGCGCACACACCAACGTTCGGTCACAGTTTATTTCCGCGTTTCAACAAAACACTGTTTATTTACCTTATAGTTTCGGGTACTTATGTGCTTATTGGTGATCACTAGGACGTAATTTAGAGTTTTTGTATAATTACACAGCATATAAACACTGCACAATATTGTCACTTGTATGTTGTACTTAAAGTAGTATTTTCACAATAAACTTATTGGAATTTTACTGGTATTTTATTTTTATTATGAAGAAGAACACAAAGAGCTTATGGCTTATTTGACATCCGTGACGTCACCTCCATGTCCAGTCCAGGTGGCCACATGAATCGAGTGGTCAGTAGTGTTTTTTTAAGTTTTCTAAAATGCAGGTGTAGGAACACTTTGAACATTCCAGGAAGTGGGCCATGGTCTGGTCGGGAGCACCGCATTTACATTGAGCTACTTTGTATCACCAAGATCAGAAAAATATAGATTACTAAAACATACAACACAAAGCGTTAAAAGATCAGAATTGCTTATGGCGAATTTAAATTCAAGAAAATCTGTTCAGCCGTTTGAAGATCATCAGCTCTTTGAAAAGCTTTTTGAAGGTCGTAAATATAAAAATAAATCTTTATTGATGGGTCGAAGCTAGCATTAGCTAGTGGAATAGTTATAAATAATCATATTATTTCGTTTTTTTTACCTTGAAATGTTATCATCTGTTTACTTTTAGAAGGGAATAACAACATTTGGTAAATTCCACTCACGGGTTGTAAAATAAATAGTATAAAACAAAGTCGCATTATGTGTCTTTGTGAATGCGCCAAGTAGTTTTAAACTTAACAACATCAAAATGAATTTAGAAATAAAAAAAAATAATTAAATAATAATTTAATTTTACTTAAATAATTATTTAATTTAATAATAATTTTATTTTTTTTATTTTTTTTTTAATTTTAAAATTCATTTTGATGTTGTAAAGTTCTGCTTCTTCGATGTACCACGTGGGGTTTGACAGACCCCAGCAAAACAAAAACCGCTATAACTATTTAAAAATTCACACGGTTGCAATGAAAAATTTAAGTAGCTGAAATCGCGACGTTGTCACACCGCATAACAACAACAATTCAGTATTTGCATCGCCGGCGCCGGAGAAAAACAGTCGTAAAGTGCGTTGGAGTAACAAAAACCCCATGTGGTCCAGGAAGCCTTCCAAAAAGTTAGCAGTACACATAACATCACGCCTGTTATCCCCGAAGAGTTACCTATGTTTAAGTCCCATGTGATAGGGGGCATCAACCGGGCACAAATCCAGAATCAATGGCTGCTACTGAGAAATTCCTGATGGAAAACCCCGATAACATTTGCCCGACCCGGGAATCGAGCCCAGGACCTCATGCTCAGCAGTCACGCACGATTGCCACCACTAGACCAACGAGGCTGTCAGCAAAAACTTTTCACCATATTTATTTTTTATAAGGACACAATCACGATGAGAATCCAGCTCATAAATCCGTTAAAAGCGGTAGAAGACTTAAAGGAGGCTATTGAGAACCTCAATAAAATCATACATGAAGCAGCCACTATCTCCACAAAAGTGCGAAGGACACTACCCCTAACGCTTAACAAATATCCAAAAACGATCAAAGATAAAATATCAGAACGTCGTATTCTAAGAAAGATATGGCACGAATCTAGATATCGTTCAGACAAAACAGCGTGCAACAGATCTTCGAATGAACTAAAAGACCTCATCAAAAGTTTTACCAACAATAACTTTCAAACGTTTCTTTCTAATTTAACCCCAAGTTTAGACACAAATTACTCACCATGGAAGGCAACACAAATTAAAACGTCCCAATTATCAGATCCCTCCTATTAGACAAAGTAACGGGAATTGGGCCAGAGCAATGTGTTTCAACCATTTCCTGAATTGAAACCAGAGCATGACGCCGAAATAAAAAATTATCTGGAAAGTGCACAGCAAATTTGTCTCCCATTAAAATGTACGAGCCCTACCGAAGTAGCTGGTGAAATTAAACTCCTCAAGGATGGTAAAGCACCGGGATACGACCAAATCGACAGCGTTCTACTAAAAAATCTGCCAAAAAAGGTTATAGTAGCAATTGTCAACATAATTAATGCCTGTCTAAGACTTAGCCACTTTCCAGGACAATGGAAGATAGCCCAGGTAAAAATGATACCTAAATCCGGTAAACCACCTAATGAAGTAGCGTCGTACCGACCTATAAGTCTTTTGCCCATAATAGGGAAATTGTTACTAAAAAGAATGGAAACACACCTAAGTGACATCACCCCAAATCACCAATTTGGCTTCCGGGAGAACCACGGAACGATCGAGCAAGTTCACCGTATCGTAGACGTCATAAGCAGAGCGCTGGAAGAAAAGAAATATTGCTCGGCAGTCTTTTTGGATATCAGCCAGGCATTTGACAAAGTTTGGCACGAGGGCCTACTATACAAAGTCAAAAAGATGCTACCACACTCGTTTTACGACATAATAAAATCTTATCTCAGCAAGCGATGTTTTGAAGTAAAGTTTAATGATGAACTTACCGCCTTGTATGAGATCAAATCCGGAGTACCACAGGGAAGCATACTGGGTCCGGTTCTCTACACAATATAATAGGATGGGGAAAAAGTATTTTCGCATTATAGTATGTATGAACTTGTAATAAAATCTCTTTGGCTATTCTATTTGTATCTGGCTGGTTTTGGTATCATTGATAGTTTAAATTTTAAAGAACATAATTATACTTCTGACATACCAACATCAGACAAAACCGCGGTTGCAACATATGCAGACGATACAGCATTACTATCTACACACATGAATCCAGTAACCGCATCAGAACACCTACACCACCACATTAATAAAATTGAAGAATGGCTCAAAATCTGGCGAATACACGCAAATCAAAGTAAATCAATACATGTCACCTTTACTCTCAGAAGAGACACGTGTCCATCAGTTATACTTAACAATGAAGAAATCCCGCAAGATGACAATGCAAAATACTTGGGCATGCACTTGGATCGAAGGCTGACATGGAAAAACCACATATGCACAAAACGGAAGCAACTAGATTTAAAACTACGCAGTATGTACTGGTCAATAGGACGACACTCACAAATGAGTACACACAGCAAGTTGACGGTATATAAAGCCATCCTGAAACCGATATGGACCTATGGCATTCAGCTCTGGGGTACGGCTAGCAACAGTAACATTGAGATATTGGAAAGATTCCAAACCAAAACAATGAGGACCATTTTTAACATCCCACTCAATACATCAGTAATAAGAACATAAATATCTTGACTTCAAATTACCAACTGTTAAACAGGAGATAGCGAAATATAGCACCAACTACCAAAAAAGACTCTCAAACCACAAAAATGAGCTTGCCCTCAGACTCAGCGGAGATCAAGGCCTTCAATATAGAAAATTGAAGAGACCTAGTGTCCCAACCCTAAAAGAAAGATTCATCAGGATGGAATGAGACACCCACCCTTGAAGTGTCTCACCAAGCTAAAAAGATACACTTGTATCAGACAAAGCAATGGCTTATTGTTGAGATCAGCAGATTGCCGCGAAACAGAAAACAGTTTTTTTTTTTAATCAGCTGTTCCATTCGCTAACCCCACTTCAATACCAAAAGTAGGATATGGGAAAACTCACATTGTGCCCGACTTAACGTGTATCCACGTGGTTTACGGAAGGTTAAAAAGTCTTGCGTTTACGGAAATAGATACATACGGTATTATTAAGGGGCTCTCACACAATTGTAAAAATCGAAAGGCGAAGTAGGGTCAACGATTAGTGGTAGATAACTTCTCGATATTTCTACTTTGCCTCTTATCAGAAGACCCCTCGGGTTATCAATTGGTCTAATAAAACTACAAATTCATAGAATGATTTTTTGCGTAAGACTAGCGTGTTGCTTCTATTTCCCACGAGCGCTGACCGAGGGTGGACGCAACATCACAATCTGTTGAAGTAACGTTGCCTGTACAAAATGTATATAACGCAATGTGCGTTAGCGTTTTTATCGCTGTGCGCGGGGTTGGCGCACTCCTTCTCTTGGGGTGAGTTCAAGAATCATTACATCACAGACTAGCTTTTGCTCGTGTGAAGGTCGTACAGAATCCCACGTCGTCATAGTATTTCGCGGACCATTGACCATTTTTAGGATTCCTTTGCCAAATGGCAAAAAGGGAGCCCTTATAGATTCGTCCTGTCAGTCTGCCTGTCTGTCCGTCACCTCCATACCTGTAAATGAAAAAAAAAAACTACATTCGTATATAACTGTGTGGGGTGTCTATCGATAGTAAATGATATCGAGACTCCTTTAATAGTTTTTTTCTTAAGTCAATGTTTGATGAGATATTTGCTTCCAAAGTCGTAAAAATTGTGTCTTAATTTTAAAGAGAGAGAAAAAAAATAATTTTATGTGTGACGTGCATAGGTGACGTGTAAAATACGTGTTTGATAACACATGAATAAAAAACCTGAGGAAGCCATCGGAGGAAGCCATTTTTTGTCTGAAAAGCCCGAACATCGACTTTTAGTAAAAAAAAACAGTTTTTTTTGTTTAATTTTTTGTTTAAACATATTCTAGAACTATCTGATGTTTTCAATAATAAAAAATACACGTGATGCTGGGAGGGGGCGGGAGGGGTGTCCTGAAACCTCGCGACGTATCACCAAGAGAGAGGGGGGCTATAAAAGTGGCCTAAAAAACTTCAAGTGATTAAAGGACAGCCCCTTACAGAGAGAAGGCCTGTGTGCCACCAGTAGGAACATTGTAGCCTGATTTTGCTTATCTTTGCTATTATACTTATGTCTATTTTAATATTCTCTTGCTTCAGAAATTGTCGCCCGCACGACCGGTGGACTAGAATTCTATGATACTGACGGAACACTGACGCACAAAGAAGACATTCCGTCGATCATTGTTAGTTCTGTCGAAACAATAACTTATGACCCAGTACACAACAGGGTGCTGTTTGGTGACAGTAATAATATACGTAGCTTTAAAATAGCCTCAAAGTCAATAGAAACTTTAGTTACAGTTACAGAAGGTAATGTTATCAATAGTTTGGCTTACGACCCGGTCACAGAGTCACTTTTCTGGGATGAAGAGTACCAATCAATGTTCTCAAAGTCATTGAAACCTGGAATTATCGGAAAACAATTGATTTTATCGGAAAATAATCTCGGTGAAATGGCCATCGATATCTGCGGAGGGTAAGTTGGTCATAATTCTCATGACCTTATCCCAATTCATTTGAGATCGGCGCAGCATGTCTGCAGAAGGATAGAAGATTCCGTACTTCTCTATTACTCGTCATCTCACCAGACACCTTTCTAGCCATATCATCCTTCACACAGTCCATCCATCGTTTCTTTGGTCTTCCTCTACGGAGGTTAAGTTATTAACAATGATAATATTTTAAAGTTTTACAACAAATGAGCAATCTGCGTTTAACTTAGTTTAGTGATTTCATAATAACATCACGCATGTATCTAATAGCCACATAACACCAATTATGTTTAACTCTATGTAATAGGGGGCGATCCTATTGTTCTCAACCGGGCACAAATCAAAATGAAATTTCTTATCAACTTATTTCAGGTATATTTACTGGGTATCTGCCTTAAACGTGCAGAGGGCCCGATTCGACGGCTCTGCCATACAAGCTGTAACCGATCGAGTCAGTGCGAACTTTATAAACGTTGACCAAAAATCAGGGAAGTTCTACTGGCATGATGATCTATTTAAGAGCGTAACATGTGCAAATTTGGATGGGAAGAACGCAAGACAAGTATATCAAAAAGAAAGACCGCGTGTTCTCTTCGAAAGCCAGCAATTCACCTTTTCAAAGGATCATACGTACTGGAAAAATTGCGACAAAACTCACCTGAACTGCACCATCTGGAAAGTTCCTAAGAATGCACCAAGCGACAGAGATCCTCTTATTGAATCTAATCTTTTTACTAAACGTAATGACTATATTTGGGCAATAGCCGCCAAATACAACATTGAAGATCTGATTGGAGTTCCGAACTGTGAACGTGTGAAGAGTCTGACCAACGTTTCTTCAGGTGGAAGCCTACATTGTGTCCATGGTACAAAAGTTAGCGGAGAATCTCGTTGTGAATGTTCACAGGGTTACAGCGGTGAGAGATGCGATGTTTCAGTGTGACCGACGTAATACTTTTTGTTGCCATTATGTATACCTATGTCTATTATCTAGATATCCGATTCGTTGCGATGCCTAATTTCACTAACTTCTAGCCGTTATTTCACTTCTTCTTTTTTTAAAAATATTACAGTATCCAGAAACGAAGGCTACGAGCTTAATATACGTGAAAAATGAAGATAGTTTGGTTTCAGTTAAAACTTCCATAAAACTTAATTGAAGGAGTTATCATCGATTTCAAAATGACACATATCCGTGCCTGACGCCACACTTAAAAAGAAGTGATGGCACTGAAACGTGCCATCCGCAACGAATCGGATATGTGTATATTTTGTTTTGGAAATCCTAAATAAATCAATACTTACCTTAGATTTAGAATCTAGCTGCTAGATGGACACGAAAAAACGTGGCCGAGACAGGTGTCGCATCTTCTATAGCAGTCCACTCATCAACATAGGCATATCCCCAGACCATCTAAGCCGGCGAATTATTCATATTTTTTGTTATTTTATTCATATTATAAATACCTACATATTATATTGTTTTATAATCAATAAAATGTAAGTGTCTGTGAGTGATTTCAAAATAAATGCATTTTTTTCAAGTTCTTTTTTTTGTTTTGTGTAAGACACCCGGAGGTAAGAACCTTTATTTATTTATTAATTTTAATAATACATACCTTAACAGTTTTCATATTCAATAAATGCAAACTGTTGCTTTACACCACAGCGAAGTAGTTGTGTCTTGAAAGTAGAATCGCTTAATATTATTAATATATAAAAAAACACGTGTCACTATGGTCGCACACTCTAATCTCGAAACCTCTCTCATTCGAAACTCATAATTTTAGCAGCTCCACCAATAATAATACGGGGTGGAAGGGACACCGACGCGAAAAAGGAAACCACATACTCAGTACATCATCCTGAAACCCCCCCACATAAAAAATTACGTCAGTTATTTTCAAAAAAATCAGATGTTCCTTACATTTTGACCGTGTAGGTATTGCACTTTTGTAGGAAACATCATTTTTTTTTCTAATGAAGAAGTATTTTAGGTTTTTAGGGCCAAATTGCTTGCTATGCACCAGTTTTCAAACATTTTTGGTAGGTATTTGAGAAGTACAAAATTAAAATCACATTTGATATAAACTTTTATTCTAAAACACTTTGAGCGTACAACGTAAATATATTGACTATAAAATACAATAAAACATTCAAATATAAACGCATATAGTATTAACTACTACATGGAAAATACCTTAAAATTAACAAATATATGGATACAAATTTATAAACTCTGTAAGAAGAAGAATATTTATCAACTAATTAATTTTATTTTTTAAAGAAGTATTTTTACTGTTTGTCATTTAAAGCCGATTTAAATATCGAAGTGGAAATTTTAGGTGACGAAAGACACTGCCAGCGGGATGGTTAACTTTCAACTTTCAGCGTAGAGCCAAAGATTGCAAATCCAACAAGCGCTCATCTTCCTTACAGTGTTTCAAATTGCCAATCACGATATGTGCGGTCGCGACATGTCGATAACAGTTTTATTTAGGCCTTTGTTTTCGACATTGTTTTTGTTTAGCATATGAGTCGAACAATAATTCGTTCGTGTGCGCACAACCGGCCTGCCGAGTCGTCTTTAACGTAGCTTTATATGACGCGCATACGAGTAAAAATGGATTATTTAACTTATTTGTTTTTTAATTTTATTATCGTTCAATGTTTGTTAGGTTGTTCAGAAAAAATCTTGGAAGCTAAATTAGAACCACTTTCTCTCATCCTAAGGAATTGAAATTTTACATGTTGATTCAGTTTCAGTGACAATGCATTTTTATGAAAAGCATGCACTGTTTCTACACCTAAGATCGGCTCCAGGTGAAAGAACTCCTCAACGGTCAACAGCAAAGCCAGGAAATTTTGTCTACGCGTTTAATTATGATAGCTCGTTCTAAAGTCAATAGCCTGGGTCCAGGGATAGCTCCAGACCGATAATCATCTCAAAGGTCTTAAAAGCTTTTTGTTGAAAAAGTTTTTACAAATCATCTTCAAAAAGCAATGAATTCAAATATTTAAACATTTTTTTTTTTGCAGTCTTATACATTGTGGAAGAACCATCCGTTAGTTCAAACCAAACGAATGTCAATAAAGACATAATTATATATTTTTTTAAACTTATAACTATACATCAACGAAAGAACTTGACGAATCATAGATAATTACTTGTTGTTGACAAAATTATACCGAAATAAAAAATAATCAAAATTATATGAAGTTTTACTTGCTCTCCTATACACATATTATATTTATAAGACTATAAACGAGGATAGATTAAGCTCAACTATTGGCTATATTTGATATATTTTTAAAGTTACTAAATATTTTTCATATCAAATTCCATTTTTAGTATATCTTGCAAAGTTCAGATGACAAGCATTTTTGACGCAGTTTTTTGCCGGTAGTTACAAAATATACAGACTTATGTTACTACAATCAATCAATTGCTTTTCAAGTTTTTTTTACGTCATTAAGTAATATATTTCAGAAATAAAAATCTAAATAATTTGCAACACAAATAACATACAGTACGACGGTAGAAGGTAGAAACAAATGCCGTAACGGACCACGAGCGCAGATGGCTTTGCAACGTTCAGGGGGTCTAAAATGGCCACTTTAGCAGAACATAATATGAATTACGTTACAATTCGTAAAACCGCAGAAAGATAAAAACGCGCGTCATGTCCCTTACAACATTTTAAATAGCCATCATCGATATTATCGTAAATGATGAGCGTTTAGTTAATTTGCGTCAAAACGTAGCCATCTGAACTAAGCTTTAATATTTTCATAAAGTTTACTATATTTTAAAAAACTTTAAGTTATAATAAAATGCTAATTGTCATGATATACAGTAACAAGACCATTCACCCAGAATATTAGTTAGTAAAATACAACAATTATTTAAATATATTCAGTCCTTTTATACATTCCACTAACGATTTCTTTCAATTTTGGAGTAACTATTAGAGGTTTACTTTGGACGGTACAAACAGTATACAATTTGACAAGTATACATATATTAAATGAAAACACAAAGTATTTTCATCAAAAAAAAAACAAATACAACTAAAATAATGTAAAACACTAATCATTTTGTTTACTTTATAACTCAAAACACTTAACTTCAAATAATCAAGAGTCAATCCCTCACAAGTAACACTTGTATTACGGAAACCGCCCTTACCACTGTGATAAAGGCTATCAACGTCAAATTGTTAACTTAAACGGACGGAACTCTGCAAAAAAAATCAGTAAACAAAATACATGCACAATACGTTTTTAAAACACTCAACATAATCTGCAGCACCCTTTAAAAACCTTACAAAAAAGACATACCCTGGTATCTATAGTCAAGTTCAAGTAATTACTTGAGTTTAAGTAATTACTTATGCAACCATTTTTATGTAATAGACAAGAATTTGAACGAAGTAAGAACCGTCAAAGACAGCAAAAATTTCTAACTTTTGAGAGTTCTAACTTCAAGCAATTACTAAACTACAACATAAAAATCGTATCTTAAGTTATTACTTTAACTGAAGTAATCACTTTGTCTTGTTTATAGATACGGGTGTAACAATTCCAAATCAGACTCCTAGTTACAAAATTCAAATAAAATCGTCAATGGATTGGGGACACTACACCCAAGTTCGTTTACATCGCCTATCCATCCATATCGTGTGGATGGGCGCTAGCGACGGCAGTGACAGGGTCTTCAGCCAAGGCTTAGGGCTTCGCTTCAGGCTGAAAAAGAGATAGTTAGTGCAAAGTCAATTATTGTGTCTAACTACGATGGAAGTGCATGAGGATTACGCTGGAAATAAATTATTATTACATACATCACACTCAATACTCAACATATTGCTTCCACATGTGAACTTAGGTGGTAGGTTTTACTAAAATGATCATTGTGGACCTGTCGGGCACAGCAAAAGTAGGAAAGAGAGATCATCTGCCTAGCCTTTTCCCAACTATGTTGGAGTCGGCTTCCCGTCTCACCGGACGGAGCTGAATACTAGTATTTTACATGGAGCAACTGCCTATGGGGCCATTCAAGTATTACGTAAGCACTATAGAGGGGCGGAGGAGTCTTTGATTTGCTTACTTTTGATGACATGGGGTGGGGGCATCTAGATAATGATTCGTCAGCAGTAATTATTTACTTTTTTACACATATGGCAACCCACATATTGTCTATGCTTGAAAACAAAATGCATTTTCGGGGATTCCTACAAATAATGAATACATTCAGGTACTTGCTTAGAACTGAGTAGGGGAATTACCGCGGGCTATTCACTTGTCTAATTTTTTTTCCATCAATTTATTGTTTTGTTTCGATACTATTGACGATTTGACGTTACAGTCCTCTATTCCAAACCTATTCCTTATTTCTAGACTTATAACTGCTGCTCATGAATCAATCAATTGTACCAATGTTTACGTAAGCGTGGGGGAGAGGTAAGAGCTTTGCTTACTTTTGCTGACGAGGGAGAGGGCCACCCCTCTCCCTATTAATAATTGCAAAAAATCTGCTTACGTAATACTTGAACAGCCCCTATCTGACCTCGACAACCCAGTTAGTACTGGGTAATACGATACCTCTTAGTTAGACTGATTGTCAGGCTTTCGGGCCACTGACTACCTGTAACGACTGTCAAAGATCTACTAATGACAGCCGGGAACAACGGTTTAACGTGCCTTCCGAGGCTCGGTATGTAATGGGTGGTCACCCCATCCTCGGACCAACATAGGCAAGCGCGGCTCAACCTGAAAGTCGACCCTATAAAATCTAACTACATTGAAAACTAATGAAGGTGTAAAAAGGAGGGAATATTATTACGTTCGTACATCTTCGAAGGTGAACGGGAACTTGGGATTCTGGAAAAAATCATTGTAATAGACTTCTAGCAAATTTTTAATTGCTTTTCTATACTATTTTAACTTACTCAATCTTCTATATACAATATGTTTAAAAAAACCTGTCCGATCCGAAAGGGGCACATAGGTATATATCAATGACTTTACCAAATAAAATAAGAAACATAAAATACTCATGAAAGTAAAAATATAAATGAATTTAACATGCATGATTTTTGTCCCAAATTACCACCAATTCCCTAAATTCTAACAAACTCTTAAAACGTGACAACCCCAGCTTCGGCATAAGTATGTTCGATCGTCAGTTGTTTGCTTATGACGTCACATCCCGAGAAGCGACAGGTGTGTCGCCGCCCGCGCCCCAGTGTTGCCATGAATGTTTCCTCATTTTAGTACATTTTATTTAATTTCCATGGGGGTATTTTTTTTACTCGTTTTCCATAACGGATAAATACGGAAATAGAATCTAATCTTGATACCTAATAATACCCTCCCCGCTCCCGGATCGAACAGGGTTTTTTTTTAACATATTGTTTAAAAAATCCTATAAAAGGTAAAGTTTAAATGCTTATAAGCTTGGATGTAGAAAACCAACGGCTTAACTTGCCTTCCGAGCTATGGAAGGAACTCGGTATGTAATGCATGGTCACCCATCTACAGACAAACCTTGGCAAGCGTTGTTTAACCTTGAAGATGTACCCCTGCGGCTGTTACTAACCAAGATAGATAGATATAATTTATCATATAATACTTACAGTGCACTCTTTTTCCTCTGGTTTCTTGTTGGCCATTGTCTCTGGATTGTATTCATTCTCCAGACCGAAGTGCTGAAATGTTATTAAAAAAAACATAAATATTATAGTTCCATAGATAACATCATGCCTGTAATCACCGAAATGAAAGGCAGAGGTGTACTTGGAGTACATCCATATTTCGCCAGATAAGTGTGAGTTCCGTGTATAGGGTGCGAGCCAATTGCCATCTATTTTTATTTAAACGGTTTATTAATGGACTGTCTTGACTAGTCAAGACAGTCTTGCACTCTCTTTCCGGGAAGCAAGTGCAAGACATGATACTAACATATCTACACTAATATAATGAAGAGGTAAAGTTTATAAGTTTGGATGTAGGGGGTAGTCTTCGGAACTCCTGATCCGATACAAAAAATTCTTTCACTTATACGAAGCTACATTATCCCCAAGTGTAAAGGCTTAATGTAGAACGTTCCCATAGGATAATTTCCGACCATAACGCGAGAAAAACCGCGGGCAAAACCTAGTAAAAAAAATAGACAAACCTGCAAAATCTCCTTATTAGACAGATGGTCTCCGGGTCCAGTTTGGGTAAAATGGCGGAGTAATTTTCCTCCCTTTTCGACCAACACAGCTCCCCCGGTTTGCACCCAATCTCCCTTCAAATCACCTCCTAGGCCTATTTTCATACAAAAATAAAGAAAAATAAACCTCTAATACATCCGTGTTCGGGTATCGATCTCCAGGGCCCATTTGTACGAAGTGGTGCGCCAATTTCCCGCCTTTTTTGACAAATAACGCGCCGCCATTTTGTAATCCGTCGCCGATTAGGTCGGAATCCAGACCTGTGACGTACTTTTAATATTATTTTTAGTAACTTTTACTACAAATATGACTGAGGGCTAATTTCACCTGCATAGATATTCACAACCACTCGATTGGCTGTCATATCTAATCGATCGACAGGCCTATCGAAAAAGTCCTCTAATTGCTATTCACAAAAACGAAACCGAGTATTCGATTGTGATTCGATATTAAGACATAAATGCTGCCAACAGCTATTTGCTTTCGGAAGTGCAATCGAACCAAAAATAAAAGTGCTGAAGTGCTGTTAACTAATTTAGGCTTTGTCTGAAGTACGTATCTATACATATTGCATATAAAGTTTTACTATTTTTAAGTAGAATTTTATTTAATTTTACCATTTTGATAATGCCTTAATTGATTTGATTAATTTATTTGTTACCTTAATTTAATAATGTTTATTCATCGTATATGTTAATTTAATGCAATTTTAATTATGTCATAAAATAAATGTCCGACGGAGGGTTAGCCTGGTGATTTGTAATACAGGTTTAACCTAAAACAGACACCAGTCTCTATGTAGTGATAATGTGACTCTGTACTGTTTATGATGATTAGAGAAATATTGTTTGGACCGCTGCATAAATATTTACACGATTTTTCGTGGTGTATGCCACCCTTTAATTTATTTTAATTTATTTTGTTCATTATTTTTTTTCTTTTATTTTGTATTTTTTTTTTTTTTTTGTTTCGAAGCAAAGTAGAAGTTTTCGTTTGTTTGTTTGCTTTTTTTTGTCATAAAACAAATGTTTCTTTTTATTAGGGGAGGACACTGGCTCTTGCAACACAGTTTTAACTATCGCATGAGTCAGGGAATTCCATTGCATATTATGTGTACAATGTTTTATGTCAATTTTTTTTTCTTACTTTAGGATAAGTCTTTGATTAAATTTTTTTGGGTACTTGGTGTACCAGGCTCCGCCATCCAGGGACCTTCGGTGAGCCGCATATCAAGATGCAGGAGAAATTGTCTCTTCAACAAATACTACTCCGTGGATATTATAGCGCGTGGTCATAGTCGGAACTATGACGCCTTCTTGTACTATACCATAAACAAAAATTGTTGCGGATCTATTCATTAGTAATATCGTTGTTAATTGTTTTTAAATATATTGATAGATACTCGACGGATATTCAGTATAATCTGCAGTAAAACTTATAGAAATACACATTCAATATAATTTATATTCTAAATTAAATTTTTTACCAAATCGGCATGCTATAAATTCTCATTTTCTAGCATGCTGATCGGAACGAAAGAAGACTTGTAAAAGTGTTTGTAAAAACCTATTTGCAAAATAAACATCATTTATCATTTATTTATCATTTGAACTGTAAATAGCGTTTTGCCAGACATTCGATCAGAAATTCAGATGATCGAACAAGTGTCTATGATCGATTCGGTTTCGATTCGATTGTTTGTGAATAGCTATGCTGAACTGAACGCGATCCACATCTAAACTGCGTTTAAGAGCTGTCAGTGTCATTATTGTTACAGAATATTGATTCTAACAGTTCTTGAAAGTTCGGATTTGCTGATTGCGTTTAGTTTTACCTGTGAAATTTGCCCTAAAATAACTAAAAGCTTACGATGAAAAATGGTGTCACAATCGGCAACGGATTTCAAATATGACTATTGACTATACCTACATGTAAACTTGTGGAACTTTATGAATAAGCATATTAACTATCAACCATATTTTCCGATATCGATACCTATACGATTGCGGAGTTTTACTAGCTAATTTAATTGAACCTTGAGTATAGTTCTTACCCATCCCGCGTCCTTTAAAGATGGCGTCGCGCGACTGTTTCCAGAACAGCGACGTGATTATGGTGACTACGTTGAATCTTTTGAAGCCCAGCGCTTGATACGTCGAGATGTTGTCCACGTAGTATAGATCTGAAGGTCACAGATATCAGGTATTATTTTATAGCCAGTATTTTTGTCGAACAGGGGCCAAAGAATCTATATTAATATTATATAAAGAGGTTTTAGGTGTACTTGTGGTGGCAAACTTCATGTAGTGGGTCAAATAGGACAGCATTACAATAGAGAACAAAAAAAATACCGGTGAAAATGTTTAATTAGGGGGGGGTTTGGAATAATATACTGATATGTGGTAACCGCTTGTGCGTAGATGAGACATCGACGATTCCACTCTTTTCCAAGCTTGAACATTATTTTTTTGTATTCTATTATAATGCTGTCATATTTTACCTACTATTGTACATGATCTTTAAATAAATTAATAAAAATATTCCAAAACGAAATTCGTCATCTATATTTCAGGTGTGAAATACGTCACCATTAACATTCTCATCGTTGAGACACAGGGACAATCTCTTTGAGAGACTGTGGGCCATAATCCATCACGCGGTATCGTTGTTCGGATCTCACATGTCGAATTTGCCTCGTTGGTCGCAAGCACGATTTCTGTGCATTAGATTTGGGTTCGATTCCCAGTCCGCACAGTGTTATTGGGTTTTTCCATCAGAAATTTCTTAGTAGCATCGAAGGAGTTTAGTTTTGTGGCCGGTTGATTACAATAGGCTCGCCCCTTATTACAAGAAACTTAAACATTGTTGAAGTATTGATAATCTTATATTATCTGTGGTGCAACTTCGCGCCTTTTTCATATATACTACTGATTCTAACTACTCTGTGAACGTCATGATTAGTTGTACGCGTCTGTAATAATTCAGTAAAATAAAAGCAAACCTGCTATAATTTCTTTCATTGCACTATTAAATTCAATAGGTTATGGGCCCAGTAGCCCTGTTAAATGTGGACACAGTATAAAAACAGTGTAAAAAGTGAAATATTACACGTTGGCATAAACATAACCTCAAAGCGTGCGCCGGTTATACAGACTGTGAAATATCATTCAGTTCGTCAAATCATCGTTTAAAAATGTCGTCAAGCAATCCTCTCGTCATGATCGAAAAGTTAACTGGTCGGGAAAACTATTCCACTTGGAGATTCGCAGTACAAACATATCTCCAACACGAGGAACTGTGGGACTGTGTTGAACCTGAGCCCAACGTAACCGTTGACATCAAACGTGACATCAAAGCAAAATCTAAAATTATTTTGCTTGTGGACCCTGTAAACTATGTGCACCTACAAGATGCAAGATCTGCAAAGTGTTGAGTTTTGGGTTGAGTGTAAATTAAGTGAACTTTATTTATATTAATACTGTTTATTAATATTTTACTACATAACTTTTTACTTAATAGAGAGCAGACAATTATAGACTCCATGAACGGACGTTTGAGAGGAAACCGGAACCACAGATAACATATTGTCTATATTTTAGTGACGTGTCATGTTCCAAGTAGTGTTGTGCTTAATGTTTCTCAACACTCTTCCTCAAATTTAACTTTAAATAACATTTATTAAATTTGCCTATGAAACATGAGCACATTTAATTAAAAAAAAATAAACTTAAGTTACCAAAAAATATTACTTAGTTCTTTATTTTACACAACATTTTATAAAGATTTATATCTTTAAATAAAAATTAAACTAAGTAACTATTTAACTTTAAAGTCACCATTAGGTAGACTCTATAAAAATACTTAAATAGAAATTAAGTCAATAATAGCTTAATAAAGTTTATAAACTTTTCTTTACACAGGCTTTTAGTCATCAAATCAGCTAAATTGTTATCAGAATTTACATATTGAATAGAAATTATGTTTTTGCTTATAACATCCTTTATAAAATGATATTTAATATCAATGTGTTTAGCCCTTTTGGAATTCTCAAAACTTTTGGAAATTAAGATGGCACTTTGATTATCAACAAAAAGTTTTACATTAGATAAACAGTTTAGGTTATTTGCAACTCCTTTAAGATTCATGACTTCTTGTGTAGTAGTAGCAGCTGCCACATACTCTGCCTCTGCCGTTGAGAGTGCCACACATCCTTGTTTCTTTGAAAACCATGCGATTGGATTACTTCCATGTAGTATTATTCCTCCACTCACACTTTTCCTGTCCTTGTTATCTCCTGCCCAGTCTGCAGCCGAGTAGGCATATAAATCATAGTTCTTACTCTTCCTGAATATTAATCCTTTTTCCTTAGTGCCTTTTATATATCTGAGTATTCTTTTAGCTGCTTTCCATGTGAAAGTACATGCTTTGTCTAGATATCTGCTTAAATAGCTTACTGAATATGTTATATCTGGTCTTGTTGCAGTAGCTATGTAAAGTAGACTTCCTATTAGTTCTCTGTATCTTTCATTAATATCTTCTTTATTTTCTTCTTCTGGTATCTTATAATTTGTTTCCATTGGTGTTTTCATATCTTTACATTCTGACATATTAAATTTGTTTAACAACTTCTCAATTAGTTTTGTTTGTTTTATTTCTATTGTATCTTCCTTTCTAGTAAATTCTATTCCTAAAAACGTTTTAATCTCTCCAAGTTCTTTTGCTTTAAATTCTTCTTTTAACTTCTTTATTATTTCTTCACAATTTCCAATTACTATTATATCATCAACATATAATATTATCCAGCAATCTTCTTTGAAGTATAGACAAGTATCATATCCTGATCTTTCGTAGTTATTCTTTTCCATGAAATTATTTATTTCTTCATTCCAGCACTTCGGTGATTCTTTTAATCCATACAGTGCTCGTTCTAATTTTAATACTGTATTTTTCCCTTTTGATGTTTAACCTTTTGGTGGTTTTATGTATATTTCAGATTTAACTTTACCGTTAAGGAATGCTGTAGGTATGTCCAATTGTTTAATAGGTAGGTCTTCATTCACAGCTTTAGATATTAACATTCTTACTGTCGGTGCTCTAGCAACCGGTGAATACATTGTTTCATATTGATTTTCCTTCAGTTGGAATCCACGTGCTACTAGTCGTGCTTTCTTTGTACCATCATCTTTTTCTTTAAATATCCATTTAGTATCTATTGTTTTCTTGTTTTCTGGTAATTGTACTTCTTTCCATGTTTCTAGATTTTCTAAAGCTTTTAATTCTTTGTGTACAGCTTCTTTCCATTCTGTATTTTCCATTGCTTCTTCAAACGAGCTAGGTGTATTTGCACTCAGGCAAATAACTATATTTGTCTCATACTCATCAAGATACGCAGGTGGTTTTACTATTCTTCCTGATCTTGTAGTTTTCGCTTCTCTTGTTGCGTCTTCGTTTAAATTTCCCTCATTAGTGACATGTTCGTTTTCTTTTCCTTGCACATTGTTAGTTCCTTGTTTCTCTTCTTGTCTCATCTCTATTTTATCTTCTAGGTTTTCTTCTTCTTGAATATATCTCCTTTCTTTGTTTTCTTCATTTTTATATACTGTATCACTTTCATTGAATCTCACATCTCTTGATATTATTATTGAATTTTCTTCTGGACACCACAATCTGTATCCTACTGTATTATAACCAACCATTCTTGTCTGTTTTCCTCTTTTATCCAATTTGTCTGATTTAGGTATAATAGTGGCCCACGCCTTTGCCCCAAAAACTCTCAGTCTTGATAAGTCACAGGTTCCGTTTTTCATGAAACACGGTGTTTTATAATTTATTGCTGAAGAAGGTGACCTGTTCAGCTGATAGGCAGCACATTGAATAGCTTCACACCATAAAGTTTTTGGCAAATTAGTCTCTGCAAACAAAGTTCTCACCTTATCACACAAAGTACGATTTAATCTTTCCGCTACTCCGTTTGACTGTTTTGTGTAAGGTAAGGTATATTCTACACTTATTCCTTTTTTCTTACAAAAATCTTTTAACTTGTTGGCCGTATATTCCCCACCATGGTCGCACCTGATTCGCTGAACTGTACTTCCAGTTTCATTTTCTAACTTTCTTATATAATCAATCAATTTTTTGTGTTGCTTCAGATTTGTTTACTAAAGGGAACACCACACAGAAATGGGAATAATCATCTAATATTGTCATGAAATATTTCTCACCATTTAGTCCAAGCTCCTTGACAGGTCCTGCTATGTCTGTGTGCAACATTTCTGCTACTCTCTTGGATCTTGGTCTTGGTATCTGCCTAAATGGTTCTCTGGTTGCTTTTCCCTCCATACATGAGCTGCAAGCTTTATTACTTATTGGTAAGTGCATAATACCTAAACATTTTCTATTTAAATGTCCCAAACGTTTGTGCCAAAGAGCATCATTACATTGATCTTTACCTGTACTAATATTACACACTTCATGACATACATTAGCATTTAATTTATACAATCTTCCTTCAGAATAACCTGTAATGACAGAATTGTTTCCTATAATAACAACTTTATATTTATTAAACTTTACATCAAATCCGGCTTCAGTTATCTTTTTGACTGAAAGTAAGTTGTAGGTTATGTTTTCTACAATTAGGGCATCAACATTTATTTTTATATTTTTGTATTTTATTTTTAAATTACCTTTTTTATTAGTATGTATATACTGGCCGTTTGCAACTAATATTTTTACACTTTTATCTAGTATTTGAATGTCTGTCATGTATTTTTCAAATTGTTCACTTACAAGATGTTGTGTGCATCCTGAGTCCACAATAAAGGTGATATCATAGTTTTTGTCCACACTTTTAGCACATAAAACGCTTTCACTGGCTATAAAACCGATCTCTGATTCACTCACTAATGAAGTAGCACCTTGTCCCGGGAAGCCTCGGCCTCGGGATACTCGTCCTTGATATCTTCCTCTTCCTCTGCGATTTTGACCATAACCTCGACCTTGGCTCCGTCCTCCTCTGTATTTTCCTTGTTCCTTATTACCAGTACTCTCCTTATTATTACACTCATACGACTTGTGCCCTGATTTCCCGCATGTGTAACAGGAAATCATAAATGCGTTCTCCTGGTTTACTGTGTGGGTGCTGATGCTGATTTTAGTTTCGGCATCTAACAGCCTGGCCTTGACAAAATCAAAACTCAACTTCTTTTCTGAGGCCATTGTTTCTATTGATGTAATTACATGGTCGTATTCTTTCGGCAGTGATGAGAGTAGGTAGCAAATTTGATCTTCTTCATCTACTTTAACGTCGATGGCTTCCAGGTCGCTGATAATCGAACTGAACTTTATTAGATATTGTTGCAGCGGCTCATTGCATTTTAAAGATATTAATTTCCGTTTTAAGTGAAATCTGTTAAAAACACTCTTTCGTTCAAAGATATTTTCAAGTAGGCTCATCATTTCTCTAGCAGTTCTGCCATTCTTTATGATTTCTATAAATTTGTCGGACACGCTTTGTGCTATGAGCGACTTAGCTTTAGCGTCGTCTTTTTTAGACTTATCTTCAGTAATTTCACTTTCCCTTAATACGTGTTCCACTTGCTTTTCTTGCAAAATTAGTTTTATTCGGAATTTCCAAGTACTGAAATTCGATTTTTCATCCAAACACGGCAAATTAGACACCGCGGCGCCCGCCATTTTTTCTTCACTTTCTAATACGTGGATCGCAACCCAATTTTAACTTCACACTCAACCACGCTCTGCTACCATGTTGAGTTTTGGGTTGAGTGTAAATTAAGTGAACTTTATTTATATTAATACTGTTTATTAATATTTTACTACATAACTTTTTACTTAATAGAGAGCAGACAATTATAGACTCCATGAACGGACGTTTGAGAGGAAACCGGAACCACAGATAACATATTGTCTATATTTTAGTGACGTGTCATGTTCCAAGTAGTGTTGTGCTTAATGTTTCTCAACACAAAGGAGGTGTGGAACTGCTTGGCTTTCGACGACGCAGGGCTAACACGCCGTGTGGGTTTGCTCCGAGACCTATGTACGACAAATCTCGCTGGATGTTCAAATGTAGAAGAATATGTGAGTAAAATTATGACCACAGCTCACAAACTCCGCAACATTGGCTTTAAAGTGGATGACGAGTGGCTTGGAACTTTGCTTCTCTCCGGTCTACCAGAAACATACAAGCCTATGGTCATGGCAATTGAAAGTTCAGGCATGAAAATAAGTGCAGACTCTGTTAAGTCAAAAATTCTACAAGATGTCAAAATGTGTGAAAGTGACACATCTGCATTTGCAACAAATCATAATAATAAAGGAAATGCAGGTTCCAAGAAACAGTTTAAAAAGGGACCTCGTTGCTATAGCTGCAATAAATATGGCCATGTTGCTGCTGAGTGCAAGTCAAAGCCTAAAAGGAAACATGAAGAGAAGTCAAGCTATGCGGCTGCTTTCATAGCTTCTTCGATGAACCCTGATGAAGATCTATGGTTTATAGATTCGGGCGCTTCAGTACATATGACCAAAAATAAGAATTTATTGAAAAATGAGAAAGTGTCACTTATCAAGACAATAAAGGTAGCAAATGACAAGTCATTATCTGTTCATAGCACTGGACAGATGAGTGTAGATGTGTGCAATGACAAAGGTCAGTACAATAAAATTCTGCTTCAAAATGTATTGTATGTGCCAGAGTTGGCAACTAATCTACTATCAGTCAGTCAGATTATACAAAATGGAGGTCAGGTGAAATTCAACAGTAAAGGCTGTGTGATATTAAATAAAAATAATGTGGTTGTTGCAACGGCAAGCTTAGTCAACAATATGTACAGGCTGAATGTAAAAACTGAACATGCATACTTATCTGATGTTGACAAGCAAGATGCTTACCTCTGGCATCAACGCATGGGCCATTTGAATTTTCAAGATCTGGAAAAATTTGTAGATAACACTGAAGGTGTAAATTTTTCAAAGAAAACTGATAAAATAACGTGTGTAACATGCTTACAAGGAAAGCAAACACGCTTGCCTCTGAAGCAAAGTGTAACTAAATCTTCAAAGTTACTTGAACTGGTGCATTCAGATATCTGTGGTCCAATGGAGACAAGTTCACTGGGTGGTGCAAAATATTTTATGACTCTGATAGACGACTACTCAAAGAAAGTTTTCGTTTACTTTTTACATAAAAATCTGAGGCTCTAGAAAAATTCAAAGAATTCAAAAGTCAAGTGGAAATACAACTAGAATGCAATGTAAAGTGCCTTCGCTCTGACAATGGCCTAGAGTATTGTAACTCCAGTTTTTCTGAATTTTTAAAAAGTGCTGGAATAATTCATCAAACCACCACTCCAAACACTCCCGAGCAAAATGGAGTTGCCGAGCGTATGAACCGAACATTGGTAGAAAAAGCAAAGTGCATGTTAATTAACGCCAACTTGTCTAAACAATATTGGGCTGAATCTATACACACTGCTGCTTATCTAATCAACAGAACTCCAACTCAATCACTGGAATATAAAACACCAGAAGAAATGTGGTCCGGACAGAAACCAAATGTTAATCACTTAAGAATATTCGGATGTAAAGCAATGATTCATCTTCCCAAAGAAAAGAGAAGAAAATGGGATCCAAAAACACAGGAAGCAATATTCATTGGTTATTGTGATCATACAAAAGGATTCAGATTTGTATTGTCTCATTCCAGAACAATAATAAAAAGTAGAGATGCAGTCTTCCTTGAATCTACAATACAAAGAAATTATGTTCCGGTGGATTTGATACAAGACAGCTCAATGTGTGACTCATCATCAGAAACAATTGACAAGCACACATCCGAGAGTTCTGTGTCTGATAATACTATACTATCCACAAACACCGACTATTACTCTGAAACAGATGACAATATAGATAGTGAATACTTACCTGATAAAAGTATAGAAACGCCATCTCCTTCACGGATAACTCTGAGACCTAGAAACAAAAACATGTTCTCACAGTCTAAAGATAATCAAGGAAAAGGTTACCTGTGCTGCAGTGAAGATACTCCTGTGCCACTGAATTACAATGAGGCAATCACATCAACTGATTCTGAAAAATGGAAAATAGCAATAGAGAAAGAACTAGAATCTCATCGTCAGAATGGAACGTGGACATTGGTAGAAAAGCCCAAGAATGCAAAGCCAATTGAAAGTAAATGGGTTTTTCGGATTAAAGATGAACCAACAGGTCCTCGCTACAAAGCTCGACTGTGTGCAAAAGGTTATGCACAAAAAGAAGGCATCGACTATGATGAAACATTTTCACCAACAGTCAGGTATGACTCTATCCGTGTGTTATTGTCCATTGCAGCTCAAGAAAAGTTAGAAATAATTCAATTTGATGTGACCACTGCTTTTCTATATGGCGAATTAAAGGAAAACATACTGATGACAGCACCTGAAGGTCTAGACTGCAAGTCTAACATGGTATGTAAACTTGTTAAATCATTATATGGACTAAAACAGGCACCCAGATGCTGGAACACAAAATTTAATTCAGTTCTTAATAAATTTGGCTTTGAGAAAAGTAAAGCAGATCAGTGTGTTTATATTGGAACAATAAGTGATTTCAAATGTTATCTGTGCCTGTATGTTGATGATGGTCTGTTGCTTTGTAAAGATAAATCCACTATGATGAAAGTAATTAATGATCTACAAACAAATTTCGATCTTAAAGTATGTCCTGCATTAACTAATTTTGTTGGTTTGCAAATTGAAAAGAATAAAGAATGTATCTTAGTACATCAGACTAAATACATTGACCAATTGTTGAGGAAATTTAATATGCAGGATGCTAATCCCAACTGTATTCCAGCTGATCCAAATGTGAAGTTGATGAAAGCTGATGATGTACCTAAAAAAACCTATCCTTACCGAGAAGCAGTAGGATCACTAATCCACGCAGCCACTGTAAGCAGACCTGACATTATGTTTGCTGTAAGCCAGGTGAGTCGATACTTACATTCTCATGATGACTCCCACTGGAATGCTGTAAAGAAAATATTGAAATACCTGAAAGAGACAAAGAATTATGGATTATGTTACACATCCAACTGTGACAGTACTGATTTAATTGGATATAGTGATGCTGATTTTGCTAATGACATAGTAACCAGACGTTCGATAACTGGCTATGTATTCCTTAAAAACGGAGCCGCCGTTACTTGGTCATCTCAACGTCAGCAGACGGTGGCCTTATCCACGACAGAGGCTGAATTCATGGCTGCCTGTGCAGCTACCAAAGAAGCAATGTGGCTAAGACAGTTACTCAGTGATATTGGTAAATTTAACCAAAAATCTGTGTGCATAAACATTGATAATCAAAGTGCTATAAATGTGATTAAAAATAGTGAATTCCACAAACGATGTAAACACATCGACATAAAGTACAATTTTGTTAAAGAAAAATACTACGATAATATTATTAGCTTGAACTATGTACACACTAATAATCAGTATGCCGATATTTTTACAAAAGCTTTACCTAGAGTCAAATTCATTACTCTGAGAAATAATATTGGTATGTCAAAACTTGTAATTTAATTTAAGAGTCAGTGTATTGTAATATTTGAAATAGAATAGGTAACTGCTTCATTACTGTAATAATATGTTTAATCTTAATATTATGGAAGGCTCGAATTTGGTAGGAGTGTTGAAGTATTGATAATCTTATATTATCTGTGGTGCAACTTCGTGCCTTTTTCATATATACTACTGATTCTAACTACTCTGTGAACGTCATGATTAGTTGTACGCGTCTGTAATAATTCAGTAAAATAAAAGCAAACCTGCTATAATTTCTTTCATTGCACTATTAAATTCAATAAACATAACTGGCGAAAAGTGGGCGTATTATTAGGTACACCTTTGCCTAACCCCTCGGCTATGTTTTTCCTACTCCTCTGCTATTTTTTGCGGGATCCAAGACAATTGTTTCTTTGGGACTTCGTCGAGCTTTATTGTGCCGGCGCTATTCTGCTGGTCGCCACAGTTGATGCTGGCTTTCAGGAGTTGCAGTGGTTTGAGAATAGCGTGGCGGGCAAACCCTTCGGGGACTACAGGCATTATATTGTGTTATCCTAGAGCCATCATAAACTTACCTCCATCGAAGAATTTCCCGTTGATAAACTCCTTGGAGCCGGCCTCCTCGACACCAATGCCAATCATTTTAATGTTGTGTTTGTTGAGTACTGGTGCAATTTCCCCCAACTGGAAATTAATACCATGTTATTTATTAAAACTTTATGCACAAGTAAAAACTGTACAAAGGCGGACTTAATGCCTTGGGCATTTTCTACCAGTCTACCTTAGGGTGATGCAGAGACAATACACAGTAGGTGCAATAACAGAAAAGAAAATACTAGAAAATATTTATAAAAAACTATATAATAATAAATACTTATATACAATATCATTTATGTTATATTATGATTATTTAGTATGTAATTTTTGACGATTGAAAAGTGCTGAATGGGGTCCTGAGTTCGATCCCTGGTCACGAATTATTGTTTTTTTTTCGTTCATCAAATTTGAATTTCTCAGTAGCAGGCCTGAGTGGATTTGTGCCACGTTGCTAGCAGTAGGCAAAATCCTTCGAATATTACAAGCGAGATGTTTCAGTATTTCTTCAATTTTATTTAACTTTCATCCATTAATTTTTAAACGAACTCAAAAAAGGAGGTTTTTAATTCAACCCGATCTTTTCTATCTCATGTGGTTAGTGCTTAACCTGATGTCAGAGTTTTTATGCCGTCCATGGGCCTCTGACTCGGCTTTCCATGCCGTCGAGAAATATCTCTCCGGCATGCTGGTTTCCGCACGATGTTTTCCTTCACCGAAGCAAGTGATAATTATAGGTACAATACGCACATAATTCCGAAAAATCAGAGGTGCGTGTCTTGGGTTCGAACTCAAGACCTATGACTTGGCAGGCCAACGGTCACACCACCAGACTATCACTGCTCATTCGACCCGATGCAATATTTTGTATTTGAATTCAACTGATGACTATTTTAGGGTTACCTAGCAGTGTTATCGGTCAGATAAAACGGAATATTTTTACTGATACGTGATTCCCGAAATTATCAGGCGCCAGTCAAGTTTGCCAATAGCTGGGGTAAGGTGTACTCTACACCCTAATTTAGACCTTATCACTTTAGTGCGATAGGAAGTAATCCGGTGGGCTTAAAAGCGTGTAGCGACGCGCATGGACGCGTGCACTGTTAACATGAATTCAGTACATGATTCTTGCTAGACCCAAGCATTCAAAATTTCTCCAGTTATTAAATGAAACTGAGGAGAAACTGCCTCGTTGGTTGAGTAGTCGCAAGCGCGTCTGATGAGCATGAGGTGCTGGGTTCGATTCCCGAGTGTTATTGGGTTTTCCACTGCGGAATTTCTCGATATAAGTCACGGTCTGGATTTTTTGCCCGATTGCTGGCAATTGCCCTGGAGATAAGGGACGGTTTTGGCACTTCTTTCTTGGTCGTTAATTGGTCCTATGGATAATTCGAAAGTTTGGGTTCACAAAGACAAATTTACATGAGAAAATCTGACATCTACGCGGTCAAAGCAGCGGAAAAAGCCAGTGCGGAGATAATTTCGTTACGTGAATATCGATAAAATACTGTGATGGATAAGTTAATATGTTTTATCAATACAGCACACGAGAATAGCGTGTTACCTGGGCCTAGCATAATATTTATCTATAGTATATATCTAATGTTATAAGTGGGAAAGTAACTCTGTCTTTTACCTCTTCGCACCTAAACGGCTGAACGGATTTGAATGAAACTTGCCATACACCTGGGTTTGAATATAGGATAGGTACTTTTTTTTTATTCCCGCAGTGCCTTCTCTTGGGATGATAACCAATCGCCATGCGGGCGAAGCCGCATTTAGAAGTTAGTCTTTAATACGTGGTCGGTTATAGATTTTATCAATATGAACCGTCATCTTTCTAATATTTTTATCGCGATAAATTGATATAAAAATTTACATAAATGGAATTTGAGCCTCTTTTAAATCAGTATAATAATAAAAAGATTATTTCAATAAGTATTACGTTTTCTCGTAGATTCGATTGTAAAGCGCTTGTTAGGGCAATTAGTCTGCGAAGTACCTATTGTTAAAGATTAAACTCATTTTAATTTATGTGAGATCTTACATAGCTATGTGTTTGTAATCAAGAATCATCATCTGCCTAGCTATTTCCCAGCTATGTTGTGCTCGTCTTCCAATCTAACCGGATGCAGCTGAATACCAGTAGGGCGTAGCAGTGACGTAGCCCGTAATAAATACTATAATAATATTTTTTTTTTCATATATTTTCCTAAGAACTGCGTAGTAAACTACCCCTTGGTAAGACTGGTTGTCAAACTTTCAGGCCATCGACTACCTTTAACGACTGTCAAAGATCTACAAATGACAGCCGGGACCAAAGACTTGGCTTACTTTCAGACGGACGGAGGAAACTCGGTAGGTAATGGATAGTCATTGGTCACCCATCTACGGACCGACTCGGGCAAGCGCGGCTTAACCTTAAAGATCGACCCAAGCGGCTGTTATTATTTAGTCACTAGAATAATAAAGAATAGAAACAATCATCTTTATTGTTGTCTAATTTCGATGTTGCCTAGTGTTCATTGAAAACGGGCAACAGACTCATACACACACATAACCTTGAGTTAACCGGTACCTTCATACTACCTATGCAATATGCATAATTCATCAAGCCGCTAAGCCCTATGTTATAGTGCGTATTGGTATTGTGTAATACCACACATGTTAAAATGTTTAGAGGTGATTTTAATTGTATTTTTTAAATTGTATTTATAAGTGTATTTTTGTGTAAATTTAAGTATGATGTATCTGTATTTTTGGGGTAGTAACATCGCATTGGCGTTATAGTTTCGAAAAAAAAAAAAATGTTTATCGGTTAACCTTTTGAACGCCAGAGCATAAACGCACGCGCGTGCCCTCTACGCCAAGCCACGATTTCACTGCATACAAAAAACATACCTTCTAAAAGAAAAGGGATTCTAAAACTTTATCAAGTAACAATATCATTAAAGAGACAAGGCAAGAGCTTAAATATTTAAGGTATACAAATAAAAGCACACAAAAGTAATGATTTTATTGTTTATTTCGTGTTATACTGCATCGCATTTTTTGTCACATATTTGTGTCGTTGGCGTACAAGGCACGCGCTTGCTTGTCACGTATAGGCGACACTGGCGTTCAAAAGGTTAATTGGCGACCCGCTAAAATACACAGCTCAACACATTTTCTTCTTCCATTCTCCCCTGTCAGATGTTACGGCATCATTTACTCCTTTCTCGTTCATATCATTCCTCACACAATCCATCCATCTTTTCTTTGGCGTTCCTGTTCTCCTCCATCCATCAACATTAACATATCTTTTAGTCACATGAGTTTCATCAGTCCTCATCACAATATGTCCATTGTCCGTAAAAAGACACAAATGATGAAGAACGGGTTCAAAATTATGTACTGCATATGTGGTAACCGTTTCACTTTTAATGTTGCTGACTCTTCCACCTTGTATATAAATAATATTATAGAGATGTTTTATCTGTTACAAGTGTAAATAGGATTGTGACAATCTTACCTCTTTCGCCCACAGTCTGCATAGCATGCATCCCCAGCGTCTGAAGAATATGATGGCAACATTCTGGTCCTCCCAGAAGGATTTCAACTCTAGTGTCTAGAAAATAGAACATACTTTGTGTTAATAAACAGGACTTGGATTAAACTAATGTATCTTTGCTGCTTGTATGAACGCATTATAAATTTTGGACAGAAAAACATATTTATTTATTTTTACAGTTACTATTATAGAATCTTTTAAGATTTCTAACATCACATTTTTCAATGAGTTTTACTAATTGATCCTTGTAAATCACCATGTGTAACTCGGATATTTTTTTTTAAACAACTGCTTTCTTAGCAGTCTTGTTTACATTATAAGTCATGTTATTAAAAAATTTGCATAGTTTAATACAATTAAAATATTGTATTCCTTGAGAAAATTCTAAATTAGTTTATATTCCAACAATTATTTACAATTCTAGGAAAATAATAAAGTCATACGGTTAGCTGAGTTCGCCTTTTGTCAATAAATATAAGATAATCATATTATTCTACTCAGGTGGTAGTGGTCACAAGCACAACTGCTGAGCATGCGGTCCTGGGTCCAATTCCAAGGGCAGGCAAAGTGTTATTGGTATTTTCAAACATTTCTCAGTAGCTATTACGGAGTCTGGATTTGTTCTGTTTATGTTAAAGTCACATGTAATGGGGCGCACCCTATTACATGGGACTTTGGACATAACTGGGGAAATGTGGGTGTACTATTTATTACAGCTCTGCCTAACCCTTCGGGGATTACAGGTGTGATGTTATGTTATGTTAGATTTTATGCTTATTTCTACAACTCACTGAAAAGGAAAGTATCAACCTGTATACCCATATTTGCAAATTTCTATTCTGTTCTAAAATTTTCTCTGTTTGTGTGTATAAAAATATTATCTCAAAGCATTAGCATTAAAAGAAATGTTATTTTTATTGCTGCACGCTGCATAAACACAGACTGAACGATAACCTGTAGCCTTTTGAATCTTTTATGTAGTGATAACGTTGTTATTTTACTTTCTATACAGGTGATAATTGCATACCATTTATTTACTTTAATTAAGACGGGTAAACAACATTAATTAAAGACATGTAAATAATAAAATTAAATAAAGGTTACAAATACGAATATGAATCCTTCTGACAGTATTTCTGAAATTTTATTAAAAACTTCTTCTATTCATCCACAAACATCAAATATCTACTCCCAATCAATGTGTATGACCCGATATATGAATGTGAATGACGAGGCGAAAGGAGTTTTAAGGATCGTAACAGGGTGGCGTTCTGGAGTTTCTGCCTACCCCCGTGGGAAAAGGCGTGAGTTTAAAAGTATGTGTAAAATCTACTCTGAAAGAATTAAACACGCACTTTGGTATTGGCTGAATGAAACCTGTCCTATGCAAGACTAGGTAACAATTAAAAAGATACAAGTGTTAGTAATACCGGGAAACTGGAAATTAATACGTCCTGCAATTACATGCAGGTAATTTATTGAGTACATCTACATACATACATCATAGGTAATATTTAATGAGTATGGCTCATATATCTATCGGAATACTGAAGAAAAACCTCAAATATGATTGTAAATGCGTAGATAGATATAATTAACATACATCCGAGTCAATCTTAGAACCGGTACTCACACACGAATGATTCTATTATTATGAGTTTCGCTTACGAAACTTGCAGCTGCAAGCCGGTTTACATTGCATTTTACATATTAAATTTCATTTTAAGGGCAATATCCGCCACAATACGACATTTTAAAATGTTGGTTGCCCTGATAAATTACTTTCAAACAGTAATTTGAAAACTGAAAATATTCATCAAATCCATGCGCGACGTAAATAAAAAAAAGTAACTATGTTCAATGGAAAATATTTAGTTACCTCGCCGGTGGCGATGCTCTTTACTTTTTGTGACCCAATCTGAGCGATATCTGTAGACATTTTCGTTGGTTTTGTATACTTCTGATTACTTTAATTTTACAAACACTCGAAAAGTTCTAGACACAGCGAAGTGAACAACATGAATGAATTAAAAACAATTTGACAGTCTGTTGTGACTGTCAATCAGACATACTTTGTTGATTCTTTGGTTCTATTGAATGAACTTTTGAACGGCAAAACCTGTTTTTCGACCAATAGCGGACAAGGACATTGGTTTGAATGGTTTGATGCATGGATTGCATGATTATCATAGAAAAAATTAAAGGTCCAAAAGTACAATTTTATTATTCAGAGAATCGGAACATAACAATCGCATATTTTGATTGATGTTAAATTTTGCGGATTATATTAAATCAGATAAAGCCCAAAAATAGAAGAGATAAAATAATATGTTACTTTTTCGGTTGTAGGTAGGTACCTACCATAATAACGTAGGGCAATGATTACTTTTACATATTAGAACTGCTAACTACCACATGCAAATGTTTTTACACAATATATTATTGTTTAATCTTCTTCTCACTTCGACAACTCAATGGAGCTGGACGATGATGGCAGTTTTTTTTCTTTTGAGTAAATAGTACAAGTTTCGTAATGGCAACTAATTACAAAGGACCCAAACCTAAGAATGACCCGTCACTTCCCGATGAGATGCTATTGTTACATCTAATCAGAATTATGCATGCCACCAAAGATAATAATAATAATAAGGGAGCATGCCACAGGCAGCCAGGGCAAAACTTATAAACTAAGCGACTACTCGCTAAGGGCACCCCCTGTGGGGTACGGGCCTCGGCTTAGGGCGCTGGGGGAAGGCAGCAAGGGGACATGCTGGATCTGAATGATATTTGGGGGCTGATTTATAACTACAGACTCAGCAACGCGGGCTGGCTCTTTCAAGGGTCGGGGGGGAAGTGAATGGAGACGTCGCGACGGGCGGGTTGCGGTTTGTTTTTGTGTTTTCTAATAGTACTGGTTTCCCTACTACTTTCCTGAAGAACGGTGATGGGGTCGTCGGGAGTTAAGATCCCTGGAGAGATGTATCTGAATTTTGTATTCCTCTTTGCTATGCCCTGATAGAGACGTTAGGAGTATTAGTGTTAACCTATCTGTAATTCTAATTGTACTTATAAATCCGATTACTAATTATTCTTTGGATATTACTTGTTACTTGGTTTTCCTTTAAAATACAATGAATAACATTGATTACTCTCACAATAAATTGTTTCAGTTTATGACATCCTTATGCGATCTTTACATCACTATTATTGCGTTGCTTTTCCTTAGGGATGTCGGAAGCATCCAAAAGTATCGATTAATATTATTTCGAGGTTTTAAATAGGTTAGCATTCGATTTCTTCCACTAAAATGTTGATTCATCGGATTTTACTTAATTCTAAGCTCAATAATTAGGCTTAAGTTTTTTTTTATTTTAGCGACTAAACATTGTTTTTGTTCGCATAAAATGTAGCTTGCCACCTGGACCTTATATAAAACAAAATGGAAGATGAAAATGTTTCAAACACCCATAGACTGCTACACTAATAACCCTTCCTTTTGCCTATGTCTCGCAGTCGGCTAAAAAGGAAGAAGTTCTCAATTTGAAGGTCAATCAAAATCAAAGCATTTATTTCAAGTATGCCAATTACAGGCACTTTTGAATTTTCGAAACAAAGACAGCTCTGACAGCTATAAAAAATGAAGGTACAGTCCCAGTCACAAGGCATAACAACTGTGAAAGTACTATAGTTGCCCATTCCAAAGCGTAGATCTCTATGGAGAAGAATGGGCAAGAAACTCCATGGACACTCTTTTAAATCATAACCACTCAAGCGCCCGACCGCCGCGGCTTACTTTCGCCCGACCGCCAGCGTCCGCGCGGCTATGAACATGTTTTTTTACCGCTTCCGACCTTGGCGATAAAAACATCTATAGATCGCAAACTACAAGTGCTACAGCAAAATAAAAACTACAATTATAAAGCTGAATAGTTAAGGAAACTACTTATCTAAAAATTAAGACCTATTGTTTTAATTTTATACAAAAAAAAAAGGTTAAACTTGAAAAATAGTGATGAAAATTGATATTTCTCTATAAACATATTGATTGGTTGAAAAACTTTAACTTTACATCTATTTTAGCAATTTCAGAAAAAACTACATTAAATTTCCTTTCCAATAATACCAGAATGTTCTAATTAATTATATGCCATCATGAAGAAAATATTAAAAGAATTTAGCTACTCCCCGCTGGTTTTGATGCGGCGTCGCGCGCTCGTTTATTGTTGATTTCGAGCCAAGATGGCCGCCGGATAAGGCTTCGTACAAACAGTTAGAAAATTAAACAAAATAATTTTACGATTTATTTTTTAATGTCTACTTACAGTTTTTCTTATGTTAACTTATAATAAAATATTTTTATCTTTAAATTAATAACAATAATTAAAAACAAAATAACATGACATATACATGAGGTTTTTTAAACCTCATGTATATGTCATGTTATAAAATTAAGGTTTTTTAAATTTCATGCGGTGCTATATTTATATACTAGCAGCGTGCCGCAGTTTTTTTCCTCTTTATAATAATATTATTAGTTAGTATAGATTACTATAGATAGTATAGAATCTATACTTCTATAGTAATCTATACTACACTAATAATAATATTATAAAGAGGAAAAAAAATCTATACTAGTACCTACATATCTATATCTGATATAGATATCTAGGTACTAGGTAAATGACGTCGGTAAGGAGAGGTACATCGACTGATAAGCAGCTCTAAGGGTGAACAAAAAAATGTATTTTAGTTATTCTCTTGGAAACATTGGTATTTTATGGTATAATCCCACACCGGGTAATTTTTTTCTTATACGTAATAGTAAATTTTAGTGCAAGCTTCATGCGCCAACTTAAAATAAACAGTCGTAAGCATTAATGTATATCGCAAACAAAATACGCCACGCCATAAAATTAAAATAATTATTTTTTACGTCGTCGTAGGCTCGTCCGTGCAAACCCTTATTTACACTTAACAGAGAACAGCTGGCGGGTGCCATGGTACCCTGTATTGAACACCTGTTGAACACAATTATTTAAGTAACAGAATCTATAAAAAACTACTTCTTTTTGAATAAATAATTATAACAATATACTAATTATGAACTATTCTTCCGTTTTCACACATTTTATAGTCAAAATAAACACATATTTCTTTGTATTTAGCTTTTCAACCGGCAGCCATCGTTCTCATCGTAAACAATAACTTTTTCTGAGGCGAAATATTGGTATTTTGAGAGTATAAAACGACTTAACTTAGACATAATATTGTGGCACAGTTCTTTACGATCAGTATGATGTATAATAGTATCAGATAATAACAATAATATAAGAATACTTACGACATATTTCCGGCGCCGACACACACTTCACAATCGCAGTTTGTTTACAAAGTTTAACAATTTTTTTCTGTGACGTTTGGCTTGTGTAGTGCTGCCAACTTTGTTATTTCGTTGAAGAATTTCATAGAGAACAACTCTATGAAACTATTTTCATAGACAACACGCGTTAGTCGATTTTATTGGGCATTTTTATACTGTTTCGTGCGTGGGGACCATATTACCCAGTGGCGGACAACTCGATTTTTTTTTCGGGTGCCATAGTACCCCGCGGCGCTTGAGTGGATAATGTTGTTACAAAAACCTTGGATACATCATTCTTGTTGAGATGGTACATTATGTAAGACAGGCACGTTAAAAGTGTCCACAGTACAAACAAAAAAAGACAATACAAAAACAAAACAATTAGTTTAAATAAACCGTGGCAACTAAGAGATGACCAGTCACAACTGACAGCGCCCGTTCACGAACATGATGCATGGATCAGCTATCATTCAACTCAACCATTTTGAAGGGAACTAAATGTCCCGACACACACGCCACCATCAGCGAGACATTTGAGTGAGCATGACATACTCTCAACCGCTAGGGCACATTGATGTCGAGAAAAAAAGTAGGTTTCCTGTGAATGATAGCTTTCTAATACGTTCTGCAAGATGCTAAGTGTTTACTGTTCGCCGACGACCTCAAGCTTTATCTTCCTATCACAAACGTGTATGACTGTGAAAGACTGCAGAGGGATATAGACAGAGTGGTGGCTTGGAGCAGGGGTAATCTCCTACAGTTTAATACATCTAAGTGTGTGACCATAAGTTTCTCACGCGTGCACACACCCATCACATATACTTACATGGTGGACGGAGTGCCGATGAATAGGGCCACGGAAGTGAGGGACTTAGGAGTTCAGTTTACCACTGGGCTCACGTTTCGTGAACATATAGTGAAGGTTTGCAAAAAAGCATACAGAAACTTAGGATTTGTGCTTAGAATGGTTAAAGGATTCACAAATATTAAAGCCATAACGGCATTGTATAATGCTTTAGTAAGAAGCCAACTTGAATGTAATGCAGTTATCTGGGCTCCACATGAAGCTAAGTATAGTCTCATGTTGGAGCGAGTTCAAAATAAATTTTTGAGGTACAAATATATGAGGGAATACGGGGTATATCCATTTTACCCATTGATGTATCCAACTCTATTTGTCTTGGGTATGGTCGGATATAATGAACTAAGGGTCAGGAGGCAACTCACACTAGTGATTTATATCTTTAAGATAATTAGAGGGAAGATACACAATGCGGATATATTGCGAAGGATGGAGCTAGTCGCGCCGGACGGGTATGTGGGACGTCGTCGTCAGCCGCGGCTGCTGGCGGAACCGCGCGCGCGCACTAACCTACTGCGAGACGCGCCGCTCAGCAGAGCGCTCCGCACTCTCAATCTCATTGCCGATAACATGGATATATTCTGTTGCTCTTTGGGTGAATTTACAAGAACAGCTACCCATAGAATTTGATATGGTTGAATAGCGGAACTATGTATTTTTTTATTTTGATTTATTTATGCTACAATATCGCATTGGGTCTAGCCTGTAAGGATATTTGTATGTTTGAAGTGAATAAATAAATAAAAAAAATAAAATACATAGTACTCACACAATATAGGCTATGCGACTATATAATACTAAAAACAGTTGTGTGTTTGTTTGAAGTAAAATATTTTTAGTGACTAATTATCATAGGACATTTTTTGATAGGTCCGAAAATATTGTTTTCATATTTTAGTTCCTAAGCGTATAGTCAAACTTCAATGAACCACCTCTAAGGGTTGCGTCTCATCTGGCAGCACGGGATCGCATTTGCTAGAGCGTGCTGCCAACCGCATCGTCGATGCTGCCACGTGCTATAGCATCCCTGCTCTGTTTCTCGCCCTAGCAAATGACGGTCGAGAGTAACAGAAAAGGATAGGAGCGTGAAAAACTGCGATTTCATGCTGCTAGATTTGGCGCAATCCTGAGACAACACTTTGACCTTTTCGATACTCTTGGTTCTTAAAATCCCAATTATGTCAACAACCAGACAACAAGTCGTACAAAGAGGTATTGTGTAACCCATTATTTCGGTTGTGGAGGTCAGACAGGCAGTCACTCAATGTAAAATGCTTGTATTCAGCTTCCAGTAACCTTTTCAATCCATTCGTACACCTTTTGTATTAGGTATCGTGACCCATTAATAATAAAAAACATTCCATGTTTTAAACTTCTCTGGACATATTCCCAAGAAAATTTAATATGCACTCAAAATGGTGTTGAATAAAATCGCAAAAGTATCGATTTGTAAAATGAAAAAATCGATGTTTTGGTATTTCGATATCCTTTTGGCATTGGCAACCCTACTTACCTACCTACTTTTCATTCTGCCTTGATTGCTTGTCACCGCGTGCGCGTTTCGCCGGTCTGAAAACTTTGTTATTTATCTCCACACTTGGTGAGTATCCATCTAATTATAATGAATTTACAGATTCTAGTAACTTTCCTTTACGTCTAAGCAAATTTTGTCAAATAGAACTATGTGATAATTGGATGCATTTTGACCTTGTACATTCGAGTCATTTCGATTGATTTTTTTGATAGGTACGTGTATTAGTCAGTTTTAAGAGTTTTATTGCGTTGTTTGTCCTTTTCTATTGTGAAAAACTGGTCAAGTTTTCATTCACGCCCATTTTCTACAAAGTTGAATAAACTAGGAAGTAGAAATTGTGGATAAGGAGGTAGGTACCTACATCGCCTTGTAAATAATTTTAAGCTTAATTTTACGCTTCGTAGTTGCTAGTGTACGCTGGGATTGTCTCAAGCGTGTTTATTGATGACTTAACGTGCCTACTGTCGGCGACGTCATTAGCATTTTTGGACTTTTTTAACATTCTGAATCTACCTATTTCAAAATATTTTGTCATCAAAATATGTCGTACTTCTCATCATGAAGCAGTTGATGCAAGTAAAACAGTATTTGAATCTTATGTAGTCATTAAATCTAATTGAAGTGAGCAATTTCCTTACTAATCATGGTATGTAGGACAAAGTGAGGAAAGTGGGTCACTAAATCTATGGCTGCTATTAGATTTTATTGTCTGTTTAAGGCATCATTCTCTATGCTCTCATAAGGAAAATAATGAAACACCTTTTTATTAAATCAATTTGTTTTATTGATGGCCTAGCTAAAAAACTAAAGCACATTTTTAGTTTAAAAATACTTATGTATACTTACAATAAAAAAACTAGGCATCTTGTCAATTTTTTGCATGTAAAGGTACCTTGTTGAGGGTGTTGTGTTACCCATTAACTGGGTTGTGGTCAGATAGGCAGTTGCTCCATGTAAAATACAGGTATTCCGCTGCATCCGCTTCAAGTACAAGCTGACTTCAGCATAGTTGTGAAAAGGCTAGGCAAATGATACACATACCTAGTTGACTGTCACATGGAAAGGGAAAAAGGAAAACAAAGTACCCATTATCATCATATAATGAACCTGAATTACAGGCTCGGCCTAGCCGAGGTAGCAGTTGCATATAATTATAGCCTTCGTGCTTAAATACTGCAACAAGTTATATTTTTAAGGTCATCCTAGGGGGGATTAACTTATTATTGCTTGTAATGATCCCACTACTCATGGAGGCCTGTTGGGACAAGAGAGTGGGCTGCAGACCACTAAATTCTCAGTTTGTTTGTGTTGGTAAAAGTCATGTCTGCGAAAATTAGTTCTAGAACAGGGATGTTCTACCAATAGCAAGCGTCATAATACATGACACAATGTTTTGGGCACGCCACCGATTTTAATTATATTTTCATCTACCCCCCCCCCAGTCATTATTTTCTGAGAAAACTGTTTGGCAGATAACTTAAAAACAACCTCTTACAACCCTAACTTAAGTTATTTGTCAACTAATCTGCAACACAGAAGACACACTTATGTCAAGTACTTTAATTTGAGTTACACGTATAACTGAAACCTTTATTACTGTACAATGCAAAATGTATTTTTTGGTAGTAAAGAATTTTAAGTCGTTATTTTGCCAATGATCAGAATCACTAAGTCAAAATATTATTTGATGGCACATTTATGGTCTCAAATAATTTCTTTGAAAAAAAAAATGGCATGTCGATTCATAAAGGTTCACTACCCCTAGTCTAGAATATGCAAGTCTCACCACAATGACTTCCTTCGTGGTTTTAACAGCTATTATAGCACATAATGCTAAAAAAATAAAAATTGATTGTTTTTATTTTTAAATCACTTTAATGGACTTACCCCTTGTGTTCACACAAATGCAGTAAACCGTCTCCTTTTTCAACTCTACTACCATCTTGACTGACTTATTTACTAAAATTCCAGCAATTCTGTCTCATTTCCATCTTATTAAAAAATTTAGTTCTATTGGCTCGAAGCCCAAAACTTGCTAATTATTGTAGTTTGAAATTTATTCCAACAACCATAAAGTTCTTATGACAAAACTGACATTAAAGCCATGTCGAAGATGCCAATTTTAATATCAAGATCTAACACTAGTAGGAATAAAGTTTAAAATTCAACAGTGGCATGATGATTTGGACCTCGGCCTACAGATTGACCAATGAGGCTGATATAGTGCTAATGCGAGAACAACAATGACTTAGTAAGGCAGAACAGTAACCCTGGTATCTATATTCAAGTTAAAGTAATTACTTGTGCATTTTTTTTACAATTCACATGAATTTAAACGAAGTAAGAGCCGTCAAAGAAAGCAGAGCTAAGAATTTTAACCTTTTATAGTTCTAATTTCAAGCAATTATAAAACTACATAATAAAAATCCTATCTTAAATAATGACATTTACTCAAGTAAAAACTTTGACTTGTTTATCGATACGGGTGTAACTTACTGCCATCTAAAAATTTCCTGAACCGAATATATACCTTCTCATAACATCGAAACAATTATTAACCTCATACTTACTCAATAAAATCTGTATTAATCTTTCATTCTGATAAAAAAACTGATAAATTATTAGATTATTTGCTAGATTCGAGCTGATTATCTGAACGCTATTAGATAACATTATCTTCTGATTGTAATGTTTAAATGAATGTGCAGTTTTATGTATGATGTGAATTTATAGAGAACTAACATGAATTTTATTAAATATCTTTTGTTATATATATAGAGGCGTGACATAAAAAATATAGCATGACATCCTGACTGATTAGAGAGAGGCACACAATTAAATAAAAACTTGTGTGCATTGTTTTGTTGCAAAAAAAAGATCAACTTAACATCATCCCTGTCTATTGACGAAGGGTTAGGCAGAAGTGTTATAGGTAACTACAACCTTTTATTAGTTTCCACAATATAATACATGTTTCTGGAAAAAAAAACATCTTCAAAATTCACACACAAAAAGTTTGAGCTACAACTTCTAACATGTTTACGACTTGTTCAATAGTACTGGTAATTCAGAATCAACTTAATTTACATTAACATAAAGTTGGTATTTGTTCAAGTACGAGGACTTTAATAGTCTTTTCATAAGTGCCATTAATCAGTTCGTTTATTTCCTTAAGTTTATTATTACTGTAATTTACACCTTAGGCTTATGTAATAAAGCTGGTAGTTAATTGCAGTGTATGCTATAATGATTAAAATGCAGACAACTTCAAGTATGACTGTGAGTTTCTTGGGAAATCCTTCATGTCCGTAATTATTAGATCATGTTTTTAATTGGTATCAATCGAGTCTTAATGAAGAGGATACCTAGATACGGGAAGTCTTGATTATGAATGTGGATGGCTACAAGAGTAGAGGAAGACCAAAGAAATGATGGATGGTCCATCTGCGGGATAATATGGCTAGAAAAGGTGACTGGTGAGATCACGAGTAATAGAGAATTGTTGAAGAGGAAGACATGCTGCGCCGACCCCAAATAAATTGGGATAACAGCAGGAGAATGATGATGACCTAACTTAGAGTTTAAACATCATTTGATGGCTCCTTTTTTATGGGCGTTGTTCTGGCCTAGAAGAAACTCGAATTTATTTGTTTTGGCTTTGAAACAGGATTCCCGAAGGAACCCATGGTTTGTCTACTTCGGAACTTCTTGTTTAACTTTTTGACCGCCACGGTCGGCTATAGCCGACAGATGAAAACTACTTGAAAAATGTCGTTTTCTTGTCGGCTATAGCCGACGGTAGCGTGTTGGGCACTTTTTCATTTGTCGGCTATAGCCGACCGTGGCGGTCAAAAGGTTAATAAAGTAACAGTAAGTTTGCTCAACAGTGGGACAGTTATACATGTTAAGAAAAAGCCACTTGGCGCCAAAAGCGTTAAACAAGACGTTTTACAACAAATGGTTTAAATTAAACAATGTGACGATAAATCACAGTAATTGAATGCACAACAGTTAGTATAATTACAGCTATTATTTATAAGTTCTAAGTGTTAGTTATCTGCGCATTGTTTAGGTCTCAATGATTTATACAGCGGTCTAAAGCGCTGAATCACTGCGCTGTAGTTTGCCTTATAATATTTCGCAGCGGTCTAAAGCGCTTAATTTCTGCGCTATAGTTTGCTTTTTGATATTTCGAAGTTTTATGTAAATACTGGGGTTACCTGTGACTATCTCCATACGCCAAAAAGCCATGCACCTATAACAAAGAAACATATACACTCTAATGTTAGTTTAAATCAAGATAATCGGCACCTACGATGACGATATAAAGTTGTTAATTGTTATGACAACGTGTTGAGAGGCCGCACATGACATATGAAAGAGTCGTCAAGTTTCGGCTCAACTAAGCTTTCTGGTTTTCATCTAAAAAAAAACAGGCATTTTCGCAGATGTCGCTATTGATAGTTTTAACGGGCATTGGCGGAGCGCAATGAAGCCGAGTGCACATAAAAAGTCATATTTACTAGGAGATAATTTATGTAACTAAAAATGCCTCTTGTTTTGGCTCCTAATTTAAGATGAGCTAGTCCTCCACAACAGAATTAGGCATTCTAGCTAAAATCATGATTCAACGTGCTAGACTGGAAGTCGGACATAGTTGGCTAAAAGCCAGAATGACATGAAATATTCGGCAAAATCGATACCGTGTTGTTTTGCGAGCGGCGCCACAGTTCTGACATCATTTTGTCTCACTTCACAAGCTTGGAACGACCGCTGTGGGTCAACATTGACTTTGGCACACTATAAACAAAGTCAGAAGGTCAAAAGGTCAGTAATTTCCCATGAACTCTGTTGCTGTACAGTTATCTTTAATTTGGTATTGTTTCATGTGTATCTAGTTTACTTTATCCAATACTAGCTGTCCCGGCGAACTTCGTACCGCCTAACAGTCAATGAATCCTACCCCACCTACCCTACCTATTCTACCCACCCTACCTACCCACCTAGCCTACCCTCCTAGTACCTATATACATATCCTATTCTCCTAGTACCTGCCTACCTATCCTACTCTCCTAGTACCTACCTACCTATCCTACTCTCCTAGTACCTACCTACCTATCCTACTCTCCTAGTACCTACCACCTACCTACACCCACCTACCTACCACCTACCTACCACCTACCTACCACCTACCTACCACCTACCTACCACCTACCTACCACCTACCTACCACCTACCTACCACCTACCTACCACCTACCTACCACCTCCCTACCACCTACCTACCACCTACCTACCACCTACCTACCACGTACCTACCACCTCCCTACGACCTACCTACCACCTCCCTACCACCTACCCACCACCTACCCACCACCTACCTACCACCTACCTACCACGTACCTACCACCTCCCTACGACCTACCTACCACCTCCCTACCACCTACCCACCACCTACCCACCACCTACCCACCACCTACCCACCACCTACCCACCACCTACCCACCACCTACCCACCACCTACCCACCACCTACCCACCACCTACCCACCACCTACCTACCACCTACCTACCACCTACCTACAACCTACCTACCACCTATCTACCGACAATTTACGCTTTCGCGACATAGACAATAGTTTATTAACCTTTCTATTAGATCAAAATAAAATAAATTTCTGAACGCACGCATAAATATTTGACAATCAATAAATATGTCATAAACGTGACATTGGCTAAATGCACAAACCGTGCGAAGCCAAAGAAAAAAAAAAAAAAAAAAATATGTCAATCATTTGTCACTACTGACAGTATTTGACAGGATGGACATCAAATGTTTGACAGGTACGAAACCAAGGAACATTTTGGGAAAATGATTTATCTTTCGTAATTTTTTATTCGTCGATTTTTCAATGTTTTTAAGATTTATTCTGCTATTCTAGGCAGAGACAAATCCAAGAAATCAATAACCATGAAAATTGGTCCAGCGGATCTAGAGTTATAAGTGTTGTAACAAACCCGACTTTGTTTTATATATATAGATTTAATGTACTTTTGAGTTGCTATTTACCAGGCTGCAGTTGAACGTGCTTGTTTTCAAATAGATGATATATTCGTCTCGTAACTAGATCGATTATTCTAGCCGAGAAGGTGAAATACCCCATGTAAAATACTGGTATACAGCCGGATAACTTTTGAAGCGGCCTACTTAGGTGCGCAATTGATGGAGTGCTTTCCATATAGACCATTGCAGGTCAGGTGTTCTTGGAGTTTTACAAGCCGGGTGGTTCTTGCTGAACGATAGCCTGCCCTCATATCCTAAATTGTACCTACTGCGGCTTTCTTTGGCTTGTCTCCATCGATCCAACTGTACAGCACTGAGCGACCTGTTTAACCTTGTTTGGCACCTTACTGTCTGCCCCTAAAGGAAGTTTATTTACTGCAAAGGCATAATATCCAGTTCTCCGTCTTCCAAGAAAATCGCAGAAGACTCAGCGACTCAATCTTCTACGGATGCATTCACTGCTTTGATTGAACAGAAGTAAATCTACACCACTTTTTGTCTAGCGGTCTCCACACGATCAGTCTCGCCTACTCCTATGGTCTACAAAACAGACCAACGACCTCTTGATCGTATGGTATGGTTGTATAGTTATTGTTTATTCAATGCATAGAACATGAATCGACAATAAGGAACAGGTGAGACATTCCTACCAACAGTTTCCTATATATGTCTGAGTGTAAGAGCAGGTAAATGTGTGAGTAACCTATGCAAGTCATCCATATAATTTGTTCGTCATCATGCTGTAATGTCATCACTTCATCAGAAACGACCTAGCGGAAAAATATTGAAATGAATAAATGCATTCTCATTCAAATCATTCATTCATCATCGTGGACACAATATTTTGTCAGCGTATGATTTTGCAGTTTTTTAAAAGTAAATTCGTGTTATAGTAGACCGGTCATTATTTTACGGTTTTGTAACAAAACCAGTATACACTGGCCTCTTGTTCTGTGGAAACTCCTTACTTCACTAGGCCAGCATAAAGTCTAATGTGTTACCATACCAAGGTACACTAGAAACCTATAAGCAACATTCAATCGAAAACCCGAGGTGTTTTTCTTTTGTGATCCCTATTTTTAATGCCTATAAATCCAAATTCTCCTGACACATGGCGCTTAGCAAAAAGGTTCAGTTACTACAGAATCTGCATTCTCATTGCGATGACATAACATACCTTTATCTTCTATTATATGAGTTGAATCACCTAACGATGAAGTTGTAATATCATTATCTACTAAACCAGAACAGTGATAATCATCTAGTTTTTAAGACTCATGCTTAAGCTTCTACCGAAAAATTGATCTGGCTACTCTTGATTATGCTGCGTTTTGAGAAGTTCCCAGAATATCGAAATCGTTTCGAGTCCTTATCAGATATGTGAGGATTTAAGCTGTTTAAACGAGATCTGATTCGTGGTCTTGATATTCTTAAGGTGCGGTCAAGCTAAGCGAACTGGACATCGGACTTTGATTGACATACCGGTATTTCTGTGTAATTACCATTTGCTTCGGTAAAGGAAAATATCGTGAGGCTGGTTTCAGCATGGCTGAGAGTAGCGTTGCCATCCGTCCGGATAAAGCCGGACAGTGTCAGGCTTTTTGACCTCTTGTCCGGTCAAATATGACTGCGTCGCGTGCGCTTTGGTTAGGCTTTTTATTTTTTCACTTCCATCGTTCTTTCAAAAGCCAATTCAATTTTACGAAAAGTTGATTATCCTGATCGATTGACAGCTTTCAAAGAAAACGTTAAAAACATGCACGTTATATATAGCAGTCAACTTTTTGCGATCTTGGACCGAAAACTTGTACGACGATACCAAACCTTTTGACTGGATGAACTTAATAAATCTTCCTCAATTTAGTGAAATTTCTGAAACTATAATCATTTTAGGATAAAAAAAAGTCAAAAATCCTATTTTTTTTAGTTTGCGCTCGGCCTTGTGACCCAAAAATCCGGCTTTTTAGCGGATAAGTCCGGCTTTCTGATTTTACGAGATGGCAACGCTAGCTGAGAGATATTTCTCGACGGCATGAAAAACCAAGTCGGAGACCCATGGGCGGCATTAAAACTCTGACACCAGGTTATGCACTAACCACACGATACAGAAAGAACACAAATTATTTATCTGTTAAAGTTCACTGTCTTCAGACCGCTCGGTTTACCTGACCCTTTACCAAGAAACCTAATGCAGTTGGATGACCTCCTCTTACCTTATCGAAGTTTTTTCATCATAACACACACCCAATCCCAGCAGCAAGCTATTCATTTTGACAATTCGACATTACGAATTTTCCTTCAAAAGCCTTCGGGAGTTCAGATTATAATAAAAGAGCGTGTTACGCAATTAATATGAATAGAATAGAGTTTATTTTGCAAATATGGGTAATACACAACAGTTGTTAAATAAATATCAAAGCTCAGCCATATTTTACCATTCGGCATGCAAACATACCTGAACTAAAATTAAAAAAAAACACTTATTTCCCCAGTTTCCTTTTCTAAAAACGCATTCCTTCTTATCATTAGCACAAATTACCGTAATAAAGAAATTATTCCGCTTATTAATTTCAATATCTTCTTTTATAGCTTATTCACAGCACATGTAAGTACAAATTTAAACCAATTAGTCTTGGAAAAAAGGCGTGAATTTGCTTGTAGATAAGCTTAACGCTCATTTTCCCTATATGATGAACACAGCTCTGTAAATTCATCTCCGGATTTTGTATTCGCCCGAGTCGGAAGTCCCATTCTTTTTCTCCATTTTTCATTTTCAGCCCCGCAATTTTGCGTCAATGTTTTCTTGGGTGTCTCTAAAGGTATGTTATTTTTAATCGTCGTTTAAATTTTCGATCTTTTGCCTAGCAGGTGCCAATGTTTAGGGCCCGCGAAATTCAAATTTTATTACGTTTTTTTTGCAGGTCAGTGTAAAAAAAAAAAATTCGCTGGCTACTCTGGCGCTTCCACCTTAATAGTAGCCTCGTGGCTCAGTTCTGCCCCGACTCTATTTAGATTGCCATCGAAAAGCTTAGCAGTTGGCACATAAGTAGGTCTTTGGACAGTTGTCCTATAAATGCGTCACGTTTTAATAGCACTGCGCTCACAATATGTGTCGGATGGGTCCATAATCCTCCTTTTTACCAAGTTGTATTTTCAATGGCCTACCTGGGCAATTTAAGAATGTGGCAGATGTTTCTGGGCTTTCAAAAAGTCTGTTGGTGGTGGATGCTGTCATTCCCACAGCTATATTTTCAGTATAGGTGAGCTTGGATGGCCTGTATACATTCCAGAGCAGATATAAATGTTTAACTACGTCTATGTGTAGATTCCGAAACCGAGATCAATATTTCCCGTTTCAATCTCACTCTTCTGAGGACAGTGTTTTCCGTGAATCTTTCATTTTTGAACCCCATACGCTGCACGTTGCTTTTTCTCTGTTATTTTGTGTTTTTTTTTTCAACTTCTTGCATCTTAAAAAGGTTTATCGCGTTTAGGTGTATCACGTCGTCCTTCAATTGTGTAGTTTCAATCGAGCTATTCCCGGCTGAGAAAAACTGTTTGCCTGTTGCTTAACATCAAATTCATTATCTGCTTTACATAAGCCTCCTCCAAGGCAGTATTACGGGCCCTGCGCTTTCCACGTCTACTGTGTGGTTCAGGATTGCTTTACAAGGTCACAATTGTCTTCATTTAACCCTTTTCTGTCTAATGACCCACATATGGGCCACTGCAATTAAATTAACTATTGCGTCTACTTCGCAGACAGTGAACGCGTTAAATTAATATCGAAGTGTTCAAGTATGATTTTCATTACTGCAAGTGACTACCCCAAGTTAACTTCCCTCTATTTTTTCCTACAAGAGGACGCAATAATTTATTTTACCAGCATGATACACTAGATTAAGCTTAGGATAACTGGAAAAGTAACTCGTTTAGGTTTATAAAATTCCCCACACTGATACGGGGTGGAAGGGGCACGGTACCGAAAACGGAAACCACGTACTCAGTACATCATTCTATATTCCCTTCCCTCATATATGCAATACCTACCCGGTCAAAATGTATGGAACAGTTAATAACCGATGATAAAATTCCATGTGGGGTGGGGTTTCAGAATGATGTACGAGTATGTGGTTTTCGTTTTCGGTACAGTGTGCCTTCCACCCCGTATCAGTAACTAGCTGACCGGCGCAACTTCGTCTGCGTAACATTTTTGATTAATGCTCCGCTCCTATTGGTCGCAGCGTGATGTTTTATAACCTATAGCCTTCCTCGATAAATGGGCTATCCAACAGTAAAATAATTTTTAAATTCGAACCACCAGTTCCTGAGATTAGCGCGTTCAACCAAACAAACTCTTCAGCTTTATAATATTAGTATAGATTACCTAATAATATAATTTTGTATGCAATTTTAAATTGCTGTGGTCAACTGATTAGGTCGTGTACGGCATACGGTTTCGTTGATAAGAAACATAGGTATTTATTTATTTAATAAACTTTCTGGTTTCATAATACTTGTTTTCATTGCCTTCCAAATCTAACCCACCTCTTGCTACCTACTAAAACATTAGGTATGTGCAAAAATATTTTCTGGGCAATTCGGTTTGGTAATAATTCGTTCTAGATAATAATGCGTTTTCTATGAAGAAAACATGGAAGTATCCAGATAGAATACTGATGAACCAGGTAAAACCAGTTAGGAAACGATTTGCTAGCAAACATTTCCCTGAAAATTTGCCATCAGGAGAACAGGGTAGTGAGTCATCATTAAAGTATTCTGACGCAATATGCTCTCAAAAAGACCATGGATTCGTGACAAACACAACTTCCCAAAGGTAGGCAATGACTCATAATTACATTAATAAAATAAAAAACAAAATGACGTCACTGAATTGAGACGCAAGCTCGCATGAACAACATAGATCGTACTCAATAAAAGTCTAAACATAATGACACCGATAGATTTATTCTGCGTCACGCTGTATTACTGTCCTTGTCACAAAAACGATAATTTGCTCGAGATAGAAAGAAACAAACATTTTGCACCCGATTCCGTAATAACGCGAATGAGACAGCACTAAGACCAATTAACGCGCCAAAATACTACTGTATAAAACTTTGCGGTAGTCTATGGCCCTCAGTATTCATTTGAAAGCTAACCAGTGAGGACGTGTGTGAATATAAAAGGCATAATATTTAAGTGCAGTCTGATTTGAACTGTGATACTATTTTGTAAGAGTTAAAATTACTAACGGTGAGTAAAGTGAAAAAATGTGGTTTTCTTTTAATACTATAAATAATACAATGTAGGGTTTTAGTGTTTATGGTTTTCCACACGTAGCATAATTATTATAAGTGGCATTAAGACGTCGGTGTTTGAAGTTTTAAACACGTTTTTTGTCCGTGGAGGCAAACCAAGGTGATCCTACGATCGTGTTTCTATTTTACTTATGTAAAATTATGTCCGGATAACAGTCTAGAATTTTCTGAGGTTAGTTTAGTGGTTGCGAGCGGTGCTGTTGAGCAGGGGAGGCTGGGTTTGATTGCTAGGTCGGGCCGGGCAAAGTGTAATAAATTGGGAAGCGCGTTGTGTCGGGTTGATGGCAATAGGCTAGCCCAACTCCCATTACATAGGGCTTAATCACACCTACTTATTATGTCATCACTTGACATAGTTAGGTTCAGGAATGCTATCAAAGGAGGTCAATACCTTATTGCGGTCACGGACTTGGAAATAAATTCCTTTGCCCATAATGAAGACGAAACAAAAGCAGTTGAAGATATTTGTATGAAGCCTGCCTAATTTCCGCCATTTTATTCTATTTTCAAAGTAGCGCGCCACGCATAAAGCCTGTATTAATCAATAAACTTTTGTATGAGTCAGAATCTTCTAAAGCGTCACGTTTCCGAGATATAATTATATATCTTTCTAGTCCGCAGAAAGTATGAAAATCAGTTTTATTATTACGCTTGAGAAGTATAGAAGAAAAAGACATGCTGGGCCGACCCCAAATACATTGGGATAAGGGCAGGAGAGAAAAATGATGATGATAATAATTGGGTGCTAACCAAATGTACCCAATAACCCAAGTAACAGTCTTAACACCAATCTGTTAGTGGTTCTTAGTACGCAATGTTAATTTTAGGTGGTGAGTTAGGTGAGCAAGAAAAAAAGAAGAATTACCACCAAAGGTCTTAACAATCATATTATATCAACATCCATGGGCGCCTACACCTCCAAGGGTGTGTATCTGCATGATTGCATCCCATGGCTTAAAATATGCCAAAAAAAATATACACAGAAAAGCCTAACATAGTAATAGAGAATCTAACCTTTTGGAAGCGGGATGGTGAAATTTCAAGCGCGCTATTGCATTCTCTTTTTCAGTTCTTTAAACGTTTCTATAAGTGGTCAACATAACCCATCCTATGCGAGGTGCGAGCTCGTTTTCCTCACCCTTGCATCTTATGTTCTGCATAAATCGACAAAAATTATAAAGCTTCTTGTATGGGTCAAACGAGAACCTAATTAATCCGGGGTCGAATGCAAACTTTTTTTAAATTCCCTTTTTGGATCTAAAATTCGAAAGCTACACTCTCTGGAAATAATTCTGCCGCTGCCCGTGTCAACATCTGTACCATGAAAGATGAAAAACAGTGAAAATAATATGTTTATAGAAGAAAAAGCAGAAAAAAAGTATTTGGTAGATCGATGATATAGATTTTATTGCCGATAACTTTACCATTAGGGCGATAAGATACAATTGCAATCAGCTTTTAAAAAATGACTATGCTTGCAACAGAAAAACCAATGGGTACTAACGTTTTTTTTGTGAGATTCCATTATCATCAGCCTATATAACCTAATAGTTCACTGCTGGAGTTAGGCCTCACCAAAGCTGCACCACATAACCCTGTTCTCCGCCTTCCGCGTCCAGTTGGTCCCAGCCAGTAGGACCTTTCATTGTGTTGTATTATTATTCTTTACTAGCTTTTGCTCGCGGCTTCGCTACCGTTATGTACGGAAATTAACCCACGAGGACTCTCTGGGATGATGTAGCTTCCCGTTAGTGAAAGAATTATCGGAATCTGTTCAGAAGTTCCGTAGATTAAGTACCCCTACACACAAACAAATTTTACCTCTTTATAATATTAGTATAGATTTCGTGTCACTAGAGCAAGTCTTCTGGTTTTGTTTTTTAGTCTACATAAGATATTTAAAAACAAATGGCTGTGACCCCTTATCTCCAATAGATTTGGGGTTCCCTTACCGTCAATGTCATTCCAAGTGCTTTTTATACACCCAGGTACAACCAAATAGTCAGTGCAAAGATATTAGTTAGAGCAATCCATCACTACATAGTATAAAACAAAGTCGCTTCCCGCTGTCTGTCTGTCCCTATGTATGCTTAGATCTTTAAAACTACGCAACGGATTTTGATGCGGTTTTTTTAATAGATAGTGATTTAAGAGGAAGGTTTATATGTATAACACATGCATATTATAGTAGAGAAAACATGAGTATCTACATTGAACCCGCGCGAAGCCGGGGCGGGTCGCTAGTAATCAATATATTAGTACAACACAGAGCGATAATCCATTTTCAGTAATAAACGTCGATATATTTGACAGATATTTGCGACGTTGCCAACTTTCAGTATGCACCCTCGGTGAATGCGCCATTGTAGCCCGCGAAATTCAAATTTTCTTACGTTTTTTGCAATTTGCATGTCAGTGTCGAGTTGTATGTTCATTAAAATGTTTTGCGGGCTACCAAACACCTAAATCCAGATGTATTTTCTTAAGAATTTACCATTAAACCCGTTCATTTCCTTATTTCCAGATAAAATGTCGATCCACATCAAAGATTCCGATGACCTGAAGAGCAGGCTGGCCGAGGCCGGTGAGAAGTTGGTCGTGATCGACTTCATGGCCACCTGGTGTGGACCCTGCAAGATGATCGGGCCCAAACTAGACGAGATGGCCACTGAGATGGCTGATAGCCTTGTTGTTCTTAAGGTAAGAAACTTGAAAGATTATAAACTTCTCGAGCAATAGCCTCCTCTTTTGAATGCCGCATGGTTAAACAACGCTTGCCGATGAGGTTCGTCTGTCGATGGGTGACCATCCATGACTTACAGAATATCTCTGGAAGCACGCCGCTGATCCCAGGCTCCTGGCTGTCATTCGTACATCCTTGAAAGTCGTTATGATGTCGTCCGAGGCCCAAACGCTGACTGACACCCAGCCTTGCTAAATGATATTGTGTTACACGGATACTAAGTTGCTTTTCCACTGGCCAGTCAGGTATGAGTGTAACTTCAATGAGAAATAATTAACCCAAAGTGGGAAGGATAATTAAAATGTAATAAATAATGAGGAAAATGTCATGAGGAAAGTTTTGAGTATTAATGTGGATGGGTATAAGAGTAGAGGAAGACCAAAGAAACGATGGATGGACTGTGCGAAGGATGATATGGCAAGTAATAGAGACGTATGGAAGACGAAGACATGCTGCGCCGACCCCAAATAAATTGGGACAACTGCTTAGGATAAGTCAGACAAACTCACTATAGCTAAAAGGTACTAAATTAAGTTCTTAATTGTTACATACCTAGCTGATTACTTTCTTCGAGTTGCGTGTTTAAACTGTAGGTACTGTTACGAACGATTAAATAAATACCTGTACAACAATACCCTCGTGCTTTGTGCTCGCGATACATCAACGATTAGACGAATTGAAAAGAAATAACTTTATTTGCGTATAAAATGAATATTACTGATATTGAATTTTAGGTGTAAACTACTATTTAGATGTTTATGTTACGGGTAATGATGAAGATGAAGTGAACTAAGGTTGGCTGTCTGGAGGTTAAACCAAAAACAAATAAACAAAATCCGTCAAAAAAGTCATAAATGTATTAGTACTAAGTTTAAATTGTTATGACTTACTGACTTATCTATACTAATATTATAAATGCAAAAGTTTGGATGGTTGGATAGATGTTTGTTACTCAATCACGCCAGAACGGCAGAACGGATCTGGATGAAATTTGACACAGAGATAGATTATAGTTTGGAATAGCACATGGGCTAATTTTCATCCCGATAGAACGATCCCGTGGGCCAATTATCGAACTCCACGCGGGCGAAGCCGCTGGCATAAGCTAGTAATATATAATAAATTTTGCTCCTAAACATATTGTAAGCTATGTTTATATTATAAGGAAAACATACGTAATATTCGCTATGTCATGCTATCAATATAGGTACCTATTGAACTGCATTAAATATTCGATTATTTCACCTTCAAAGCGTTTAATCAGCTGTATATATTTCAAGTTTTCAACAGAATTTTCTTATTTTGCACACAAATCAATTAGATAAATCTATTCCAGGAACGCTCTTCAAGTAATATTAACTGTAGTTAAATCTGTCATGTTACTTGTATAGCTGATTTATTTATGTAAGTACACACAGGAAAATGACATTCATGCTGATTATCTAAAAACTAACGGATATCTAAAGCTAATATCAGACGCTTCACTTTACGTGCCTTAATTTTTGTTTTTTCATTCCATGTTCACATGACACAAAAAAATAACATACTAAATCAACGTCATCTGATCATTTCATTTGGAGCTATTATAAAAAATGTTGGAACCCGACATCGTTGCATCACTAATTAAATTTTACTTAAATTTTGAAACTGCCTATGATATATACTTATTTTTAGTTCTTCTTTTTATATGGCCCTCTTCTACCATCGGACATCTAGACGCACTGCAGGTTACCATCCCTACCTTGTTGATATTCTGCCAATTCGCACTAAGCGTTTCCAAACGTCTTTTATTTTGCGCACAGCAAAGGAGTGGAACTCTATGCCTGCGTCTGTGTTTCCGAACGCATTTAACCCTATCTCTTCAAAGTTAGAGTAAACAGGCTTCTTCTGGGTAAGCTCGCTCCGTCGTCGACTCTGTTTCTGTCACCTCTGACCTAGACTAGAGTCAAGAGCAAACCTATATTAAAAAAAAAAATTATGAATCGTCATCTTCCTGCCCTTGTCTCATGTTATTTGGGGTCGGCCCAACGTTTTTTTTTTTAATATCGTCGCCTTAGAGTGAAAACCTCGTATATGCGAAAAAGGCAACTTTACAGGAGGAAGAAAATACTGCGTCCTTTAAAACTTTACTACCACAGCTTTTAGGGTGCAATTTTGATACATTTTCAGATGCATAAGATATGTATTTCAGTTTAATATCGTATACTAAACTTTTTGTGAAACTAGGGCTTGCGTTGCGAGGTTTTCTTTCCAAAAATGTAATATTATAAAAATGACCAAAATTGCATTTCCGAGGTTTTCACTCTAAGGCGACGATATGCTGAATGAAAGACAAAAATTCCGTCTCATATTAGTTTTAGTGCACAGTTGCATCCAACTAATCAGAACTACACTACAACTTCCTAGATATTTTTAAAATATAGATATTCAACGCGTTTTATTTTAGTGTTATTGTTAACTCTACTTTTACTACAATGCCCGGTACACTCGTGGACCGAGGCATCCAAGTTTCCATTAATTTAAAAGTAGGCAAAACCATTAAAAACTGCAATCAGTAATAACATTTTCCTTCCTTCCTATTCACTAAATCATAAATGAAATAAACAGGAAAATGACAGTTTTTATGACAAGTAATAAAAATTAATTCCTTATTATATACTTATATCCGAACACGTTGACTGTTTCGTTGGTCTAGTCACTAGATTCTAGTGGTTGCAATCGGCACCGCTGAAGTCCTGGGTTCGATTCACAGGTCGGGCAGTGTTATTGGGTTTTTCCATCAAATACTTTCTTAGTAAAACCCCGCAGTCTGGACTTGTGTGCTGATGGCGATTTTCCATCAGGAATTTCTCAGTAGCTACCCCTAAGTCTGGGTTGGTGACCGTTTGCTGGCAATAAGCTCACCCCCTTACACGACTTAAACAGAATTAGCGAAATGTGGGTGTACTGTAGTTACACCTCTGCATTCCCTTCTGGGAAAACAGGCGTGATGTTTCGTCTACGTCTACATGTAGACCGTTTCTAAGCTACGGTTGGATGCAAACAAAGAAATAGGTACATTATATTTAATCACTCGATCAATAATGCCGTATAATGTTTCTACCGCAGTGTCCATGCATCTAGCCAAGGTTTTTATGTGGTATTTCGAAGGGTATTTTAAAATTATGTATAGTGTAAGTTATGTATTATTTATGTGTGTGTAATTGCGTGACATGGCATAATTTTAACACGGGTTTCTTTTTTCTGTATTAATATACTCTTTGAACATTTTTTATTACTTGAAAAAAAAAATCTTTTCTTTTGGCGTCTTCTTCGGAGAATATAGTGCTACCAGCTCATGACCCCGACTTCGCCCGCGTGGAGTCCGGTAATTGTCCCACGGGATCCTACTGCTAATATAAAAATATCCCATGAGTTAACCCAGGTTATGAACTATCCATGTGCCATGTTTCATCCCAATCCGTTCAGCAGTTTTTGCATGAAAGAGTAACAAAAATCCATGCATCCTCACAAACTTTCTCATTTATATTGTGGTAAGAAGATTCTGAGTTAAACCTTCGGTGCCTCCATCTACCATCTCTTACCCACGTACGATTGCAATCCAAATAGAATTAATAATAACATAATCACTGCTATCAGTTTATCAGATAACGCATGTCTTATGTTTATATTCGCGTAGATGTTACTTCGTCGCGTATAAATTGCTATTATCAAGAGATGCATGGTGCTTGGAAATTACCAAGTCATGATGACGTGTGAATCCAAAATGTAGGTAGATGTCATCACTATTGTTTTAGTTCGCTTTAGAATCGGCACGAAACTATAATATTAATAATCCCTACGTTCAGATCATCCAGGAAAAGTATGCGCTTCGGTAATCATCGTCTATCTTCGGAAATACATAAATACGAACTCGCGATATTTAGAGCTGTTGTAATCTTGAAATTATTGCCTGTTTTGTATTCTCACGGCTAGAAAAATACTCCTAAATTCCTAATCATCATCTTCCTGCCCTTGTCCCATTCTACTTGGGGTCGGCACAACACGTTTTCTTCTTCCATTCTCCCGTCCGACGTCACGGCACCATTTACTCCTTTCTCTTTCATATCATTCCTCACACAATCCATCCATCTGAAATTTTCTTCTTTTTCAGTCATTATTTACGACATTAAAATAATAACCAGAAGTCCTGTGAGGCAAGTGGCAACCGCTTTCAAAGCGTCTCGTATTCCAACAACGACTTTCGAAAATATTGAAATAATGCTTATAGGTACAGTACGACCACTTTAAGTGTGCAGTTCAAGGTGGCACTGCTTGTCAAGCAAAAATGTGTCGATATGTCAAACTTGGTACATGTTATTTTAGTTCTGTGTTTTTCCGCCTGTTCAGACAAGTTGGTTGGTTGGTTGGTTGGAGTGTAGCTTGTGTTAATCTTATACATTTAGACGTTTTCGCTACGGTGCTGATGTCGCCTTGTCCTAGGTCAGGGTTTGTCTGTTTTTTGACAAAAAGTCGAAAACTTTATAGATTTTATATATTTCGTAAGCTAGTCTCTTATTTATTTATTTAAACTTTATGTACAATAGTGGTACATAGGCGGACTTAATGCCACAAGGCATTCTCTACCAGTCAACCTTTGGGACAACAAAAAATAATTAAATTATCTTGTTCTTATGACGTTCTTCAACGTTCTTATTAGGCGGTCAATCTCGAACTATGTAGTTTATGAGGTCACTTAGCAGTTGTGCGCTGTTACGCAACACTCGGCTGGCTTACGAGGCGGTGACGTCACCTTGTCATAATGCGGAGATAAACTTGAATACTTGTTTTTTTTTTACATACGTAGACCATTTTACTCGTGTTTTTGGTTAGTGTGACTTGAAAGTGTTATTATAAGACACAAATATGCAGTATAAAACTTTATATATTTTTATGCAAAGTAATTTTTTTTTTTAATTTAAAATTATTTCATTCTACCTGTTAACGCTTTATGAAATTTTTGTATTGCCCTTTGTCCATAAAAAAATAAAAGGGTATTGTTTAGAAAGAAATGGTCATTTGAATAACAGTTTTATACTTTTACTATTGTTTTACCTACATAAAAAGCTGATTATTTCTCGATAGTTCTCATAACTTATTAATATTCCATAGCCCTACAATAAATAGCTCTTTTGCTCAGTTTTGTTTTAAATCTCCCCTTACCTATTGGGGCATAGTGAGTAAATAATTTATATTTACTTACCAATAATTCACATAATAGGCATACTTACATGTTATTAATGTTCTTATTTTAAAAAGCTAACTTCTAATGCTGTAATCACCATATTATTATTAATTTAATAAACTACATTTAAGTAGATAATAACATGTAGGTCTTTACGTAATGGTATGGTTTCTATATTTATCTAAATCACAGCTGGACTCAGTTCGAAGCTTCGAAAAACATCCAGTCATCGGAAAGCCCCAAAGCGATTTCTATTTAAACTTTTCCTTGTAATTTAATTTTTTTTACGTGATTCATATTATTATGATTATGCTAGAGCGGCCATTTTAGGCCGCCAGGCATTGAACCAAACATTAAAAAACGTGACATTTCAGCAACCCTCACTCGACCCGCCTGATGGATTACGTCCCACTCTTGTATAGAGGAAATTATGTGGTCTAACAGTGGAAACGTATTAGACTCCGGCTTTATATGTATAGGTTTCTGAACAAAGGTTAATCAATAGTGGTCTCACTATATTCCATGATAGAGTACTTTTCCCACCCAAAAAAATAACGCGTAAAGTGTGAAAATTATGGTCTCTCTAGAGCCATCACTTAGTCACTGTAATCTGACCAAGCATCTAATTTATATTGTCGCATATTTCGGTGCCTTTTAGCTAAATTAAACCTCGCTTGGCGAGTAGTAGAAACACTAGAAACAAATGACTCACTCTGTACTTGTATCCGTTTGTGTGCTTATTACTCGAAAACCACTTAACTATAGATGTTGTGACGTTTAAGTAATGTAATAATTGTTTTGGTTAGTTACTGTTTCTTTTAGCAAACATAATGCACATTTTAATGATTACTTAGTACCTTTTGGCCGCGGCGTCATCCTCACGGAGGTCGGGAATTATCCCACGATATCGTACTACCGGGGGTATTCTATGCCTGCCCTAACCGGGTCTATCGATGTGCCAAAATTTCATCCAAATCCGTTTAGGCCGGAAAATGTATCGGACACATACAGAGTTATTTACGTATTTTTATAATGTTAGTAAAGATATTATTCTACGATTAATAATAAATAATATGCACCTATTTAGACGCTATCACCGGATGGCTAATTAATACCTATGACCTCTAAATTCTGACCTCTCATGAGGACATAAGATAAAAAACCCTCATGTATTTTAGTCAGTATGATATTACTCCACATACTTCTGTATTCTGATAAGCCTCTGCGGTTACCTATAGTAATTTCAATTATTACCCGACTACGGCAAAACTGAAAGGATAGGTTATGATTTTAGCAGTTTATTTGTGTTGATTTTTGGTTGCTGCTTCCAGAGGAAAATATTCTGGACTACTTGCGTAGGTGCGTACCTCCATTAATAAATGTGACTTGTAACGTTATACCTATGATAATAATGTTAATTATATACAATTAGGTACATTAGTAAATGGATTGCGATAGGCTGGGTGGGGCATCGTTAGTATCTTTACGTTACTAGTAGCCCGCTGCCCATCCCTGTTTCGCAAACCGTAGAATAGGTGCATTTGTGTGGGCTCGATGACCTCTTTACAGCGATATAAATTGATATCTATCGGACAAGTTTTGAATGAATAATAAAACGTGACAACGTCTTTTTTGAAGTCGATTAAAAATACAAATCGTATTACAGTCAGGTTTACAGAAACGCTTGTACTAATATACAGAAAGTTCAAGTGCGTAGTACCTACTCTCAAACGGCGCGGATATAAACAGGTAATTAATTTAAATAGTGACCTTGCTCTACAGCCAACAGTATGTTTTAGAAAATATGAAATATCTATAATAGTAACACAGTAATGAATCATCAAATCAAACAGCTCAATAAAATGTGATGCAAATTCAAAAGGAATAAAAACACTAACTTCGTCAAGGTTTCCTAGCTAACTGATAACCTTCAAGCAGATGTTATTTAAAGAATATAGGTACACGGCAGAGGAATTTTTAAAAAACTTCCATAAAATAAAAAGAGTTTTTGCGTATCGCGCTCATATAGCCTGCCCCAGTGTGCGACGTGCGTGTATGACTAGGGGACCTAAAATGGCCGCTTTTTAGCAGAATCATAGGACGTGAACGATGTAAAATAAAAATATGTAAGTACCTGAGGATCGTAGGATCGTATTGAGTTTTTCCATCAGAAATTTCTCAGTAGCAGCCACGGAGTCTGGGATTTGTGCCCGGTTAGTGGCAATAGGCTCGCCCCCTATTACGTGGCACTAAAACATAACTGGCGAAATGTGGAAGTACCATTAAGTACACCTCTGCTTAACCCTTCGGGGATTAAAGGCGTGATGTTATTTTATAGATTGTAGCAGGTGGTGTTCTGTAGTCTGCCTCCCCACTATGGGGAATAAGGCGAGAGTTTATGTCTAGCCGCGGTAGATGGCAAAATTATTATTTTTCGCCGTTACCTAGTGTCACAGGAATGCCAGTCAAACTGCAATAAAAAAAATGGCATCTAAAATCTATTTCGCATTCACAATATTATTCTAGACTAGAAAGCAGATTTAGGTACGATTGCCAACAGTTCCCAGTAATAGAAATTCAATGATGTGTTGCATTGAAAATGATACTGTTTTTGTTGACTATGACGTCATTCTTATATGAGAATCGGCAGTCATTGAAATAGCGTGACGGTCATTTTGTACCGTAAGCGGTAGTGATTGATTCAGTCGGTCTGTGGGTTGATAGGTTGAACTTTTCTGTTTTATTTTTCGTTTCTGTAAGTCCCCTGGACCCTTGAAGATGAGATCTGAGATCAAAATTTTTAACGAAATGGCACATGGAGCTAAATAAAATGTTCGGCTTCGTAGAGCGTCGTACCTGTCATAATTTTATACCTGTGTAAAGAGATCTTTAAAGATGTATTATGAACAAGGGAACTGTACAATCATTTGCAACACTGGCCAAACTAACTCTTTTTTATTTAATATAGAAATTCAAATATTTAATGCGAGAAAAATGATTAGTATAATAATAATGCTTGTTATCAGACATACGCTTGAATACTACAGAAATAAACGTAGGCAACGGTTATAAATATCCATGATTTAATTCGCAACTGCGATAGAGTAGGTATTGCTCGTTTTCACTGAAATCAAGCAGCTTTTCCCAACTATGTTGGGGTCGGCCTCCAGACTAATCTGATGTTGCTGAATACCAGAATTTTACATGGAGCGACTGTCTATCTGACCTCCACAACCCAGTTCGTACTGGGTAATACGATACCCCTTGGTAAGACTGGTTGTCAGACTTTCGGGCCATTAACGACAGTCAAAGATCTACAAATGTCAGCCGAGACCAACGGCTTGACGTACTTTCCGAGGCATGGACGAAACTCGGTATGTAACGGGTGGTCACCCATCCACAGACCAATCTAGGCAAGCTCGGCTTAACCTAAAGATCGACCAGGCCGGCTGTTGTTATTTAGCCACGAGCTAATGCCTAAATGTTATTGCACTGTTTTTTCAACTTTAGGCGCTACGGTGGGTCGAGACCAACAGAGTGCATTTCATGATTCCGATATCGGTGATAGATAAAGCTTTTTTTTTTTCTTAGCCTATATTGTCCCACAGCTGGGCAAAGGCCTCCCCATAGCCCTCCGCTCTTCTCTCCATGCGGTTTTCTCCGGACAATCTCTTATAAACGCGTCTAAGTCGTCACGCCAGCATTTTCTGGCAGATAAAGTTATATATGTTTTATAAACATTGTTGTTTCTATTATTTCCAGGTTGACGTCGACGAATGCGAGGACATAGCGACCGAGTACAACATCACCTCCATGCCTACCTTCGTATTTGTCAAGAGCAGCAAGAAAATAGAAGAATTCTCAGGAGCCAATGTTGACAAACTGAAGAACACCATTCTCAAGCTGAAGTAGAACGGAACGCGGGCCTTGTACGCTAGCCGGCATTCCCACAGCGAAAAACCTTATAAAAAGGCATTTATCAGCATTTGTTGTGATTAAAGAAAATAAAATTCTATTAATGTATTTAAACCGTTTAAATCGGCATGTTTAGTTGCTGGTTAACTAAAATATACCTGTGTACGTAAATATTGCTTGCCGAGACGGCCCATAGACTAAGATACGCTTGCTGCCCCAATATGACATCGCCAAGACTGTATCATTCGAACTTTTTAAATAAAATCTGTAGCCGTTTTTGGACTGTCGCATTTTTAAGGTTTTTCTGTTGTAGGTAAAATAGCTGCTGGTAAAAAAATAGCACACGGCACTAATGCATAATAATTATGTTAATTTCTCAGCCATCGGAAGGATCACATTTTTTTGTTGTTTTTAATAGTCTTTTTTTTTAATTGAAATGTAAGTAGACGTATTTTTCTAATGCAAGTGTCTTAGTAGCACTTAGTGTGCTTCAATTTTAGCACTTCCTGCGTTCGGTTTAGCGTACAAACTTTATTTTCGTATTATTTGCCGTGTATTTTGCATTATATATGTATGTTACAGAGTATTGTTACTTCAATAAAATATTGTCTAAAATATAAATGAATTGTTTTTATTTATTTGAGCACCAATTTCCTACATAATCGATTTCCTTAGGGAAAATGTAACATACGTTATATTGAACAGTCAACATAGATTACGGGCAGCAAAAGAATTTTTATATTGATGTATTGACCAAGAAAAAAAAATACTGCAACTTATGGTAAAAAAATAGAAGTGTCACTTAAAAATTTTAGAGGGAAAACTATAATTATGTCCGAAGAGCTAATAAATAATATTCCTCCATTTTAGTAAGTTTCCATCCAAACGTTTTTTAATATACCTACTTATTGAAAGAATCCATCACCAATAAAACTGCCTAGAGGCACTCACTGGGAGATTAGTTTCACTGTGTTACAAGGCCACGCTGTGGCACAGTGCCGTCAAGCGAGTACTGAACTCAAAGGCAAGCTACGTGCGCGTCTCAGGCTTGGCCTATAACGGCCACCAATGCACGTAGTGACGGGGACACATTTCATCCCGCGGGACAAAGGACAGTGTCCAAAAACGGCCAGGCGCGTTCCCTTGCGGGGACGTAGCGACATCCCACACTAGTAACTGGGTTCTGGAGGACAGGTAGGCAGTCGCTCCATGTAAAATACAGGTGTTTAGCTGCATCCGTTGACTAGAAGCCAACCCCGACTTTGCTAGTTGGGAAAAGGTTAGGAGAGAGAGATGGACTTTCGGCCCCCACTTTCAGCGGCTGGTGCCCAAGTTGATGGGCGCGGCGGGCGCCCTGTCAACGCTGCTTCCCAATCTGGGGAGCCCCAGGCGGTTATATGTAGGGATCGTGCGATCGATGGCCCTTTCCCGGTATGAGCGACCGACCTGACGGCCCGCACTATCGCGGTTCTGCGCATACCGCAGAGGGCGATGGCCGTCAGGGTCATACGGGGATATCGCACGATCTCCTACGAGGCGGCTTGCGTACTGGCCGGATCTCCGCCGTGGGACCTGGAGGCGAAGACCCTCGCGACACTACATCAGTGGCGCGAGGAGGCCAAGGATCGGGGCGAGAAGCTGGTGCAGCGACAGATAACGCTGCGCCGGTCTCAGCTCCGGCAGGTCATGGTGGCGGAGTGGCGGGGGAGGCTTGAGATCCCTACCCCGGCGCCTCGACACAATCGAGGCGATCCGGCCAGTACTCGACGACTGGCTCGGGAGGAAGCACGGCTCCCTGACGTTTCGGGCGACGCAGGTGCTCTCGGGGCACGGCTGCTTCGGGAAGTACCTGTGTCGCATAAGCAGGGAGCCGGACGCTCGTTGCCATCACTGCGTCCATTGTCTGGAGGACACGGCGCGGCATACGCTGGCCGAATGTGCCGCGTGGGATGAGCCGCGCCGTGCCCTCGTTGCAGAGGTGGGAGGAGACCTGTCGCTGCCGACCGTTGTTCGCTCGATGGTTGGCAGCGCGAAGTCCTGGGATGCGGTGATATCCTTCTGCGAAACCGTCATGTCGCAGAAGGAACCTGCGGAAAGGGAGAGGGAGAAGACGAGCTCCCGCCCATCCCGCAGCTGACGCACCGGGTGTCGGCAGAGGGCGCATAACGCCCTCTTCCGGCCCCCCTAAATTGGTCCAGGGACGACGGATTCGGGGACATCCGTCGCCCCCCATCACACTGGACCCGAGACGGTGGCGCGTAGTATTCCACGCGCGCCTCTCTATGACGTAACGGGGGGATATCTCCACATCGTGAAAAAAAAAGGTGAGAGAGAGATGAACTTGAACATAACTGGCGTAATGTGGGTGCGACTATTACACCCGTATCTATAGTCACAAAATTATACAAGTATGTAATAACTTGTATATTTTTTTTTATGCAATAGATAAGAATTTGAACGAAGTAAGAACCGTCAAAGAAAGCAAGACTTCTGATGCTGTGATACCAGTTGATAAATCGACTCTCTAACAACACGGAGGATGCCATTGATAAAGGAGATTTAAAAATGATCAAGAGAAGTTTGTCTATCTTAAATTGATAATGAATATGCATTTGTGTACGTACTGTTATAACCGGGTTCCGAATTTGGGTTTTAAAAAAGAAATTACTTTAGGCTAAAATAAACTTGTATATTAAAACAATAAAAAAACACGAGTGCAAGATACATGTGCACGGGAAGACGGTTGGGAGACGACTGAAGGTGTCAGAACATGATGAGGGGGAGAGAGGAAGGAGAGGATGCTGCGTCAGCAGCAGGAATGCAGCGTAGGCTGCTGAGTAGACCAAAAGGGGTACAGGTGAAGGATGTAACAGCCCCCCGATTAGGAGGAAACTTACGGGTGGAAGGTAAGTTGACGCCAGAAGGAAAGGTAAGTTTTCCGGGTTTTAGGTCATTCGGAGGCGAGGAGCAGGAATATCTTCGACATCTGTAGATGCCATTTCTACGGGAATATCAGGTAAAGGGGTACATCTAGATTTCTTAATTATCTTACAATAACAATACAATTTATAGGAAATAACTAAGATTATAACTAGGCTTATAATAACAGTTGTATAGGAATAATAGTTACCGTAAAGGACAATATGAGGTTTTTCAATTACTGAATTAAGGTTTGTTTTAATTTGATCAGTTACTTTATTATAATTTGAGAAGAGAGAGTCTAAATTATTAATGTTTTTCAAATTAACGTAAGGAAGTTTAATATTTTCTTTTAAATATGTCGTGGAACTACAACAAGTATCATTAATTAATTCGAAATGCAATACTATTGGCTTTAATTTTATTTCAATGCTATGTTTAGGTATTAGTTTATTATCGTTGCAATAGGCAATACAGTTGTCTGGTATGGTTAGTATACCAGTGCCAGAAATAGAAGATTCAAATAAATCTTGATTATTACATTCTATTGTTATTTTAGAATTTTGACTGATCATGTATATCCACTGATTACTATGTAATTTATGAAAGGTTTCAAAATTACCATTTATGAATTCGGTCCTGCAGAGAGACGGAACGGAAGTCAAAGCTTTTGAAATAACCTCAGTTTCACATATTGGTACGGCTGATGTAGAGTATACATTGGAAATTTCACAAATATGATATTGCGTATTTACAATTTTACAGGTGGTAAGTGAATTTAATTTACAATAAGATGATTTATCTTTAGTTATGCCCAAATATTTAGTGGATGGTATTATTGTAGAGTACAATGTTTTGTTTACATTTTTCAGGGCAATAGGATAAGGTGTAGTATGATACAAATCGAATTCTTTAGTATTTACTAAAGGTATTTGTAATACAAATATTATTTTGTTATTTGCATAATAACTGGATACATCGGATATATTTTCTAGAATATGGATATTGTCTAAGATTAAAGGTACAGGTAATTGCTTAGGACTAGGGAGAAATCTATAATTACTTACAAGGTCTGTAAACAATTGTTTAGGAGTAATAATAGATGGATATAGAATATTGGACTTACTAAACATAATAGCATTAATTATATCTTCTAACTTAAATGATAGGGTTAATAAACTACTTTCTAAAATATTCGACAGTCCCGATATTTTAGACCTAATTAATAGCTTATTGGAAACTAATGTTAAATTTGTCATTTCTTGGTTTAGGATATCAATGGCATAACTAAGGCTAGCTTCATTTGCATTAATTTTATCAATAACTTCTTTAAGGGACAATAGTGTGGATGTTGTAACCATCATGTTTTCTTTCATGAGGGTTGCCAATTTAGTTTGATCATTCTCTAAGGTCTGAATAGCATTACTATATTTTTCGGCATCATTTTGGTCCATATTTCCAAACAGTTGTTTAATTACTGAGCCGATTCCACCAAACCAGGCGGATCTTTTATAAGATTTAGATATAAGATGGGAAATGGAATCAAAGTCTCTAACTATATCAGAATAACGGGATGACAATGGTTGGAACAAATAGTGACATTCGCCTTCATAGTATGCATTGCTTTGATTACATAGGAATTGAGAAGTTCTTAGGATATCCCTTATGTTATATAAATGTGGTTGAATAAAAGAAATGTCTATGGGGATGATAATATCTAAAGTGTCATCGGTTATTTTTAGGGAGCCAATAGGGTCAAAATATATGCCTGCGTCACCTGATGCTGGCTGGATATATTCTTGACTGTTTGACGCCAGGGTAGGATAAATGTAACCAATTCTGTAAGGAAAGGTAATCTAAATTAACTGAATTGTATATTAAATAAGGTACTATGGTTCATTACTAGTTGCTATTTTAAATTCGTCAAAATGGTGTTTGACGTGACGTCTGTTAATTAATAGTGACGCGGTATTGTTGCCATGGATTTTCACGATTTTAAACGGGCCTTTCCATATTGGTGAAAGAGCTTTTCTAAGGCGTAAGTGATTTTTAAGGTAAACAAGGTCACCGACTTTATATTTAATTGGCCTTGTGTGAATGTCATAATAAGTTTTGGAATTGGTCTTTGATTTTTGTATATGTTCTATTGCTTTTGTTCGGCAATACTTGAGCCTATTTTGGAGTATGCGGACATATTCAGGGTAAGTTGCGCCTGCAGTTTCCTCGTAGATGGAATTCGGTATATAGGGTTTGTTTCCAAATACAAGCTCATAGGGAGAGAAATGAGTGGTTGAGTGAATGGCTGTGTTGTACGCAAGCATAGCTGTGTACACAAAACGGGGCCAGTTGTTTTGTTGCTCGTTTACATAAGATTTTAGGTACTCTTTTAAGGTGGAGTGACTTCTTTCGAGAGCACCCTGAGTCTGAGGGTGATACGGGGTGGACCATAATTGTTTTATTTTTAATAAATTGCATGTTTCTTTAAATAGCTCGGCCGTGAAGTTGGTGCCTTGGTCTGTTAGAATTGTTTTGGGTATTCCGAATAAAGTAATGAAGTGAACCAAACATTCGCATGTTTCCGCAGCAGTAGTGTTGGTAATTGGATAGGCGGCTGAGAATTTGGTGAGATCATCTTGGAGAGTCAATATGTATTTATATTTATCGTTACCGGCTTCTGGTAGTGGTCCTACTATATCGAAAGCTACACGTTCAAAGGGTCGTGTGGAAAGAGATGTGATTTGCATAGGGGCACGATTGGTTCTTCTAAGGGCTTTATTAATTTGGCATTGTGGGCATTTCTTTACGTAGTTTTCGACGTCTACTCTCATGTTTTTCCAGTAGTATTTTTCTTGGATGCGTTTCAGCATTCTACCAGAACCTAAGTGACCGGCTATAGGGAGATCATGATTTTCTTTCATGATTTTAGGGACTTCACTCTGTGATGGATAGATAATAGTATTTTTATAAATGTGTATAGTCATTTCTGAGTTGTGAAATAAATATAGGATCATATTATATAGTTTGATATACTGATGAGTGTCGAAAGGATTATTAAAATCAGCTATAGCTATTTGAGGGTTATTTTGCCCTGTGAGGCTGACAACTAACTCATTTCTTACGGATTTAAGACACTTGTAGATATCTTCATATGTGCAAGTGTCAAAGTGATTGACCTTGGTGAAAATGAAATAGTAAACTTTATCTTCGGATTCATATTTAAGGAAGGAATGTAATGTTCTTTCTAGTAAGGAAAATTCGCTCAAATTAGGAATATTAGATATGATTTCTTGAGTATATGGGACGGATTCGTCCATATCTATAGATGTAGGGATAATGATATATTTTTTATCAGTTTTGGATAGGCTTTCATTGTGTTCTATTATGGTTACGTTAGGATTAAAATCCTTAGCAGTAGTTTTAAGGAAGTCTGAGTAATTACCATCTGGGGTACTGGAGTTACTACGGCTCGGGACATCAGGTGGTGATATTGGATTTGGATGATCAGTGGAAGGTGAGGGTAAGTTTTCATCTATTATATTATCTAGATCATCAAGGTTGCCTAACTCTGGTAAGCTTGTAGGTTGGATAAGGGGGTCTGTAAGATCTTCAAGTTGGATTAGATCGTCCGGAGAGATAGCTGGAAGGACATCTGAATTCGATGTTTCGTCATAATTAGGTGAGTTTAAATTCTCATTAGAAGTATTAGGTATAGGATTTATAGGATTGACGGATTTAGTTATAGGATAACGGGATAATGCATCAGCGGCATTATTTAGTTTTCCTTTTCTATATATTATTTCATACTCATATTCCTCCAATTTTAATCTCCATCTCTGAAGTTTACTACTGGGGTCAGAGTGGTTGAATAGCCAACGTAAAGGACGATGGTCGGTAATTATTGTGAACTTTCTACCATATAGGTAAGGACGGAAGGTCTTACAGCCGAAAAGAATTGCAAGTAATTCTTTTTCAGTTGTACTATAATTGCACTCATTTTTGTTGAGTGTACGGGAGGCATAGGCGATGGGCTTGTCTTTGCCTATTTCGCCTTGGGAAAGAATAGCGCTGATTGCATAATTGGATGCATCGCAGCTGAGAAGGAATGGTTTCGAGAAATCAGGATATGATAATAGCGGAGCTGTAGTTAATTTATTTTTTAGGATTTCAAAGGATAACTGGTGTTCATTTGACCAGACGAACTCTACATTCTTTTTCAGTAGATTTGTTAAAGGTTTTGCAATGCTAGAAAAATCGGAGATGAACCTGCGATAGTAAGAGACGAAACCGAGGAATGATTTGATGTCCTTAGGAGTTTTTGGTATAGGGAATTCGTGAACTGCTCTTAGCTTTTCAGGATTTGGTTTTACGCCTTTGTCAGTAATGACGTGGCCTAAATATGAAACTTCTTTTCTTAAAAATTCACATTTATCCGGTTGTAGTTTCAAACTGAATTGACGGAGTCTATAAAATACGTTAGTTAGGTTATCTATATGAGAAGGGATATCAAATGAGTAAATTACGATATCATCAAGGTAAACGAAGCATTGGATGCCTTGGAGACCAGATAAAGCGGAATTCATTAATCTCTGAAAGGTGGACGGTGCATTCTTTAATCCAAATGGCATACGAGTGAACTCGTAATGCCCTGTTGGGATTGAAAATGCTGTTTTGGGAGAATCATCAGGAGACATGTTTATTTGATGAAAACCGGAAGCTAGGTCTAATGTGCTAAAGTATTTGCACTTGCCTAATTGATCTAGGATTTCGGCTATGTTTGGAATAGGATAGGAATCGCCGATGGTCACGTCGTTAAGTTTACGGTAATCGATTACAACGCGCCATTTTCTTTGACCGGAAGCATCGAGCTTTTTGGGTACTACCCAAATTGGTGAGGACCATGGAGACATAGAAGGTTTTATTATACCTTGTTTCAGCATTTTCTCAACTTGAGAATCTACCTCTTTCTTATGGCATTCGGGAAATCTGTATGTCTTAACATGAATGGGGTTATCAGACGTGGTTTTGATTTTATGTTCTACTGCATCAGTGCAGGTTAACTGATCGTCGGGTAGATGGAAAATGTCTGAAAACTGAGAACAAACAGAGTATAATGCCTCAGTTTCTTCTGGATTAAGATGGGACACGCGAAGCTGCTTTAGAACTTCTTCTGTGCGTTCATGAGTATGAGGTTCGTCTAAAGTACCGATAGAGATTGAAGCCTTCAGTTCGAAAGGCTTTAAATATAATCTAAGATCAGACGGAATAGTTACAGGTTCTTCTGAGGTGTTAACAACGGAAATATTAACACGATTGTTATTCTTTACTTGTACTAAACAGTTTGCTACTAGTAGATTTTGGGAAATATGTTGGTCGATTATTAAGCCTTCTTTGATTTCTGGATTTGCTACAGTACATTCGATTACAGTTTCACTGCGTGGGGTAATAGTATAAACGGGTTCATTGAAATGCATTTTAAGCTTAATATCTTTTAAATACAACACACCTTCATCATAGTTAATTTTGCCACTCATGGAATTGAATAAGTCGTTGCCGATAATACCATCGTAGGACATACTTAATTCATTAACTATGTTGAATATATGTGTTAGGTGTTTACAGTCACTATGAGATTTATCATGTGTATAGATGGTTATAGGGATTTGTCCTAATGTGCATAGAGGATTATCAATGGTTGAATCGATACCTTTGATTTTAAATTTAATCGATTCGTCAATAACAGGCATGTCGTCAATGACTGATTTTTTAATTAAACTTATAGATGCGCCAGTATCGACGAGAAGGGATAGGTCTCTAAAAGACACGGGAGAATTAACTTCTATATAAGGTAAGTATTTATTTGGTATGTTAGATGTGAATTCGTATATTTCTTCATTAATATGTTTTTCATTTTCAGGATTTTGGATGAAGTCTACGGTTTGGGACTGGTTACCCTGTTGCTTGACTCGGATGGAATGACCTCGAGTTTGGGGCTGGTTACCCTGTCCATAGGTCATGAAGGATTTAGAGTCTACGATTTGGGGCTGATTACCCTGTTGCTTGACTCGGATGGAATGACCTCGAGTTTGGGGCTGGTTACCCTGTCCATGGGTCATGAAGGATTTAGAGTCTACGATTTGGGGCTGATTACCCTGTTGCTTGACTCGGATGGAATGACCTCGTGTTTGGGGCTGGTTACCCTGTCCATGGGTCATGAAGGATTTAGAGCCTACGATTTGGGGCTGGTTACCCTGCTGCTTGACTCCAATTGGATGACCACGAGTTTGGGGCTGGTTACCCTGTCCATGGGTCATGGAAGATTTAGAGTCTACGATTTGGGGCTGATTACCCTGTTGCTTGACTCGGATGGAATGACCTCGAGTTTGGGGCTGGTTACCCTGTCCATGGGTCATGAAGGATTTAGAGCCTACGATTTGGGGCTGGTTACCCTGCTGCTTGACTCCAATTGGATGACCACGAGTTTGGGGCTGGTTACCCTGTCCATGGGTCATGGAAGATTTAGCGTCGTCTATTATGGAATTGATCTGTCCCGTGCGACGCTTATACGGGACATTATTTAGTTTAAATTGTTGTCAACGGTATCATAACTTTCAACTTCAGTTACCGCATTAATACGGGGTTTGAAAGTAGATGTGCTTGGCTGCGCACTTGAAGGGGAGAATCTATTTTGATTATTGAATCTTTTATTATTATATTCGCGGAGTTGGCATTTTTCTAGAACATGCCCTGATTTCTTGCAATATCTGCAGAATGGATCATTTGAAGAGGGTTGTTGAAAGATAGGTTTTTGTGATTGATAATTATTATTAAAGTTATTGGGTCTATTAGACCTAATTGTTGGATCATTTTGACGAAGTGATTTCACGGCTAAGTTTTGTTTGTAGGAATATTGCTGCAATTTTTCCTCGGAAATCGCGTAATTTATGGCGTCATTGAGGTTTTTGGGGTTCCTACATCTAACGATGTTTGCGATACGAGGGGTAAGGCCCATCGTGAACGTGTGGAGGGCTAAGTCCTCCATTGCAGCTACTCTGCCAGATATTTCACCTTTCTTGTGACCTGATATAGAAATTTCTGTAAGCAATTGTGATAAACAGGTTTCTATCCTAAGTGAGAATTGGCTAACATTCTCCTGAGCACCTTGTCTGCAATCCTGGAGTTCTGCAAGGAGATGAGCGTAATGTTTACGCTCCCCAAATTGGTTCTGAAGGAACTCTTTAAGGGATGGCCACGAATCAAATTCCTTGATTGAACAAGCAATCTCGGCTTTACCATCTAGTTGGCTAATTATATACTTGAAGACGATGTCGGCTTCGTTAGAAGAGGCTAGGGAAATGGCGTTATCGCAATTATTAATAAATGCATTTAATTTTTCTCTACTGCCATCAAAGGGCTTTATGAATTTTAGGATGACACTTAGGGGTATGTTTCCCGAAGACTCTTCTTTTACAGCTTTGTTACCTTGGGACATGGTTGACAACAACTTATAATACTAAAAGAATAACTAGATATAATAAGTCTGGAAACAAGATTAGTTATTGGAATTAGTCCGACAATGTGTTCTTATCGCTTATGCAGTGTGCTGAGTCTGGATCTGCGACGAGCACCGAGACATAACATCCGTTGATAAGCCGTTGAAGAATGTTATAACTGTCGAACTGAACTTTTTGTACTTGATCACTGTACTTATAGGAAAATATGTTCACGACTCACAGTATTATTGCGTACATGTTTTTCATGGTTTCGCAGGATCTGGAACTGGAACTGGAGCTGGAACTGGAGTGACCTTGGATTAGGTCAGTACCGGGTTTTACCGGTATGATGAGTCGTCTCTGGAACTCAGGAACTGGAGTGACCTTGAATTAGGCCAATACCGGGTTTTACCGGTGTGATGAGTCGTCTCTGGAACTTTTCAGGAATTGAAGCACTTTCACTTTTAAATTAGGCACTGAATTTAGCACTTTCAGCTAGGATTCCTAGGATTTATAATCCCTTTTACGCTGCCACCAATGTTATAACCGGGTTCCGAATTTGGGTTTTAAAAAAGAAATTACTTTAGGCTAAAATAAACTTGTATATTAAAACAATAAAAAAACACGAGTGCAAGATACATGTGCACGGGAAGACGGTTGGGAGACGACTGAAGGTGTCAGAACATGATGAGGGGGAGAGAGGAAGGAGAGGATGCTGCGTCAGCAGCAGGAATGCAGCGTAGGCTGCTGAGTAGACCAAAAGGGGTACAGGTGAAGGATGTAACAGTACGCGTGTAGATAACCGACCCACTGTTGAACTTTTTACAGTTCTAACTTCACAAAAATTACATTTACTCAAGTAAACACTAATTTGTTTATAAATGGGGGTGTTAGTGTACAGTCATGAGCACCAATATGTACGAGTATACACTTTCCTTTTAAAAGCAATTTTTTCGAGAAATAACGATTGTAACTTGGAGATAGGATCTATTTCATAAAAATATGAGTTCCAAAATGCTATGTTCGTAACAACATGAAATTAATCAGTAGGAGAAAATCACTTTTAAAAGTTGCTAAGTGTTTACATATTGGTGCTCGTCGTGACTGTTCACATCTGCCTTACCCTTCGGGGATTGCAGGCTGTAACATTTTCAAGTAAAACGATTCAAAATAAAACCAAAATTTTATTTAGCTAAAAATTGCAGAAATCATAATATAATATAACACAAACTTATAACTATAAAAGAATGTTCTGTACAATACAAAAGCATTCGTGACGTCTTATTGCTATCTCAATATAACTAGCGGTATTAATCCTTATGTACACCTCCCATATCTGAAACAAGAACAAATACGAATTATAAACACAATTTATACAAGGAGTAAGTAAATGGACATCAAAAAATCAAAATCAAAGCATTTATTTCAAGTAGGCCAATTACAGGCACTTTTGAATTGTCGAAACAAAGACCAATAAAAAATGAAGACACTTCAAGAAGCCTTCCTGTATATCAAACTATTTTTTTTTAAGTTTAATGGCCTGGTTGCTTAGACCTTTTAGCCATACATCAAACTAAGTAACTCTACGAAAAATTATTGCTGGGAAACGACTTTTGGGGTGAAACGTTTTACGGTAGGACGCAATGTAACGCACTCAAAACATTGTGCTGATGGATGCCTTGAATAGTACGAGGGTCGTGGAGGTATTGAGTGAGGGCAAGACTTTTTGGGGTGAAAAATCATGGCCTAGGGCGATATATTATACAGGGTAGAGTTGAAGAGGGCTCTGAAAAAGCATATTTTTTTTCAAAGGATTATTTTTTGAAACTCTGGGATGTGGAGGTCAGATAAGCAGTCGCTCCATATAAAATACTGGTATTCAGCAGCATCCGGTTAGGCTATAAGCCGACCCCAACATAGTTGGGAAAAAGCTAGGCAGATGATGATTTTTTTAAACCCTTGCCAAGGTATTGTTTGACTAGCGGGATGGTTGCGTAACGCACTCGTAAATACTATGCTATTCAATAAACCAATTCAACAATACTCATTGATTTTATTACGCATTATACTCATCGGGTTTATCGAGCAGACAAATTTTTTCAAACAAATGGATTACAAAAATTCTTCAGATTGTGATAAAAAAAGTGTACACACTTCATGCACGCAGGTGCTTTTTTTAGTACCTAAAACTGCTATCGTAGTACATTTTTGGTAACGCTTGCCACCAGTTTTCCAACATAACCTCAAACCTAATAAGAATCAAATAAAACTCACAACTAATCCCTCCGTTTCTTCCCATGTTGGTCGTGTCGGTCGTGATGGTCTCGCTTGCGTCCCGACTTGTCGGCGCGCTTGGCCTCGCTCAAGAACCGATCTAGACCGAACGGATCGAAGTCTGCATCTGGCTGGTTGCTACGGGATTGTGGCTGTGGAGGGAACGGAGCTATTAGATGACGAGTAGAATGTAGTTCTTAGGATGTAAGGAATAGAGTACAAACCGTGCGATATTTTTTTTTTAGATTCAGCTATCATCACGCCTTTAATCTCCGAAGGGTTAGGCATAGGTATACCTAATAGTACACCCACTTTTAGCCAGTTACGTTTAAGTTCTATGTTATAGGGGGCGAGCATATTGCTATCAATCAGGCACAAATCCAGACTCCGTGGCTGCTACTGAGAAATTCCTGATGGAGAATCCCAATAACACTTTGACCGACCTGGGAATCGAAACCAGGCCCAACCCGCACAACCTCATGCGACCAGTAAACCAACGTGGCAGTCGATTTTCGTGAATTTAAAGATTCTGATGAGTAGCGTTCAAGAAACCAGGTGTTAAGAATGCAACTCTCATGTACTCGTATAAACAAGCAATATAAAATGTACTAACGGGTTCGTCTCGACTGGTCGGCGCGTCCTTCTCGAACTGTACGGGACCCGCGCGGGAGTTGCCGCTGCTAGTGCCGGCGAACTCTTTGTCGGCCACGAATCTGGAATAAACAAACGATAGGATTAATTATATCTTCGACAATCTATCTTCCCAGGGTGATTAGTAGCAGCTGGATGAAAGCCGAAGAACGAGATGTAAGTCGTGCGATTGGAAAGGCCTAAATCCAGCAGTGCACTGCTTTATTGATGATAGGTGGCAAAACCTAGTATAAGTATAATATTCGGGGAAAAAGCCGCTCGGCTTAGCTCGAGTTAGCAAGGGTAGACGCCGTACGGAAGTTGCATTGAAAGCCAAATATGAGTAGTAACTGTTTTGGGTAGGGTTTTTTGTTGAACAAACACTGGCGAAAGGTACGCGGCGACCCAATAAGTGTTTAGTACAGTAGTACGACGTACCTGGCTATAGTAAATGTCAAAATCTCCTCCATAATTGTTTTTGTCAGCGTATGTGTCTGTCTTGCTTACAATTACAAGGTAAAAGAATCAACCTATACTGTTCCTTCCGTTGGGACATACATAGACCTCCGTTTTAGAGGGAGTGATCCGTTATTTGCCCCCAGTGCGGCTTGGTGGATGAGTCAAGCCTTCGAATTTTGCTAAAAAAATGCTTATATTAGTTACTTACCTTATAATTTTGACTTTGATCATGTTTAGTTGAACAAACCTGCTAACTTAATGTGAGTGTGTGTGAGTGGAGAAATGTGTCACTGCACTACATGTTAACACTACATTTAACACAAATAAATAATTTTGACTTTGATCATGTTTAGTTGAACAAACCTGCTAACTTAATGTGAGTGTGTGTGAGTGGAGAAATGTTTCACTGCACTACATGTTAACACTACATTTAACGCAAATAAATAATTTTGACTTTGACTTTGATCATGTTTAGTTGAACAAACCTGCTAACTTAATATGAGTGTGTGTGAGTGGAGAAATGTGTCACTGCACTACATGTTAACACTACATTTAACGCAAATAAATAATTTTGACTTTGACTTTGATCATGTTTAGTTGAACAAACCTGCTAACTTAATGTGAGTGAGTGTGAGTGGAGAAATGTGTCACTGCACTACATGTTAACACTACATTTAACGCAAATAAATAATTTTGACTTTGACTTTGATCACGTTTAGTTGAACAAACCTGCGCGTGTTGGCGATAGCGTCAATGTCTCCTCCGTAGTTGTCTTTGTCTGCGTTTCTTGAAGGTCTGTATATGTGAGCGCCAACGTTGTCCTGGTTGCGCCAAGGTTTGTCATACACGTTGTACGCTTCGTCGTCGCCGTAACCTGAAGATGAAAGTTGTTTGATTAATTGTAGGTTAATGATGGCCAGGTAAAATTATTTGGGACTACATTATTATTTATCCGACGACAATTTCTCGTTTTGAATACTATGTGACTATCGAAACAAAATTTGAAGTTGAATCGTGCAATTAGATGGATATTTGTTGGTTCGTTGTTGCAAGTGTTACTGCAGAGCATGATGTCCTGGATTCGACTCTTAGGTCAGGAAAAGTATGCGGGCCTGTGGACGGTGAGCTAAGGGCTAGCTCGCCGTCCCTCCGTCTTAGGACGACAGGCCGTGTCGACGGCGCGTTCGTGTTCCACGCGCGCCTCAAAGAGATGTCAGCATAGGGAAGGGGCCCGCAAGGGCCGATGCCTGCCGGGTGCTGCGGGTTGTTCGAAAGAGATACCGCGGCCCCGGAACACAAAGGGCGATGAAGGAACATGGGTGGGTTTTAGTCAGTAAAAGTCTGACACTCCCTCCCGCTCAGCCCAGAGCGGGAGAAGTCATTTGATGATTTCCCATCCCAAAAAAAAAAAAAAAGTCAGTAAAAGTATAATTGGGTTTTGCCTTCAGGAATTTCTCAGTAGCGGCCGGAAGTCAGGATTTAAGCCTGGTTGATGTCAATCGATTTGTTAGCTAGGTATTATAAGAGATTCTAACATTACTGGAGAGATGTGATTTTGTGTTACATGGATCAAAATCAAACATATCAAGTCAAGTCAGGTCAAGTCTATTAAGTACCTATTTGTTGTTTTGTTTGAATTATTTATTGTGTGAGTATAATTTCTATAAGTATTTAATTCTATATTTGATTATGTAATGTGACTGTGTGTGTATAATTATTTAATTTAATGAGTCTGTGAAACTTGAAACAAATGATTATTTATTTATTATTTTATATCGCATTGGTCATCGTGCCGCATAGCACTCCATAGCGTGTATCAGAAAGGTATCGTCATCATATTAAGGGTACCAACAAGCTGAACAATTTTCTCTAAGGGACAAAAATCGTTACTGTTAGGCTGTGTCATCCCACTGGTGGGCAAAGGCCTCTCCCCGTGACTTCCAAATCCTTAGATCCAGGGCTGATGTGGACCAATGAAAAATCGTAATAGCAAAAAAAATAAGTAATAATACATTTGGGTCGAGTCGGTATTGAAGTTTTCTATCTGCAAACTGATAATTTTTGCTGAGAGTCGGACACCAGAAGACACTTTTTAGACAATCATCATCTGCCTAGCCTTTTCTCAACTATGTTGGGTTCGGCTTCCAGTCAAACTGGATGCAGCTACTGCCTATCTGACCTCCACAACCCAGTTTGTGCTGGGAAATACGATACCCCTTGGTAAGACTGGTTGTCAGACTTTCGGGCCACTGACTACCTGTAACGACTGACAAATACCTATGTACGAATGGCAGCCAGGACCAACGGCTTAATGTGCTTTCCGAGGCACGGAGGAAACTCGGCATGAAATGGGTGGTCACCCATCCACGGACCAACCCAGGCAAGCGCGGCTTAACCCGACGATCGACCCGAACGGCTGTTATTATTTAGCCGCGAGCTCCTCCAAATACACTTTTTAGACCAATGATTATTATAATAAAATAAATACATACCACTATCCATTCCTTTACTGTTATTGAAGAGTCTCTGGTCGAACATCGCCTCGCCGCCCTGCGTCGTCTTAGCGGGCAGGCCGAGCGCTATCTGCTCCGAGATGTCGCGCTCACGATCCTTCACTAGCTTCGATCTGGAAAATAAAAGAAATGGTTTTGAAAATTTGACTTATCAAATGCACGGGGTACTCAACCTTTTGACCGCCACGGACGCCTATGGACGTCAAATCGAAAAGTGCTCACGACGCCACGGACGGCATAATACGTCTAATTTGGATGTGGTGAAATTGTGGCTTGGCGTGGAGGGCACGCGCGTGTGTTAATGCTCTGGCGTTCAAAAGGTTAAACTTTTCTTCATTTCGTTTGGATGTATTTATGTACACCAATTACCGAACCGATTTAGGAACACCTTTTTATAATTATACATGTAAAAACAAGCCACACTTGTCCCTCGAAGGTTACGCATGCACAGGTCAGTCCGTGTATGGGTAACCACAACTTCGTCGAGAGCTGTTGGTTTCGACTGCCATTTGTTTATCTTTGACAGTCATTACGAGTAGTCAGCAGGCCGAAAGCCTGACAGTCTTACCAAGAGGTAGCGCATTACCCACTAACTAGGTTGTGAAAGTCAGATAGGCAGTCGCTCCATATCAAATACTGTCATTCGGTTGCATCTGGTTATAATGGAAACAGACTCCCAAATAGATGAGAAAATACTATGCAGTCTATGATGATTCTACATAACATAACATCACGCCTGTAATGCCCGAAGGGTTAGGCAGAGGTGTACCAAATAGTACACCCATATTTCGCGAATTATCTATATATATTCTATTGCCATCAACCAGGCACAAATCCAGACTCCGTGGCTGCTACTGAGAAATTCCTGATGGAAAAACCCAATAACAGTTTGCCCGACCCGGGAATCGATCCCAGGACCTCATGCTCTGCAGTCGCGCTTGCGCTCACTAAACCAACGAGGCAGACTATGATGATTCTAGTAAATAAATAAATAATATTATTCTCATTACCTCTTATCAGGGGCAGCTCTGGCCAAGTTCCTGTCTCTCTGCCTCTCCTTGTGTCTGTCCGCCCTCAGCTTGTCTCTCTCGGCGGCTGTCAGGCCGCTCTCGTCAATCTCATTGAGCTCCGGCTCATCGTCAGGGGCTCTGATACCTGCAGTCGAAGAACTGATTTGAGATGTTGCAGATATGGGTACGGAGCTTTTGAGAACGTTTGGAGTACCCAGGATTTAGTGTCTGATAACTGTTTGGAAGGCAATAGGAGAAGAGGAAGACAACATAGATGATAGGAAGATGAGCTAAAATTAACAGCGGGGCCCAACTGGAGAAAGGTCGCTGGAGATAGAAAACAAGGGAAAATGTTATAACACGCCTTTGCCAACGGACACACTGAGCTCAGAGGTATACTCTAAACCGATTTAAACAAATAAATAAATAATATTAAATTCTTTAATATTATTTATTTATTTGTTTACATCGGACAATATTATAGTTCATTTTGTTAGTAGAATACCTTATAACTAGTGTATATTAACCGTATGCAAAGTTCAGGATAAGAGGCTTAATGTAATGAAAACGTTTGGAAACAGTTCAGATTCTGAAGTAAGACAATATAAATTTTCCCGCAGGTGGGACGCCTGTCTGTGTGAGTGCGCGCGGGCTCTGTGCAGGCTGGTGGATGTCAAATGGCTTCGAATTTGATTCTAGTTCATGCTGGTTTCCTCACGAGACGCCGTCACCATTTCGAGAGCAGTGATGATGAAATAAATTACATTTGTATGAGCTGCTGAATGTGGCACACAACTTGGGTTATATAGGTAGGACTGAATAAACACAAATGTCCATCCAGATCTTGGAAAAACCAAAGAACAAATCTTTAGATCTTCTATCTATACAATATTATTTTTAGTATAAACCAGAATATAGTTTGTTCATAATAAGTAACTGTATCGATTCCAATAATTTTTATATCATGTTATATTTTGTCCCAAAAATATTTAAAAAAGGTTACGAGTTGGACACCGAGCGACACTTAGTACCTATCCGCAATCATACGCGCACAACACAGGCATTAGGCGCGGGCGCACAGTGAGGCGCCGCGTGGTGAGCATGTTTTTGTGCGGACAACCAGGTAACATAACAAGCTAATAACTTTGTGATTTTTTCATAATACAGTTTTGAAATTTTGTACATAAGTAGATTCTTTACATCGCATATACTAAAACTAATGTTGTATAATATAAAGTAAGAAACTGACTGGCTGACTGATTCACTGATTGATCGATCAACGCACAGGTGAAACTGCTGGGTCTAGAAGCATGAAATTTTGCATAAACATTCCTATATTAACAATAAGTGTGCACTAAGAAGGGACTTTTGAAAATTCATTTCCTAAGGGGTTAAAATAGGGGTTGAAAGTTTGTATGAAACTTCGTCTACGCGAACGAAGTCGCGGGCAACAGCTAGTCCACTTAAAAACGCCAACTCACCCGCTCTGTGATCTCTAGCCCTTTGCGCCAGCATCCTTAAGTGCTCTTCCTTCTTCTCCTTCTCTCTCTGCGCCAATCTCCTCTCCAGCTGTGCCCTCGCCTCCACCGCTTCACGCGCTTTCCTGTCAGCGATGTACAGCGCTTCAGCGAGTTTCGAGAAGTTCTCGTTGATGTGCACTTGTTGGAGACCGCGCCCGTCTGCCGCTAGACGCTTGTCGAGGGGGATTGTGTAACCTGAGATGGGAGTTAACATTAGTGGTGAAAATATGTTAGTTTGACGAGTAATAAGTTGCATACGAATATTAAGAAATTGGAGTGCAGAAGTTGACAAGGTAAAGTTGCGCAGGTTATGCGATTAGACATAGGTTACATCACTTGCCAAGTGATTATATCAAGATGAACAGAGCTGAAAAAATGAAAGTAATCAAAGAACCGACGACATTCACACATCTTTATTATAAGGCTAATCAAAATAAAATACATCAGCATGTTACTGGCTGTGGCTGCACTACAGGGCAAAGGTCTCTCCATAAATAGAGAAAAGTTATGAAAATAAGAATAACTTTATATACTACTCAAAACAGAATAAGGGCCACGAGGTATTTTTACATTTTAGTGTAATTTAGTAAACATTTACATATTGAAAGTAGTAAAATATTGAGTATACAAACTCTTTGATACCTAAACTTTTTAATATTGTAGTATTCATCTAATGCTGGCAACAATTTTAAATAAAATTTGATTTAAAATTCTTTTTGAAGATTTTGATTCCATTTTCTTTGGACGTTTTGCTTTCCTTAGCTTCTTGGTTTATTAGAAATTATCAGAGTTCATTGATATCTCGAGTCAGAAACGTCTTTTGCAATATGCCACAAGCACGCAGGCGTCATATGGACTCGCTGACAGCAACCAGAGCCGTTACAATGATTGAAGAAGGTCATTCGAAGCGATCTGTGGGCTTGCAATTGGGATTTTCTCGAAGAGCTATTCAAAATCTATGGAATCGTTTCCATGAGACCGGTAGTGTTAGAAGAAGACCTGGTTCGGGCCGAGTTCGCATTACAACAGCTCGAAGAGGATCGTTACATTCGATTAAGTGCGCGCCGAGATCGGACAACGACGGCCCGCAAGCTGCAAAATCGTTTACGGCTGACAACGGGTACTCGTGTCAGTGACCAAACTATTCGTAATCGATTGCATGAAGACCAGCTGGCATCAAGAAGGCGAGTTGTCCGTGTTCCATTAACCAGAAATCATCGTGCAAATCGTTTAAGATTTTCCCGTCAACATTTGGACTTATTTTATTTTTGACATTTCATCTATATTATTGATTGTAACTTTTATTGATTATTATTATTGTATTAATGCTGTACCTACCTATTCAACACAAATGTATTTTTGTTCAGAATAAATGACTAATGACTGGGACATAAACCAATGGGGCATGGTGCTCTTCACAGACGAATGCAAAGTTAAATTTTTTAACGACGATCGGCGTATTACAGTATGGAGAAGACGCGGCGAGAGATTTTCAGAAGCCTGCATCCATGAAGTCGATCGTTTTGGTGGTCCAAATGTAATGATTTGGGGCGGGATAAGCTTACACGGCAAAACTGAGCTCGCTATTTTAAATGAGGGTACTGTTACTGCTCAGCGGTATATCGAGGAAGTTGTCAGACCACATGTGATCCCATTTGCACAGCGAGCGGGTCCTGGATTCATCTTGATGCAAGACAATGCTCGTGCACACACGGCTCAAGCGACTCGGTTTGTACTGGAAGCCTCTCAAATTCAAGTCTTGTCGTGGCCGGCGAACAGTCCGGACTTAAATCCAATAGAGCACATGTGGGATCAGTTGAAACGAAGAGTTAGAGACGGTGATCAGGAAATCCACAACCAACAGCAACTCATCAACGCTGTTAAAAGGGCCTGGGAAGAGATTCTAATGGAAAATGTCAGGCATTTGATTGAGAGCATGCACTCCAGGCTTCAGGAGTGCGTAGCTAAACGAGGGGGGCATACCCGTTACTAAAAGATGAGCATGGAGTATTTTCTTTTGTTTTCAGTAACTTTACATTGTTTTTATTTTTAACCTAAAATGTGTTTTTTCTTTCAAAAGCAAATAAACTTTTTAATCATTATTATTTGAATAAATGTATTGGTCTACATGGTAAAAACAACATTAGTTTTCGTTATGGAGACAAAAAAATATATTTTGGTTTTATTATTTTCATGGTACAGACAAAATAACTCGTGGCCTTTATTCTGTTTTGAGTAGTAAAAATAAAAATAATAAAATTATGACTTTGTTTACCATCATGGCATAAACAGTACTCTCACGAAATAACATAATCTTCGGATTTAGTTTAAACCAGTGAGCGAGTGTTCATAATTCGTAAATGGCTAGATTGATCTTGGTGTTTTTTTTGTAGTTTTAGGATCATCTGGAATTCTGGACGGCTCGTAGCTATAGTTGTACTCGGTACGTGGCGCCGTTATCGACACCAAGAAAAGGACAGGATAACATCTGTCAGGTCAGGTCGTATCAGCATAGATTTACCTTTGGCGTTCTTCCAGTGGCTGACGCAGGGCGGCACCTTCCAGTCGCGCTGCTGCTTGACGGAGACGCGGCGCGGCGGCGAGTGCAGCACGGGCGCGGGCGGCGACGGCGCCGCGCGCGGGATCTTCTTGTTGATCTGGAAGCGCGGCGGCTCCATCGGGTCCGACTGGGCTTCTACCATTCTGGGGGACGAGACGGTGTCATTACATTATACTACTCATTTGTCTACATCTTTTGTTAGACATACTAAAATAAATAAAATATATATGTTGCTGATGAAATTGCAATGTTACGAAAGATTGGCCACTTATCACCTACACTAAGCTATAGGAATACATTCACTGTTGAACAAGAGGTATCGTAAATTGCACTTAAATCGGTTTTATTTTTGTCCGTTCACATCTTAATTTTACCAGTAATTTGGCTAAAGTTGCGATGACCATCGCTCTACATTGAGAACATCTGAACATCCCAAGGTATAGTAATTGTCTTTACCGACGATCGTCATTACTACGGATAAAATGTTCAACCCTTTTACAATTTAACTTGCAGCCTTAGAACATCATTTAAATAAAAATCTAATGATTTTCGTCGTTTTCAAACACTCTATTACGTAATTATAATATTCTGCTAAAGCAAGCTTTTCGGGTCCCCAGCTAAGGCTATAAACGTAATGTATCTATAAACGTAACACGTGTGGGAACCTGTCTAAGCCAAACTTGAGACATAATTTTATTATTCCCGTCTTGGTCGTGGACATTTAGTTTGACACCTGTATCACTAGTGACAGTAATAACGCGAAGTTCGTGTTAAGTTTATAGAACTCGGGCTTAAAAGTTAGGTCCATAAGGTTCAAAATGCCACTTACCTGATAACCCTCTGTTTAGCCCCCGAGTTGAACTGCCCGCCTTGCTGCGCCGGGGTGTACCTGATGTATTGCGCCGGGGCCTGCGGGGGTAACGTACTATCAGCGCGATTGATAAGGATGTGCTCTTCTCTTGGAGTTGAGAAGATTGGTTGGAGAGAATATGGGATACGATGAGTATGTTTACAGTTGTGTTATTCTTTCTTTATCGTGTGCTTATCTAACCCGGTGTCAGAGTTTTTATACCGCCCAAGGGCCTCTGACTTTGCTTTTACATGCCGTCGAGAAATATCTCTCAGGCATGCTGGTTTCCTCACGATGTCACAGTTGTGTTTAGAACTTGATTTTAGATGATTAGTTATAGTCCTCCTCAGCATTTTTGGTCACGGCGGCCAATCTCGGCGGAGATTAGCCATCGTCGCGGGAGATATTATAGGCACAATAATGTCTCTCCCCACTCTCAAAGTTCGACGGGACTGAATCCGCGCCGACCGGAGAGACCTCAGGCGTAGGTCCAGCGGCTCAAACTCAAACCATTTATTTCAATTAGACCATTACAGGCACTTTTGAATGTCAAAAAACAAAAAATAAACTAAGCTATAGTCCCTGTCACAGGGCATAATAACTTGTGAAAGTACTGTAGTTGTCCATTCGAAAGCGTAGATCCTATCGAGAAGAATGGGCAAGAAACTCCATGGACACTCTTTTAAATCAATATGTTTTTACAATATATGCCTTAACGTGCTTTCCGAGGCACGAGGGTATCATACCGCCAACTTCCAAACTTTGGGTTGCTATTGAGAAATTGGAAAAACCCAATCACGCTTTTGCCGCGACCCTGGGAATCTAACCCAGGACCCCACGTTCAACAGTCGCGCTTGCGACCAAACGGAGACCAATGGAGCGATGATCAATGGATGGTATATTGAACAATTCATTTGCGGTTATTTCTCCAAAGGAGTTAAGTCATGAACGAATACTGCATTTGTTTTCAATTGTTTCTAATCTATTACTGAATTTTCTTCATCTTTCCAACAAGAAAAACTTCCAGAAGAAAATTTCTTGCTATACTTAACTAACTTGTTTTAACTTGCTTGCTATAAATTAAGCACCCTTATCCCTTGCAGGATTAGATGTTTTTAGTGCTTAGCAGAAACCAAACGCGACTTCTAAATACATTCATAACAAAGACATCCACTGCTAGATTAAGGCCTACAATCCTTTTAACTGATCTATACTTAGTATTATAAAGCTGAAGTGTTTGTTTGTTCAGTTAAACGCCTGCGCGTATCTCAGGAACTACTGATTCGAATTGAAAATTATTTTAGCATTGGATAGCTTATTTATTGAGGAAGGCTATAGGCTACACAACATCACGCTGCAACCAATAGGAGTGGAGCATCAATCAAAAATGTTACGTAGGCAAAGTTGCGTGGGGTCCTCCTCTTTACTGCTTGCTGAACTAGTCTGAAAAACAATCCATATTATCAAATAACATCAACTCACAGCTTTGGGAGCAGCTTTCACAGGCAAAGCAGCAGAAATCTTAGCATTGGTCAGTTTCTCAAGTGCTTGCTTGGTCTTCTCCGTGATATCCTGGATGTCATCATCATCTGGTTTCTGAAGGGTTTGGTCATCTTCTGCGAGAACTTCTGCTGGCAATAGGTCTGTGAGTTTTGAGTAGATGATCTGGAAAAAGGAACAGAAAAACATTAATTTGGGTAATTAGTAAATAATATGCTAAAGTGTATACAATGGGTTCTTTTTTTTTAACATCTCGTATTTCTTTGAATGTAGTAGGATGTAGATTTATGCTAAAAAATAAGTTACAACAGTCTGTCGGCAGTCCATTTTTAACCGCACTGCCGTGTGCTTGCCATTTTCTGTGGCAAACAGCGCAATCGGTGCGCGGTGTTGCCTGGCATACATGAGTTTAACACTTTGGCTGCTAAGTTCAAATAATCCATTTTTACTAGTATGCGCGTTTTTTATAGCTACGTATAGGGACGACTCGTAAGGCAGGTTGTGCGCACACGAACGAGTTATTGTTTGACCCATATGCTGGGTGCTTAGCGCCGAAAGTGTCAATATTTTTGATATTAGGGGATCAAACTGAACCAACATGCAATTTATTTTGGAGCAACAACACCTGCATTCAATCACTATGACAGAAAATAGCAACATTATAACTGCCAAAGAACTTTGCAGACAGACAATGACCTGAGATACTTTTTAATCCCAGTAAAATTTTCCTGTGCAATAACTTCTGACCTTCTGAAGCCACAGACAAAAGTTAGTGTCAAAATAAAACTTCAGTATTACACAATGTTATGGAATAACTATTGCAGAAGCCTCAAATATTATCAGAATTACCTTATCAGCACTATGTCCTTGTCTTGCAATAGCAGAGTATTTCACTCTTCCTGACTCGTCTAGTTGTACTGCTAAGGCATTGGATGTGCTCTCCTTGCCTCTAGCGCCCATACCCAGTGGGTATTGGGCCACATGGATCTCTGGGAAGGCACCTCCATCTGGAAACATAAATGATGATTTATTTGAATTTGCTGCTGGGCAAAGCTCTCAACACGATGGGTGCCTGAGAATGGACGGCGCCGCCAAGGCCGGCCTAGAAAGAGATGGCGAGATGATCTTGACGCACATCACAGAGGCTGGTTGGAGGTGGCGCAGGAGAAGAGTACCTGTTATGGGAGAGGCCTTTGCTCAGCAGTGGGACATACAAGGCTAATAAAAATAAAAATAAAAATTTACATTAATTTATTTACTTTGTAAATCATGAGTATGGTATAAAGGCCTTATAATTAATATGAGGTGACTACATGTTTTGCCATCTAAGGCATACAAAATAATGTGAAACTTGTTTCTTCAAAGGTAAAATTAGAATGGATAAATTAAAGTGTTTAATTAAATTATGTAGTGACACTGTTTGACGATGTCAAACTGCAATAACTGTGGTTGTAAAATCTAATACGAAATATTGAATCAGTAATCATGTTTAGATACCCATTATGTCTTTGAAGTTCCCCTAGGTAATTTAACTTGACCCCGTTTAATAGTGGACCAGTAACTGCTTATTTCATCTGGATATGAATTCCACCAGCTCAGCAATTGGAGAGTTGGGTCAGAAATGTAAACAAAGTGCAGAAACAGTTATTCTAAGATGTTGTAAGATTTCTCATACAGCCAAAAGTAGGCTTTATTTTGTTGTTGTTTTAGACTTACCTTTCCATGAATTATTGGGATTTATGGTCAAAGGGCTATCTATCACTTTGAGAGGCCTATAACATTGTAACAGTGGACTTTGATAAAAATGAGCCAAATTTCAGGGAATATCATTCATTTTTATAACAACTGCTCTGACCAACAGAATATCTTTTTTTGAAGCTTCTTGTCTAGGTAATTAAGGCCGGATTCCATGCCAGACTGACCTAACAACACCGCTTAATAGACATAAATGACAATAGATACAATCTGACCTCCAAAATCATCTTCAGCTCTTGGGATCCATCCTTTCCTCTGTCCGTAAGGTGGGACACTGGTCTGTGACACCACCAGGGCACTTCCGACGCGTTTCGCTTTCCTCTCATCATCACGGTCCCACACCTGCTGTGTGGGCGCTGGTAAAAGGCTGAAAACGGAAAAAGACGCGATTAAAAATACGAATTTGATTACACTTTGATAAGGTTATCTTTCATCTGTAAAACTTTATAGGAAGGTTAAAAACGGTCGCAAAATGTTATTCAAGTAGCTCATGTTTGCTGTTATTTCGAAATAATGATTTGCCATGCAGTATTATTTACCTTAAACAAGGACAACACTTTTTATCAACACGTTTCTATTTTGATGGGTAGGTACTGCTTTATTCATAGAAACTTTTTTCACACAAAATGTTGACTATAATTTCCAATTACATTATTATATATTGCTTATATTTTATATGATATTCATAAATTAAAAATAAATAGAAACCAGTACAACTCACCTCGACAACGACGCCATTTTCTTAGATGACTTTTGAAAGATTTCGTTTAGAAACTGTTTACTCTGATTGATGATTGTACACAAAAACTACTGCAAGCAATCAAAAACTATTTTTCACATGTCTCCAAATGAATTGCTTAATTTATGTTTGATTCAACTGCATAACAATATTTGTTGGATAACATCAAATCAAAATTCTCTCTCCGTTCGTTTCTAAACGTCCTGATTAACGTTTTTTAAATAAATTACAAAAATGGCCAAGTTTAAACTCATTCTGCCAACATTATTCTATTTGTGGAAATTTCTTGCAATAAACTGCTCCTTATTTATTAAAACTAGATTATTACAAGGGTAAAGTAATTAAGCCCTTATTTTAGCCATCACATTTGAGGATTACGTGGATAATCATAAATTGACCATAAAAAATGGTGGAGAAACTGTCAGATTCGTATATAAATGAAGTGGGCTGCGAACGTCCCCCTTTTATAACCTCAAAAATGCGCGAGAAGTGTTAACATTCTGATGGTGAAGTGAGCTAATTTTATCATTTAATTGGTGTTAAAGTGAACGGATTATCACAATGCCTTCAAAGAAGAGAAAATATAATGCAAGGTTTCCCGCCGTAAGTTGAAAAATGTTAATAAACAATCATAACAAAGAGAAATTGGGTTTTGTTTTCGTCAATAATTTTGAGAAATTGGTGATATCATGACATTGTTTGTTTGTAGGGGCGAATCAAGAAGATTATGCAGACTGATGAGGAAGTGGGGAAAGTGGCCCAAGCTGTGCCAATCATAATCTATATCCTTTTTAAATAGCACTGCTAAACTATTGCATTGAGTCGTTTAAAATCGTATGTATTTACATTGTTTGAATGCACATTACTAATTTAGGCTTTTAATTACTCCATACGGCAGACTATTTGTTACTTAAATGATAATACACGCGTTCCATTAAAATACAAAAGTTATGTGTAACCTTTTTGGAGGTTTATATAATCACAATCTTGTTTTAATAAAATTTAGGTTTGTTTGTTTTAACATGGCTGAATGTTTTGATGTTGTTGTCAGGTAAAACACAGATGGACACTGTGACTACTATGTCTGCTTCAGTTGACCCGGAGTTGATCAAAATTCCAATAAGATTTGTACTTATGAAATGTCAAATTTCATAACATAAACAAACAATTACTATTCCTAACAATAAGTTAATTTATTATCATAGGTCAGATATTGAGATACAGTCAGTGATTTAATCACAAAATTAATAAATCTTAGATTTTAACTCATCATAAAATTGCTGTTTTTGTAAACAGCATGTTATCTTAATTCATTTGATGGCCTTTTAATTACACAACTCAGAAATGTTTTATACATCAGTACAGTAGTGAAAATCCATTTTTTTTTTCACAACCGTATCGGCAATTTCTTTAAATTGAATAATCTCATAATCAAACCTCTTCAAATCTCAGTTCTCTGCTGGATGAAGTCTATTCTAGGTTGTTCTTCTTTTGAAAGTCAGTGATAGTTGTTTTTTAAATGAGTTGGGCCCGTAAGGTGGCCAACCCACTCGTGGTATCAGAGGTGTTTGTGAGGCCCGTAGAACTTGTGTTCTAGATCTAAAAGCTAAGTGAGTCCAACAAGGCGGGACCAACATGTTTGTATGTGGCAAAGCAATTATTATTCAAAGTCCATTGTCACTGTACACAACTTATGTATCTATAAAAAAATCAGAACATTTTCCTGTAAGTTATCTCCGAAGGGTCAAAGTTGAAGAATTTATTTCAATTAATAATACCATATATACCTAGTTTTTCTTATGCGATTTCTGTGTTGGTCCAATACAGAAAGTTGTTCTATTGGATAAATATGACCACACCTTTCTGGTACACACTGTAGATGTGCACATAACATAACGCCTGTAACCCCTAAAGGGTTAGGCAGAGGTGTACCTAATAGTACACCTACATTTCGCCAGTTATGTTTAAGTCCCATGTAATAGGGGGCGAGACTATTGCCATCAATCGGGCACAAATCCAGACTCTCTGGCTGCTACTGAGAAATTCCTGATGAAAAAATGGTGATATAATTGTGGAATAAAATAAAATCACAAGCCACCTTTAACTTTATCAAAATAATAATAAGAAGTATACCTTGTGAAGCGGCTTACTAACGTTATTAGGTTGAACCCATAACATTGCCATGTCCCCAACTACATCACAATTTGATTAATTTAATGACTAGAACAACATGTGTGTAAATATCACCAGTCTGTGGTCTGATAGGTATTAATTACTTTAATTATAATTACTAAGACCGCCATCTGTTTGATTAGCCCCAAATGGTTCGTTTTGCAAATCGTTCAGCACAGTAGGTGTGTTTGTTATAAATCTGAAATCAATAAGATAGGCAGTATATTATAGTCACATTGTGAAATTACTATTAATTCTGTAGGCCATAGACATATAGGGCAGTAAAGCCCATTTTACACACACATGTTGACACATAATTATTTGAATGTATAAATAAAAGTGTGCTGAAGCTGATGGATTTTTGAATTGTTTACACCAGAAGCCATAGCTGGTGGCGGCACAGAATATTGGGCAGAGTATCCGCATCTGTAATCACCCGGGTCACCCATTCCAAACAAGCTAAAGAATAATCAAAAATTCCAGTCAAAAATGTAGAGCACAGGAGACAAACCATGCCACGCTTCGCTGTAATGCTAATCAATGCAGAGTGTTGAATTTCAAAAATAGTGTTAGTGTAATCGGGTATAAATAATTCCACAAAAATATGGCCGTCTCTTTCTTATAGACAAAGCAAGACGGAGACAAGAAAGCTATCCAAATAGTAGACCTTAGTTTCACGGTAGTCTTTTAGTAATTGGTCCTTACTTTCTCGTTTTATGTAAGTATATTTTTAGTTCAGTAGTAGACTAGGTAGGTACATAGGTACTCAGTCAGAACACCCCCGAAAAAGAATAACAAGAGCGCAGGTTCAGATCAAAAACTTTTCTAAAAAACATAGTATGAATTCATTGATAAAATGTGTAAATAATTTTAATGAATGAACAAAGAATTTGTGATAAATATCTTTTTACTGATAATAGTTTCGTACGACCGCGATTCTCCGAAAAGAGAACAATTTAATGAAAATAAAAATTAGAACAGTTTCCTCATTTGAACAAAGTGAACCGAATTAGATTATAATTAACTGATATAAACTTTATTTTATACTAATATGCGCATTGTTTACATGAAAACCGGTAAATACAATGCCTCTTAGATATAATGTTCGCAAGCGCTACTGTAAAATATGAGTTCTGAAGGGAAGGTTCCATTCTTAGTCAGAATTAGGGTACTTAAACTGCAAGTAAAACGTGATTTTTCACCCAAAAAAAAAGTCGTGTCCCAGAAATAATTTTGCGTAGTTAATTAGTTTGATTTACAGAATGCTTGGTTGTCGGCTTCGTGAAGGGTCCGTATACACCCTGTATAATCTTAAATTAGGTGTTTTACGGCAGATTTGCAGCTGATAAAAGGTCATGGCAAAAATAGTTTTTTGTTATATTTTTGCCATGAAACTATTTTTGAAAAATAAAAGTTGATCCCGGCCGGGTGGATCTATGGAACCAAGTAGGTATAGTTAAGACAATATTATTATGTTGCATTAAGAAAATAAAGCTCTGGCCACATTGAGACAAATCCCGCGCGGGATGTGACGACTGGGCGCGTCAAGCGTCGTCGGTTGTCTTGTTATTTAGGAAGTCAGCGCCTGTTTTTAACACCTCCATACAAGTTAGTTGACACTATCGGCACTAGCGAAATTCATCTCGCGCGTAATTCGCTCTAGTTTGAACAGAGTGTACTTGTGACTGCAAGAAACCTTGACTTTTACTGCAGTTTTTAATTTTAAGTGAGGTTTCGACATATGAACTCTTGTTGGTTAGTTTGCACTTTGGCCTTTGGACTGTTTCCGTTTTTTTGTTGATGATTACTTATCGCATGTTTAATAAAAAATCTTAATACCTAAATCATACGGCATAAACCAGAATTGGTTTTTTATCACTATTTACGTTTACACATCTCATGAAGCGAAGTCATGGCGGTAACTGACGGTGTCTAATAATCTATAAATAAGCTAAAAATGTATTTCTTTTGTCACCAAAACGAAAAGCTAGCTTCATGTTTAATTTTTTTTTTAGCAACCTGTATTGTCCTAACTATTGCTAGGCAAAGGCCATAATCATTCTCCTGCCCTTATCCCAATTCATTTTTGGTCGGCGCACTGGGCAAAGGTCTTCCAAAATAATCCCAAAACCTTTCCTGTGTCATCCGACCTCCCTCTGCGATAATGCCCTTCTTTCGACACCCACACGGGGCGATGATTCCAGCCCATCTGTCCCAGTGGATTCTTCAAATACGTGGTCAATCTAACCCCACTTCCGCCTAGCCGACTTATTACCAACATCAGCAATTTTTTTTTAAGAAGCGTTTATGGTATGGTATTACATAGTTTCTAAGTTGGCTAATGGTTTAAAACCCCCTGGTAAGCTAATCGGCTTCTTCGAGCCCTGCATCTCATCATGATTGTTAAACATTTTAACTGTAATGTAGTTCTCTGGAAATAACTGGTAGACAATTCATTCCTTAAAATAGACCTAAAACCGACGCCAGGGTTACAGTTAGGTTAATGTATTCTTACCTGTCTAGACTGCAGTATTGATCTAGGTATTTCAGGCTAACTTGGTCTAGATCTTTTATTAGGTATCTATCTAGTTCATCGCGTGAAGTTAAAATGCCGAGGCAAATGCTTCTTATTCTTTCGAGTCGTAAGGGCAACTGCACATTATCGTATTTCGGCGGGTAAAAGCTCGTTTTTGGACGCGCGTATACACGTGCCTTTTGCCACAAGCGGAGCTCGTACTCGTGTAGCGTAGACGCGCGTAAAAGCTCCGTACAAGCGCAAGTCGCGAAATAAGTCGTCAATTTTCCAGACAGCTGTCATTTCAATCAAGCGAACACGCCGGAATAAGTGCGTGTACGCGCGTTCTTTTTTTTGAAGCGCGTAATGTGGCACGCTTATGCCGGTACGAGCTTATACACGCTACAAAATACACTAGTTTGATACCGCTCGCATGAGCAATTCTCTCAGTTGGCTGCTTTAGATAGGGCTAGAGCAGCCAACTGAAAGAATTGCTCATGCCTTGCTCAAATGATTATCTAGTCAGCAAGGTGGAAGTGAGGCCGACTACCTTAGCTGCGCCGCGCCGTACCTGCATTTAAATACCAATTGTCATCCTTGGAGACTTTTAATTTACTTATAATTATTAACTTTTAATGCATCTCTGGCAAATGGTAGAAGTTGATGAATCAGTAACCTTGTGCCTAAGTTATCTGCCGTCATCTATCTCCCAGCGCATTTCCTTTATAGGAAACAATGCAGTAATGCCATGACATCACCAACAAAAAAAGGAAGTCGGCATTACATGTATGCATTTTGATGTCTGCTGTATATTTTTGCATTTACATCCGAGATAAAACAGGCACAAATCATCGATTCAACATGTAAAGCAACTCGAATTGACCTTCTTTCGCCTTAGATGGCGTAGAATGGTTCGTGGTGCTGAAATGTGTTGCACAAGATTGCTGTAATCAACCTTGATCGATTTCGGACATCATTTTGGGGTGTTTTAGGACACTGTTGACACATACCTCGCACGGTTCATTACACTGCCCTATTGGCCTCTTGGTTCCAAACGTGACTGTTGGACTTGGGGTCCTAGATCCGATTCCCAGGTCGGGCAAGTGTTATTGGGTTTACCTATCAGGAGTTTCTTGAGTTTTTAAGTTGGTGATGTAAAGTGCCTCGGAAAGTAGTAATGCCGATGGTCCTGCGCTTGATTTTTCCCAGGTCATGGCTCATCTTCGCTGAGATTGGGCGTTACGTAATTGATTGATTTAAAGGTCCAGGTTGTTTTCTTGGTCGTTTCTTGTAGGTAAAAGAATGCTTTCATGGAGTTAAAACACCACATCGCCTTTAAAATACATAAGCACAAAAAAATCTTAAAGAGCTTTTGGAACGCAGTTTCGCTCATCATTATCTTGGTGCCCTTGTCCGATGGTATTTGGGGTCGGCGCAACATGCCTTTTTCTTTCTTTATGTCCTTAAACCCTGTCCGACGTCATTCTCGTTTTTCTTCCATATCATTCCTCACACCATCAATCTCTTCGATGGTCTTCTTCCCTTCCATCCATCAAAATTTTTATTTAAAACATTATCCGCTTATCCTCCAAATTACTTCTCCAAAATTTTTATTATGGCCATAAACCATTAGATATAAAAATGTACTGTCTAACAGCGATCCTTGCTGGCTATCATGACGTCAACGGACAGTCGTATTACGGATGATAGAATTAGTCATGTGGACCAGAATAGGACTGCTATTACACTCAATATACAAAGCGAAAACAGTTCAAGATGTATCGTGTTACCGTTTCCGTGTTGGGAGTCGTAAAGTCTATCGAATTGATCTTGGGTTTGACATAAGTAAGTACTTTATTTTTCGTCTGCACCAGTATTTTTACCGTCTTGCATATGAGGTTGCATTTTCGTGTTCGGGGTCTACTCGACAAAGTAGAGATACAAATCTCTTATTGTTTTCTAGTGAAAGATGGCAGTGTATTCTAGAGACGGTTGCGTCCAAAAAATATAAATCCATGGTTCCCAAAATATTTTCGTCGCTAGGTTTTGACGACACGGTTGGCGCAGTGGCTGGGCGATTGACTGCTGCGCTGCGTGTCTGGGGTTCGATTCCTGCACGGAACAAATACTATCCTGGCTCTTTGCGTATGTAGGTTTAAATGTTTGTAATTGTTTTTTAAATAAAATAAAAAAAACTTCTTTAAGCAAAATAAGTACTTAACGGATATTTTTGAGAAAAGTAATTGTTTTACCCCGGTTATTGCATCCAGAATTATCCAAACACTTTCACTTAGCCAAACGTTCAATTAATGCGCCAACAATGTCTTTATAGTTCTGGGTTTTTCTGGTCTTGTTTTTGAAGTTGCTTGCAAGACTACATGTTAACGTAATGTATTTATATCTTAAAGAGATGTTAAGCGGGATTAGTGTTTTATCGACCCATAGCGGGTGTAAAACACCTTTATCGCAGCCGAGGGGCACTTGTACTTTCCGTCATAGCGATTTTTTTTCTGGACTATACATGCGAAATTTTTTCAGTACAATGGTTTGAGTTCGTTACATTGAACGCTATCGTAAACCACGTTTACACATAAAAAAGTCATTTTTGCGCAGTATTACTTAGTTTGATGTACATGATGTTTGGTTGACGACTTTGTGAAGGGTCCGTTTACACCCTGTATGTGATAGGTAAAATGACATAAAAACATACCGGAGTTCCCAAAGAGAGGTTACAAGCTTCAAAATCAAAAGCAATTTATTCAAAGTAGGCTGATAATAAACAGTTTTTGAACGTCAAAGATTACAAGAGATATTCCCCAACGCCCGCCCTTCGCCACTCTTATTTAGCCAGTTATGTTCAAGACCCATAAAATACAGCGTTGACAAGCCTATTGCACCGTACCCGGTACAAATCGAGATTTCGGGCTGCTACGGAAAATTCCCAATACACTACCCGATCTCGGATCCTGCCACTCCACGGGAAATACACTTTATTCTAAATATTTCATACGAATCATAAAATGTATTCCTTCCTTTGTTCTTTCAAACCTATCTCAATCAAAATTCTGTTGTTTCGTCTCAACGAAATGTAGATCTAATACATTATTTATAGTCTCATTGACGTAGTTGACCGAAAAAATGCATATAAAATTCACTATTTTTAACAGTTGTTACATGTCCTTCAAATGACTCGATGAAAATGCTGAAATGTTTCGTATTTCGATTTATTAAAGCTCTCTAAATCTAGTTTTTATTAGATCATCATCTGAGCTTTATTTAGGAGCATTTTAACCGCATTTCGTCGTCACTCAAATATGTATGTTGGTCGTCTAATTTAAATCCATACTCTTCGTATTTAGACAGAACATTTATTGCTAATAGCAGTGCTGACCACAGACTTGAGATGAGAGATTAGATAGTATGAATGATTTGCTAAGCAGACAATTACGCCAGCTGAGCCAGCCATTCTGAAACATAGTTACATAGCTTAATCAGAGCCTGAGTGTAAATGTGATGTTGCCCCACAAACGATGGGACACATGATATCGTGTCCTTCCTGTCCTGTTGTTTGCACACTACATGAGCTGATGGACGCTACTGAAAGTGCCAAACTCGTCGCCAAATTTTGGGCTGACTCAATTTGAATTGTCATTGACACGCTAAGAAGAAGATCAACCTGTAATTTTCCCATTGCTGGGGCAAATGCCTCATTTCTGTGAGAGGGACATTCTCTAGTCGTGATCACTTTTATTTTTTTTATTTTTTTATTAGCCTATTCTGTCCCACTAATGGGCAAAGACCTCCCCCATTCCTTTCCAACTCTCCCGGTGTTTTGCCTTCTCTGGCCAATCAGTCAGGCACGAGTCCAAATCGACACGCCAGCGTTTCTTGGGCCTGCCTCGGTGACGACGACCGTCTTCAGGCATCCACTGTGTGACGATTTTGGCCCATCTGTCCTGACCCAACCTGGAAATGTGACCCGCCCAGTCCCATTTTTAACCGACTTTAAAAAAAAGGAGGAGGTTCTCAATTCGGTTGTATGTTTTTTTTTTGTTTTTTTTTTTTGTGTTTGTTACCTCATATCTCCGTCATTTATGAACCGATTTGAAAAATTCTTCTTTTATCTGAATGGATCTACTTCCCGATTGGTCCCATAGAAATTTCATCAAAATCGGTTCAGCAGTTTGGTTTTGAAATCAAAATAGCTGGAAAAAATTTCATCCAAGTAAAAGAAATTGCGAAATTGATACTTGACAAGGATTTGTGTGTGATACGATAACTAAAAAGGGTAAAATAAAAACGGAAAGTCGGAGGTCGGTGGCAAAAAGTCAATGAAACAAACAATAGTCACCGACTTCCGAAAGTAAAGTTATTTTCCACTTTTTCAGTGTTTTTTTTTTGGAAGTCGGTTTTTTTTTTGCAAAAAAGTTTTTTACATCGCAGATCGCTTTTAACGACGCTTTTAATTAGGGAGAAAGTAAGCATATACGTCCAAATTTTCTCTCAAATATTTCAAAACTTCATACGCCAATGACATTTATCTTGGAAACTACACAGAACATGCTAATATGATCGGAAAAACCCCTACTTACTGTAAATTATGATACACTTGGGTTTCTCCATGGCCATTAAGTATATACATGGATATGAAATTCATGAGATTACGACTAGCCTCTTATTGCGTAGGAGTCAAGCACCGTTCACGACCACAGGCGATGCGACATACACGCGCGTCACTTGTTTCCCTCGCGCGAGTAACGTCGTGTCGCGGTTACCCTTCACCGGGAGCATTCGCCTGTAATGTAACGATCCACGATCCCATTTTGTACAGAAACAAGTGAATCTGAACTCCCGGTGAGGGCGCGCCTTAGCTGCTTTTTCAGCAAGCTTATTAAGCGTGAAAACTTTCTAGCCGAAAAGATAGGACGTGATGAGAAAACGCCAAAACTGGGCTCGTTTTTTTGACCTTTTTTGGAAACTGAAAGTGGCCCTCTGCCCGTAGGGCTTGTACGGCTCAGAGTTCTTATGTTATAGTGTAGGTCAGTTGACGAAAACACACAGACCTCACGATCCCAAGTTTATCGTAAAGTTACACGGAAGTTATGTTGGATGCTAATCTGCGGTTTTATCGCTAAGTGGTCAACTAATTTAACGAATGAAAATAAAACAAAATACGAAAAAATAGGTGGCGGCATTAGAAAATTAATTTCCTGTACGTGATCCGTACAGGGCTCCTATCTGAACCTTTGGACTATGGGCTCCCCTACCATCGTGGGGAGGATGATCTGAACAACTTTTTTTCAACTTACATTTGGTTTCCGAAACCGCTTTTAAAACACGCGTATCGCTTGATCGTGTAACTTGCGACCGAGCGGTGACACTAGCAATTTGCAACAATTGCATTCGACAAGTCCCCACAAGTGGGTATATTTGTGTACGTCCGGCGCACCCTAAGCTGTGTTATCATCCTTGTTGATTGGCTAATCTTTTGCCACGGCATAAACTGTTCTTGTGTTTTGACTTCTTATTTATAAGTCTAAATAAATCTTACCATAATATAAACCTGTAACATTTTGCTAGTTATGTTTGAGTCCCATCTAACAGCCCTTGCCCACGGCAACATCCCGTTTTTTGCAGGTACGGTTTGTTGCAGGATCCCGTTTAGTAGTCTCTGTGTTTAAATACGTACATTCGCACAAGCATCCTGTTTGCAGTATCCGGCAAGAAACCAATCCGTTCGAATTTTTCTATTCGGTTTTGCCACTACAAACTGGATGAGATTGTCCAGTAAAAAACAGGATCCAGTTTAATTACATGTATAGTTTAATGGAAGTGTTCCGACCAGCTTCCTGCATACCATTTTTTGCTGGATCGGATGCGGGGAGCGGGGATACTGCTCGTTGCTCTACCGCAAAAAAACAGGACACAAATTACTGTGTGTGAAGACACTAGTGATTTTTGCAGGATTCAGTAAAAAGCTGTTCCTGCAGAATTGGACGGCCGTGGGAAAGAGCCGTAATAAGGGAGATGAGACATTGCCATCAACCTGGCACAAATCTAAACTCCGGGCTACTGAGATTTTTTTGATGGAAAACCAAACAATATTTTGCCCAACCTGGGAATCGAACCTAGGTCTGAGGTCCTGGATTGGCTGCTCAGCACTAACGACCATTAGACCAACCAGGCAGTCCACAGAAACCTTAATTGATTTTAGACATTTAAAAGTTTCAGTATTCTTGCCTGTTTTGATTATAAGTTTTTAAACTGATATGGTCATTAACATTACTGTTAACACATAAAACGGGATATTTACCATGTCTACTATTAATTTTGAGTTCACGATATTTCGGCGCTGTTGCAAGCACCATGATCACGGAAACTGAAACTGTTTTGAAACTGAAGTTATTCTGGGTGGTGTTTATGAGCAGGCAAATCGGTCTACCCTGTTTCTTGTTCGTTTTGTGCGCTCAGTACTGATACCACTGTCATTCACAACTCGATTCTGTTTTCGACACACGAAAATTACTGTGTCCACATGCGAAATTTTTTCGGCACATTTTCGGTTTACACAATTGAACCACTGGATTCTCAGAGACCAGGTTCTCGACAGTTGAAACCCATCCTCCCGGTTGAAGTTCTTATATTTGGTCCTTTCAATGGCTTCTCTTACCAGTCTAGGTATATAGTGGCGTTCTGTCGAGACAAGAGGGTACACCCACTTGCAATAACTTCAGTTTATCCGTGATCATGGTGCTTGCAACAGCGCCGAAATATCGGGACCTCAAAATTAATAGTAAACATGGTAAATATCCCGTTTTATGTGTTAAAAGTAATGTTTTGATTATTGCCATACCAAATCCTCATCAGCAAACTCCTTAACTCAGCACTATTATCCGCAACACCTCGCACCCTGGAGCTGTTCGTGGAGTCGTTACTCAGTAAAGCGATGCAGGTGACGATGGCAAGGAACGCGAAGACCCTCAGCCCTTCGCACGTCAAGCAGTGCATCCTGGCCGAGTCCAAGTTTGACTTCCTAAGAGATCTGGTAAGTTTATAAATGGCTGTCTACTGTCTAGTTTTTTTTAATAGGAAGATGGCGGGACGCCTTGCATGGCTTCCTCATTAAATGACAAGAAGACGCACATCAGGAGAAGTGGAAGGAAAAACTTGAACCTCGTTAAGTGGGGCTACCTCAATGAAACAGCAGCTGTGTGGGTGTGGAGCTGTGTCGCAAACTATGCTCCACCTCCTATCCAGTCCTCTTAACCCAAAAACGTTGAGCCAAAATGACCTTTGCGCTGCCACCTATGACGCGGTGGTTATAGGCTAACAAGATATAAAAATTGTCGTGCCAGCGACACGAAGAAGAAGAAGTGGAAGGAATGGGGTGAGGCTTTTGCCCAGGAGTAGGACAGATGAGGCTAACAAAGAAATTATTATGAGTAGATGGATGACCTGTAAAGGACCGCGGGTAAAACCTGAAGGCCTAAACAAGCGGCAATTGCTTCTTAATCGTTCCGTATTTCTACAACGGCTGACACCAGGATTGACATTAGCTTTTCGGTAGCTTGATTGTATTCATTACCCCGTTGGCGTTTTTCCAACTTTCCTTGCTAAGAAATCCAAGGCAAGCAGAGGCAGAGTTCAATAAGAAAATTGTTTCCAAAGCTTTGTTTACTTCCAGGCCTTACAAAGCAAATAATACTGAAAGAATTTTGAAAATACCTTTGAGTTTCTTTGTTTAAAGTGTCCATTGTTAGAAACGACCCTTTCCAATTTTATTTTGAAAACAAAGTATATTTTACCGAAGCCTAAAACATTCTTTCTTTACAATTAAATAAACTGAAAACACTCATTTTTTCTCACGTTTCTAAACGTTTTGAAAAAGCTTTATCAAAGAAATAAAACAACGTTAAAATAACCCAAACTTTCTAAGACAACCACAATGGGATTTGGCAATGGAAGACGAAGCTATTCGTATAGAGGCTTTCGCTATGAAATTCTCTGAGGAATAAAACAATAATTGAATGTAAAAAAAAACTTAACTATTTATTTCAACATGCATTAATTAAATTATTACATTAAAAAGACGCTCAACCTTTTTAAGGTAAGATTATGTGCACTATCGGTTTAGACTTAGGTGTTCCTCGCTCACAGGTATTTTTCTGGTAGTAGACCGACACGCAGGCCCCCATTCTAAACTTATGTACTAGTATGTAGTTATGTATTAGTTGTACTCAGTTCTTATAAAGTATCTGCTAAATATTTGTGTTTCAAAAATTTCAGGTAAAGAATATACCGGATGTTTCAGCGGCCGAAGAGAAAGAACTGATGAGTGCTGAAAGTTCGCCAAACTCTTCTAGGTAATGTTTCTTAATTTATTACTAGTTTATGCAGCCTAGTGGTGTGACCGTAGGACTGCCAAGTCATAAGTCTCAAGTTTGAACCCAAGACACGCACCTCTGATTTTTCGGAATCATGTACGTATTGAAAATTTATCATTTGCTTCGGTAAAGGAAAATATCGTTAGGAAACCACCATGCCTGAGATATATTTCTCGATGGCATGTCAAGCCAAGTCAGAGGCCCATGGGCGGCATAAAACTCTGACACCAAGTTAGGCACTACCCAACTAGCAAAAGCGCTATATAACGAATGATTTATAAGGTAATTACTCTTGTACATGTTTTATAACAGCATCAGTTTTACAACTGTCTTTATAAAGGCATGTTTTAAGTGTTTTTTGCTAATATGGTATATCGGTCTTATCACCTTATCTTACAGACGTTTATATAACCAATGTAAATGTCCCTTATAAAGCATTGGGCATATAGAAGCATATAATATGGCTTTTCAGACATATAATAATTTAGCGTTGTAGTCGCATTGCCCTCATACTATTTGTAAAATTAATAGGGCTATTATAAAACCTATTTCCTTATAATGTTTATTTGAATGCAGCTTAAAAGCTAATGCAAAAAGGCAAGTTACATAGCTTCTATAAATAAATAAAGTGTTGACTGCACCTCTATGTAACAGGTACAAGAACTTTATTCTTATATGTATGCTTGACTTTGCCTTTACATAACTTTATCGTCAGCCATGACATTTTAGAATCGGTAATAAAATAGTGGCTCGGTATTGTGAAAATGGATTTAAATGGCTTTAAAAAAACAAAAGCGAAGTGGTTCTTATAGAAGAAAGGTGAAGAAACGGTACGAGGCTATGATGTCATCAAATATGTTATCCTCAGCAGCAACTCCGTCCAGGGTAGAGATGAAAGAAAATGTTATGGGTTCCGTAGAATTATTTTCACAAAATTTGAACAATGACACTTTCGCTGAAGATTTCTTAAAAGGATACCTTACTCAAAGTGATAATGAATCTTCTAATGATCGTGACAGTAGCATAAAGAGAGACATAGAAAATGATGGGTTCAGAGATGATATAGCTACTTGGGCTATGGAGTATAACATTACGCATTGTTCTTTAAATAAACTTTTTAAAATTGTGAACCAATTAGTACCCCATTCATTGCCAACACATGCACGCACACTTCTAATAGTACCACAGTTAAAATAAAAATAATTAAAATGGGCACTGGACATTATTGGCACAACGGACTAACGGAACAATTAATCCAATTTTTAAAACGTCATTCTGACATATCCAACAAGTTATCACTTAATATAAATATTGACGGACTAGCTATTGACCGCGACTTCGTTCGCGTGGAAATTTTGATGTGTATAAGATGTGAGACTGCCCCGTTGGCCGAGTGGTCGCTGCCGACCATTATTAGCTCTATGGTCGGCAGCACAGAGTGCTAGATTGCGGTGATGTGTTTCTGCGAAACTGTCACAGAAGAAAGCTGTGAAAAGGGTGCGGGAGACGACGAGATCCCACCCATCCCGCAGCAGACGCACTGAGCGTCGGCAGGTCCAGGGGTGACGGATTCGGGAACATCCATCGACTCTCATAACACTGGACAGTGGACACACTACTAACACAGCGCAGCGCTTCGTGGCCACCGAGCGGCCGCGGAGCGGGCGGTTAGCGCGGTGCGATATCCCCTCTGAATACTTTAGTCAGCCTATAACCGCCGCCTCTCGCGCCGAGTGCGCCGACTTATTGATTGATATTGTGTGTATAAGTCTGTATATCCACAATTTTATATTTAAGAGATATTAATGTTAGAAAAATACGTACTATTTGTGACAGATAAAAAACGAAATAAGGATTAGGTGCAGCAAATTTCGCACTCATCACTTAAATAATGGTCGTAAATTGCAAAACTACAATGCTGATTCCAAAAAATGTTTATATACCTAGAATAAATATTTTATTTTTTCTTTTGTGATAATGAAATGGGATGGAAGATTCGAATTAGTCTGATTGTGACATCCAAAGCATTCTTCTCTTATTATAAATTGTTTGATTTGCCAAGGCCATATCACGTCAGTAAACAATTTGTGGAAATCTTCCTTTGTCAAGAAACGTTCCACATCCATATTAGGTACTGTCTGGGTTCTGTAAAATAAAAAAGAGTGCAAAGTAGCAGGTATTCACAAAATTTTATTATAAAGAATAATGGAGACTGAACCCTAAAATCTTTCAATATGGTTGACTATATGTGTACTAGCCTGCTACAATAAGGGTACATGACTTATAAGTGATTTATAAAAACATTTGATTTGCTAATCCTTCTTATAGTAGCAATTAACAGGACCACACAAAAGTAAAATAGTTTTTAAAATTAAAAAAAGATAAAATTAATGAGGCGCATTAAAAATTTGTCATAAAACTTACCCACAGTTCTCACAAATCTGCTTTTCCACATGAACTTTCAGTACAAAATACGAAAAAAGTGCGAAGTGGTCAATGTCTAGCTGTAATGCAGGCCATCTTCATATCTTTTATAAATCACGTACCGTATTGAGGCAAATGACGCGTGAATAAATCATGAACTTCTCATATTCGTATTGCGTTTGCTACAATACGAGAAATTGCCCTTATAGCAGTATTTTGTTAGCGGTTATAAGTATAATTTGTTACATTAAAGCAAATGTCTTGCCTATTTACAGTTAATCAGCCATACAATATGCCTTTACATAGCGAGTTTAAGGGGGATAAGCTTATTATATGGTAACTATAAAATCACTACAAGGTTTTATTCCTTATAATTTGTGCCCAAACGCAATCTTATTAGCGTTAATATGGCCTTTATAAAACATATTTTTTTGGCTTTAATGACATTTATAGAGCATATTTTTGCTACTTGGGTAACCACGCGATAAAGAAGAATACGATAGTTTGTGAGGATGAGGGTGGATGTTTGTTACTCTTTATCGCAAAAACTACTGAATGAATTAGAATGACATTTGGCACACAGATAGTTCATAACCAGTGAGCCTAAAATTGCCACTTTAGCAGAACATAATAGGATAATAATATGAATCACATTAAAATTCTTAAAATGGTCACAGACGCAGTTAATACATACATATATTGAATTCTCACTTTGTGACCATTTTACGAACTGTAACGTAATTCATATTATCATATTATGTTCTGCTAAAGTGGCCATTTTAGACCCCCCTTTTTTTTGGGTGGGAAATCATCAAATGACCTCTCCCGCTCTGGGTGGAGCGGGAGGGCGTGCCAGACTCTTACTGACTAAAACCCACCCGTGTTCCTTTACTTGCCTGTGCCAAGGGCCACGGTAACTCTTTCGAACAAATCCGCAACCCTGGCAGATTTTAGACCCCCTGGATACCGGGATACAAAGGATTTTGTATCCCGCTAGTACGATCCCGTGGGTCAGTTACCAAACAGCCACGCGTCGAAGACGCGGGCATTTCAAAATAACAGCTTCTTACTGAATGCATATTATACGGTCCATAACAAACACATTTTTTTTTTTCATTTTCGTGTCTGTTTTTTTGTTTCGGCTAATCTCCGAAGCAGCTGGACTGGATTTTGAAGGAACTTTTACTGGCAGACAGCTGATGTTATAAGGAGTAACTTAGACTTTGTTAGTCAAATAGTTATTTCAGTTATACGGTCCATAACAAAAACACTTTATTTTTATATCTGTTTATTTGTTTCGGCTAATCTCCGAAGCAGCTGGACTGGATTTTGAAGGAACTTTTACTGGCAGACAGCTGATGTTATAAGGAGTAACTTAGACTTTGTTAGTCAAATAGTTATTTCAGTTATACGGTCCATAACAAAAACACTTTATTTTTATATCTGTTTATTTGTTTCGGCTAATCTCCGAAGCAGCTGGACTGGATTTTGAAGGAACTTTTACTGGCAGACAGCTGATGTTATAAGGAGTAACTTCGACTTTGTTACTTAACTAGTTATTTTAGCAAAAAGATTAGGGTTCCGTGCAAAAAAGAATGAAAAACTCTTGGAATTGTTAACAAAATCCGGTACAAATATGAAGTACAGTCCCCGGCACGTAACTTGGCAAGGTTTTAGCGTAGTGGGGGTGAGTTCGCGCATCGTGCACTTAGTGGAACAAAAAAGTGGCCACTTTCATTGCTTGTCATTATTCTACGGTTATTGCGATACTTTATTTTTAATCATGAAGTTAAAGAAAGGAGAGAAATTGGTGACATTTATTAGGCGTTATAAATAAAAGATATGCATTTAAAAGTAAAAAAAAAATATTTATTATAAAAAATTATATGTTTTCGTCGTCACTATCAGATAGTAATACTGCTACCCCTGGCATGAAGTTAGCAGTACCACCAGAGCTGGTGGAAGGAGTTGGCTCCTCATCCTCAAAAGAACTGTCTTCACTCTCGTCGGAGTCGGAGGAGTCGCTGTCGTCACCGGTGTAAATCACAAAACGTTCAGTGACTGTGTCGACTATATGGTCGCTTTTGTAGTACTCAGCCTCAATTTTTTTAACTCTCCCACATAATTTCGACCATTCATCGGCGCCCATTAATGATACTTTCTCCTTAACTAACTCCATTGCATTGGTCACATTCCATGTAATATTTTTGCTGGCTACATAACCTTTGATTGCCGCCCATGCCATTTCTATAGGATTTAAGTCCGGATGGTAGGGCGGCAATCGCAGAACACTATGGTTGTGTTCTGCGAGTATTTGATCAATACTGTATTTCTTGAATTGTGGTTTGTAAACTTTTATCAATTTGTATAATTGTGGTTTGAGCATACTTTCCTCGTATGCTATGCCCTTTTCCGCCAACCACCTCTGCATGTCCGCTTTCTTGGCATTCGAGGTAGGTGCAGGATCGTACTGCTTGTTATGGTAGGATGCGTTGTCCACTACTAACACCGAATTTGGCGGCAGTTTCGGTATTAGTTGGCTGCGTAGCCACTTGGTGTAATTATTATAATTCATGTTGTCATGAAAGTCCCCCGACTTTGTTCCAGCTTTAAATAAGAGCAGTGCATTTGGAACAAATCCAGCTTCGGATCCAGCATGCACTATTACAATCCGTTGCCCTTTCGAAATGGGTTTTTTAAGCCCCTTTAATGATCGATCTGACCACGCTTTAGAACCTGTAATAAGAGATATAATAATTTTCATAAATGTATCTCTCGACCAGACAATTTCACAGGACACAAATATACGAAAACAAAGTATGATAATTGTTACATACCTGAATGACATGAATCAACATACGACTCATCTGTGTAAATAATGGGTCTTCCTTCTTCCCTATATTTACTAAGAGTTCTAAGAAACTCTATCCTTAGTAATCTAATGTTTGATTTTTCGATTAAAAGTTTTCTATTGTTTTCTGCTTTTTTCCACCGGAAGCCTAAGTTATGCAAAATCCTGCGCAGACTGCGCTCCGACCCATTAAAATCTATGTCATCTTTTAGTTTTTTTCTTAGCTTTTCTACTGTGGGCAGCTCTTTATTTGTAATGTGGTAATTGTGGATACAGGTTCTTACCACCGACTGGTCAAAAGTGTCGATCTCTGTAATCGGCTTTGTTTTATTTCTCTTTTTTCCCGGTGTCCTAAAGACAGTGAGGAGTTCGGAATTTCTACCTTCCTTGACTATACGTCTGACTGTTCTTTCTGACGTTTTTGTAGCTTCTGCAGTCCGTTTAACCGTTTCTTTTTCAGTTTGAGCTTCTTTCTCCATGAAACAGTACACATCGTATACCATTTTTCTGGCTTGTCTGCGTAAAACGGTATTTGGCCCTGGCATTGTAATTAAGTTAACAAAAACTAAATTTAAAACAACAACAATAACAACAACTCGTAACAAAACTAAATTTAAAACAAAAACAACAACTCGCAACAAAAAATCAACAAAAACAAAGGGTACAACTTTCGTGAACGCAAGTGTAATCGGGAGCGAATGGAATGTAGACGCAGTGCGGGAGGCAAGGGTCGACTGACGCACCAATCGCGCGCTCGGATCGGCGCTACCTCATACCCCGCGTCCCGCTTGACCACCAAAGAGACCTACAAAACGACTTCTGCGCATCTAACGACTCTTGCCAAGTTACTTGCCGGAGACTTTTTTTTTTGTAATATTTTCATAATTATTTTAAAAATATATTTTTATAAATTATAATTATTTATATATATAATTTCACGCGGACGAAAGTTGCGGGCAACAGCTAGTTGATAATAAAACTTTAATTGGTGTTGGCCTACAATCACTTACTTACCGTATTAAAATATTTTATGGATCTTTCTTAACACACATAGGCCCTTTGAATATCGATACAAAGAACGGTGTGAAGAAACATTGTCATTAACGTCTTTTACTACCTACACGAGTGTGTGGAATTAGAAAGCCAGTTAATTGCTTACAACAAAAGAGTTGCGGCCCTTGGTTAATGATGATTAGTTTGCCATCGCGCATAGCACCTTATGTGTTACAAAATACAGTTCACAGTTGACTGCTGTAAGGGTAACATATATTTTAGTAATCCTTCGCAAATTCAAATTATGCTGAGAATCAGCAGTTTCTAAAGGCCATATTAAGTTAACAATTAGTTTCCATAAGCCTAGCCCTACACGGAGACTACTACATAGATACATACATGACATCACGCCTGTGTAATCTACGAAGGGTTAGGCAAAAGTGTACCTAATAGTACACCCACATTTCGCCAGTTATGTTTAAGTCCCATGCAATAGACGGTGAGCCTATTGCCATCGGCCTGCCACAAATCCAAACTCCGTGGCTGCTACTGAGATATTCCTGATGGAATAACTCAACAGCCCTTGGCCCGACCTGGGAATTGACCCAGTACCTCATGCTCAGCAGTCGCGCTTGCGACCACGAGCCCAACAAGACTACTACACTGTTGCTGAAACAATTTACTTTTTAATCGACTGTGCGACGGCAATGATAAGATTATGTTTTTCACATGGGAGGAGTAACAGATCAAAGTGTATTAACTCCATCAATGTAACTTTTAAGATACAGGCATAATCCATAATACTTTAAAGAGAGCACACAAACAAACAACTTTTTTCTATAATAGGGTTTATTAGCAGTCAATTCAGCAAATCAAACTGTATAACCGTCATATTTTGACATGAGTAACAAGGTTTGAAATAGATAAAAAATACGTTTGTACTATTTTTATTATGGTGGGTGGAGTTAATACACTTCTGTTACTCCTCATGTATCTATCTAAGTAGGATTCTTTCATCATCATCTTGCTGCCCTTGTCCCTTTCTACTCGGGGTCGGCGCAACACGTTTTCTTCTTCCATTCTCCCCTGTCAACCGTCACGGCATCATTTACTCCTTTCTCTTTCATATCATTCCTCACACATTCCATCCATCTGTTCTTTGGCCTTCCTCTCCCTCTCCATCCATCAACATTTATATCCATCACTCTTTTAGTAACATGCGTTTTATCCCTCCTCATTATACATGTCTATTCCAAGACAGACGACTTCCTTTCAATTTTTCTGTAACAGGCACCACTTTCAAACTTCCTCTAATACTCATTCCTTACTTTATCCATTCTTGTTACTCCACACATCCATCTCAACATCCTCATCTCCGCTACATACAAGTAGGATTCTTTATACATAATTTTAACCCTTATATCTTTTCACAGATTTTCAGAAATGCCAGTCCCACCCCGAAGGATAGCAAGGGAAGACTCGAACAGTTCGAGCAGTTGCGACGTCAAAGTAGTTACACCCTTACCTCTACAACCTCCTCGGGACCCCCTCAAAAGGGCACTCTCCACAGAGGTCGACCTAACCCACAAACTAGCACGAACAGAAACCGTGACCTCAACCTCATTAGACACTGCCATAGACCTATCAAAGAAGTCCACAGAAGAAAAACCGGTTATTACCGCAAACTTTTACCAAGAAACGTTATTAACCGACGAAGTGCAACACAGAAGTGTAATCAAACTCAACCCCACATACGCAAGCCCGCAACCTTCAACGAGCTACACGCCTGAACCCCTTAAAATTGAAATGGTGCCGAAACCAGCCATCATAGAAAAACCAATAGTAGCACCTAGAACGCCCGTAACACCAATAACACCTATCCTAAACATAGACTTTACAAAAAATTTTGCAAACCCAGAAATAAAGTTGCTGGACACAGCAGCCATCAACGTGAGCGTACCTCCTAAGAAAGATAATTCGTTACGGCAAATTCATAGGCAGAACTCTAAAACAAACAGACAGGAAGTGAAAAAGATTGAAATTAAGCCTGTTTTGGCGCATCCAGTCGATATAGACTGTCTCAATTCTGGCAACCTGCAGATAGATGAAGACTATGATACCTGAGTATGTATGTAAGTTTGTTTTTGTTTTAAGTTTTTTTTTTTTGGCGCGATATTTGTTGTCCGTAGTCGATGTTTTAATGTTTAGGTGTTAACTTTAATACTCTTGTGCACAATGGACTGTGATACTAATCCATTGGTATATTTCACAGAGTAGTAACAAAATGGAGTGTTAGGTTAAGTTCAAACTTGCATATTTTTTGTGTGTTGTCCTTAACGTTTTTTTTTGCATGTTTTTAAATCACTCTCTTTTTTTACAACTCTGTGTTATTTTCATGATTATCGACCAACCTACATGGGCCATTGTATGCAGGCTCGTATTAAACGAATTTCGTTCTTACATTCCGTGTGAATATGTTTTATTTTAGTCATTCACACACGGCAATCGAATATTTGTGTAATATAATGATAAGTTTTTTTTTTTATAATTTTTAAATGTGGTAATTTTTTGAACAAATACCATGATTGTTTTTCAATTTATTTTTTACGGATGATAAATATCGCGGTCCAGTCAAGTTGTTTACCAATTTAGAATTATGAATGGTAAGTTTTCAAATGTAAAATGTTTTTATTAACGTTGGAGTTGTGGTATTCGTAAATGTTTTTGACGTATGGCTGGTATGTAGCTCCGTTTAAGTAGAGCCTTGTCTTGATGGCAGATTTAGACTTTTTGCTGACTACGACGTCTGTGCGCATCGTTAGTCTCTGACTGTCTATTTACTATGTACCATTATACTCATGTCGAGCGTAGTGAAGAAGATCAAGAAGCGATTTCATATAATATTTGCACTAAATCTAGCCAATTTTATAATACACAGAAACCAAATTATTATAAAAGCAATAATTATTTTTCTAAAAACATTAACGAATACCTCATCTGGTAACGTCTACGTGAAATAAGGTTTGTTTTTATCTGTCAGAATGAGATTGTTTATTTTAGAAAATCACATTATGTCTAACGTATAATTATGTTTCATTGTAAAATATTATGTCTTATGTGAGCTTGATTATGAAACGATGACATTAAAAAGGGACTGTTATGTAATTTATGTGTAGTTGAGACATTTAGGTGGTACGCTCGGCACAAAAAGTCGCTGAACTCAACCCTAATTACAAAAATCCATTCACCTGGCTGCAATATTTTCCTAAAAGCTCAAACTTAGTTGTTCTGTAGTCGTAGACCATTTTTATCTAGAAAATAATGTTTTTATAGCCAGATTAAATATTTAAGAGTTTTTCAGTAAATTTTTAATTATGGTAGTGACTCGTGGTGCTGACTGTACTTACCTCTCTGACTTGTTAAGCGCTGGCAAAGCAAATGTAAATAAAGAAATAAATGCTATGACAACATTGATAATGTTTTTTTGTCTATTGAAATTCGTAACGGAGTTGTCAAGGAATGGAGTGATTATATTCAATGATATTCTCGCTTAAGAAAAGTATCGCATTAATGAAACTTTATGAATGGCCAGTTATCGTTCAATATTGAGATGAGATACACATAACTTCTACCACCAAACTATTACCATAGAACTCGTATATCTTAATTAATATTATAGAGGTTCTCAAAAAATCTTTCACTGATAGAACCTACACTGTTGCCGAGTGTCATATATGTTTTTTTCTACACGGGCGAAGTCGCGGGCAGACGCTAGTGTGACAATATTTTTGAGTCGGTAGCTTCGCTGCATGTTTTTTTTGTACACAATATACCACTCCATTTCCTGCCTATTCTGTGTATTTGGCTTGGCAATACTCAACTAGTGGCCCTTGAAATGTAGTGGCTAGTTATATGCTGAGCATCAGGCATGCATAGGTTGAAAACTTTGCATTTCGAATTGTAGGAAAAATCCAAAATAGGAACTAATGCTATACCTATATGTTCACCAATAGCTACTGTCAACGTCATTTTAGCGCTAAAAGATCCTTGTAACACAAAAACAACTGCATGAGAGTTTTAAATAAAGGAACGAGGAATGAATATAGAGAAAAGTACTAGCCCAGTAAATGCTGTCCTTTCATTGTTATTTTACCTCTCTAACTTCTGTGCGTGGCTTCGCCTGCATGGTATAGTTCTGTTCAAACTTTATGTCGGCTCGGAAGTTAGCTACGAGTGACGGTCTGCGCATTACACAGTCAAGACCATGCATCCTCTGCGCCCCGGTGATACCTAAAATTGTGTTCTGCGTAGCTTAACGTTAGATGTTCCGAGCCGTCATAAAGTTTGAACCGTTGTACCTGCGCAGACCGTCACTCGGAGTCAACTTCCGAGCCGCCATAAAGTTTGGACAGAACTATAATCGGTTAAAAAGTAGCACATGTCCATCAGGAATAATGTACCTTTAAAATGGTGAAAAGATAATTCAACTAAGTGCCGTGGTTCCGGACATTACCCACCACATTCATAAAAACTCACAAAAGCACTGTGTCTTCGTAATATTATTATGTTATTTTGTACATTGTATATGTAGATCGATTTTGCAGTACAGTGACCCTCGTTGTCATACAATTTCAGAGGTAATAAGTGTAATAACTGTGAAAGGATTGTATAGTATCACCAGCGTAGTATACTTTCATGTGTCAAAATTGAGTGTTGAGGAATCCGGAAAGAACCTATAAATTGTGTGTCGCTTTTGTTGAATGAACAGTCAAAATTAAAAATTCTGTCTTTGCTTCATTTCCAGCGTTTCATCAACGAAAACTAACATTTACAACAAGAGAACAATGATTCTTTTACTTTGAAGTATGCAGAAATGATAAAAATATGAGAAACTGACGAATGATTTGATGGAAATAAATGTAAGGCTAAAAGTTGTATGGGGGTTACTGGATTATACAAAAGCTTGTTTGAGATTGTAGTAACACCCATTTAAAATTGTTACGAACTACCGTCATATAAAAACATTTTCATAACTTTTCTGAAATTATTGTTAGAATGTAAGGATGTCTTTATAATGTCATTTGATATTATCTGACTTTTTTAAATTCATACGAGGTATTCTGAAGTAGGAAAACAAAGTAAAATGGCGGTTAACCATTTTTGAATTTTAAAACTAAGGGCATAAGTGTGAGAAGTATATATAGAATAATATTCAGATTCAGCAGCAGGCACTTCGTGCCTAAAGTAATTCTTAGACAAAAATTAAATCTGGAATGTCTCTTATAAAAAAATATAAAACTGTTTATAACCCAGGGGGGTGGGTTGCCATGATCTGTTAGTACAGGAATGTTTTAGTATTATTCCGAGAATGGGTAAGAGATGGCGCTATACAACTGTCTAGCGCCATCTCTTACCCATTCTAGACAACTGTCTAGCGCCATCTCTTACCCATTCTCGGAATAATACTAAAACATTCCTGTACTAACAGATCATGGTAAGCATCTTTCTTTCACTTATAGAGTAAGCTTGAATTATCAAGATACTGCTCAAATAGCTAAATAAGACACGCACAAATACACACTGCCTTTTAATATCGCAACTACTCACAAAAGAGATCCCATGATTTTTAATATCCTGCCAACATAATTGATTCCTTACATAAAGTAGACTACTTATATATCTATGTACTAAAAAATAAATATATCTATGTATTTAACAACACAAGTTATAATAATCGTTGCGTGCTTATTGGCATCAACACTCACTTTCAATGTATACTTTTATATCTATCTTATATATAATCTACGTTTAGCCCTGTTTTGAATGGGATCTGCGTCCAAAACTAAGCAATATGAGTACCTATATGTGTGATTCTACGAACGTTAGACTATATGTACAATCCTATTGTATGTTATATGTTGTAAATTATGATTAGAAATACAATTGGTGATACGTATTACGTATTCTTAGTTTCATTTTCCTAAAATTAAATAAAAAATAAATAAATAAATATCGCTGGACATTACACACAGCGCCATCTAGTGCCACACTAAGCAACGAGAAATAAAATTCATCCGGTACCAAGTCCCGCGTGGTCGATTCTGGCTGAATTCCTCTCATGGGTTTGCGGAATCTGTGCCCCAAGTAGTGGGGACGTTATACTCTGATTATGTTACCCATCAGACACGAAGTTGGAATAGCACAGGGTCGCATGATGACAGTCTTCGCTGCGACGTTATCTACTGATTCCAATGCAGAAAGTTGCTTTTGTCAGTCGAGCACGCAAAAGGGTACTATGATATTAATGCCCAGAGTAAGTGCTCTATTAAACTCTGTAAGATGTAATATCCACTCAGTAACATAACCACATGGGTAACAGCCAAGCGAGGAACATAAAGGCTAGACGAGCGCTCCTATAGACACTCGCACTCGGGTCAGTGGGTCATCTTAGTGGCGGAGTTTTAGGAGTTGGAGTATACGCTTAGGGGCACTATGAGCAGCAAAGAAAACGAAAAAAAAATTTTTTTGTTTAAACATTATTTTTGGACTCGGTCAATTTAAAAAAAAAATTCTGTAATCTGATTTTTTTTTGCAGTTTCGGGTTAACCTTGACCATATAAACTATTTTGGTTCTGAGAAGTATGGCCCTACGACGCACAGTTTCCGAGTTAGGAGCTTTTCAATGTTTTTCTTGTTTTCACAAAACGCACTATATTTCCAAAATGGTAGCTCAGATTAAAATCTTTTATGGAAATAAATTGTTGCTCTAGTCGAAAACCATGAGATGATGAAAAAAAAATCCGACAAATATTGAGAGAAAAAAAAATGAAAAAATATTCTGTCTCGATCGGTCGATCTCAGCTTGCGTATTCTTAGGGGCTCTGGACTGCCAAATTTTCGAAGATTTTTTTTAACAGATTTCGGCCATTTTTCTCTTGCAGCGCTTTATTAACCTTGTGCATAGACACCATTTATGTTCTGAGAAGAAAGGCCCTACGACGCACCGTTTCCAAATTATGGGCCCCCAAATTTTATTTCTTGCCATGCTTCTCAGAACCTAATTGGTTTTATGGCCAATGCCAACCTGATACTGCAATAAAATTGGAAAATTTCCGAAAAAAAAATGGAAATTTTTGAAAAAAAATCTGGCGTTGCGCCATAGCGCCCCTAAGGCTACACTCCAGCCCGCACTCGCCCTGCCTTGCCAAGGCAATGTCTCGGCGAGTGCACAGCCACCTTTAGGGGTGGTATTTATATATTTATGTATACGCAGGCCAGGCCCACTCCGCAGTTTAGGTATGAAGCTACAAGCACATGACTGTCCCGTCTGGACGGACCAATTCAGTGGGGCTGCCGCGCGCCGCCCGCGTCTCACGCGCTCCACAGAGTACATTAGTTGCTGTTTACGTTTATTATTATTTATGTCACCCGTATTTACTTAATAGTTAGAATATTATTATTTCCTTTATTTATTTTTCTAACTTATTTTTACATTTTTAAATATCCCTATACAAAATCAGTATAAAAAAAACATTTAAAAATATATAAAATAGTAGCCCACCAGCACCGGGAACAGGGTCCGAGCTACCGGTGGTCAGGGCTCTTGAGAGAGGAACCTCCTAACAATACGCGCCGTGTCCAAAAGTACTGCTTTCTGAATCAAGCCCTTGATCCAGCTGCCAAGCGAGAGCCTCTTCAGATGTTGGTCGAGGCTCTTGGCTATTAAACCATTGGCTGATACGACTATCGGCACAATGACTGCTGTATTCACGTCCCACATGTCGACAACCTCGCGAGCAATATCTAGATACTTGAATTGCTTATTAATTATTATTATAGTAAATTTAAGTACTTACAAGTTCTGTTTACAAAGTCAGGTTTTAATTTTAGTCGGATAGAACATACTTACTAAAATCGTACTTATTTAAGTTTTTTTTGTGGGTAGTTGGGTACTACCATTTAGTAAATAAAACTTAACATTATGGAGCTAAATTTTGACAATAGGGTACTTGTAGATATTTTTTTACTAGCCCAATTACGTAGGTACATATTGATTAATAATGGAGATCTTCTTAGCGTGTCGATGACAATTCAAATTGAATCAGCCCAATATTTGGCGACGAGTTTGGCACTTTCAGTAGCGTCCATCTGCTCCTGTGATGTGCAAACAACACAGGATAGGCAGGACACGATATCAAATGTCCCATCGTTTGTGGGGCAACACCACATTTACACTCCATGGCAGAGTCATGTATGAATCTCCACATGAACAGGTTTTACTTGCTTCAGCTACGTGTACTTCGGCCAACCTGTGTCCGGAGTCTATTTAGAGACTTCCAGGTCGGCCATGGCAACTCGTGTCCAGGTGGGAGATATTCAGCAAGTGGCACAAAAGGGTTGGGTAGGGAAACACTTTTCCATAGCTTCAGTCTTTCCTCAGAGGGTTTGCCAGCGAGCGGGGACACACACTTTAAAAAACTATTACGGCTTTTCAGCCTTTGCGGCACGAGGACGTTGTTGTGTAAAGGGTGTCTAGCGTCGGAAAACATTTTGGCTCGTTCACTGGAGCTTGCCACGGCTCTGCGAACTTCTGGTGGCGCTATGCCTGCCAGTGGATATAGCATCTGTACCGGGGTCGGTTTGAGGCACCTAGAAATAATCGGAGCTGTATCGACTAACTTAGCATGGACTGAGCGACTCCACACGGGGCACGCACATTCACCCGCAGAGAATGATAGCTCTAGCCCAGTAGTCCGCATGACGTAAGGCGAAGCACCCTACTTAAACGACACTAGTCGCTGTAAAAGACTGTTGCGTTGCGAGCAAAGAATAACCACTTGACTGCGCATACAGTGCCCCGGCGCTCGAAAACTATTAGCGTTTTGTCGCCTATACATAGGCTACGGTACTAGTAACCATTTTAGTTGTGACCAAGTATTAGACCTGTGTACCTACACGCTAAATTTTTGCAATTTTTTAAAACTTATGCAATTATAACGCATCAAAATGCCTTCATGCGCTGTGATGTGGTGTGGGAAACATTATAAGACATTTAGTTACAAAAAGGATGGCATGACTTTTCACCGGTAAGTAAACAGTAAGAAAATTATTTTTGATTTAACCAGATTATGAGCGACCGCAGGGGTTTCGTTAAAATGGTGGCTGCGTGAAAGAGCACACGTTTGATTTCTGCGTTGATGTCTTTTGGAAACGTCTCGTTCTTTCATTAGACAATTCTAATTCTTTTATCCCTTTCTTTCCCTTTGTATGTTTATCGTAAAACCTGTGCCGTTATCTTTAATATCCGAAATTGATATCGACAATAATAAAATTTTCATCCCACCATATCGGAAAGAGTATTTTTAATCTTCAATATCTGAGTGGAAAAGCCGTTTTTATTCTCTAGAGGATAAAGTAAATTGAATTTAGAACATCGTGTGCACTAAGTTTGTGAATTAAAAAAAACATTAAACCTATTTACTGCTACCTCTATGGTGCCGAATATATCATACAACTTTTTTTTAATTTGTTAAAAACTCAGACTCGGAACCTTCTTGGTGTTCTTTTTTCAATTTGCTTTGTACGCGGTTCTTTACGCGGCATTTTTTCACGTCATTGTTAAACCTTATATTAAAAACAAGAAACTTGAAAACAAATGAAAAAACTAAAATGAGTGATTCTAGCGACGAGTTAGTTTGCTTGACGCCAACAGAATTGACTGAAACTGTTAATAATGCGCAAATAAGCTTTCTCCCTCAACAATCACGCGAGAAGTATTTAAAACAGTACGATATGTTCAACACGTGGCGACTAGCAAAAGGAGCCAAAACTTTCTCAGAAAACGTTTTGCTGGCATATTTTATAGAATTATCCGAGAACAAGAAAGCAAGCACTCTATGGAGTACGTATTCGATGCTAAAAGCAACAATAAAGATGAAAAAAGACAAACATATCGATACCTATCCTAAATTAGTGGCATTTTTAAAAAGAGCCTCATCTGGTCATCAACCAAAAAAATCGAAGGTTTTCACAGTATCTGATATTGAAAAGTTTCTTAACGAAGCACCCGATTCCGTATATTTGGCGGCAAAAGTAAGTCAGTTGCACATTCAGTATCTACTTAAGTATATTAATCTCAATTAAATAGTATACTTAGTAGATGTTGATAGGCATAATTATGCGTTCATATCAATTTTATTCATTTATCTACTACAATACTCTTTACGTTACAGGTTGTTCTTATTATTGGAATAAACGGAGCATGTCGAACTAATGAACTAACACAACTTAATGTCAAAAACATTGAGAAACATTCAGATGACTTACTATTAATTAATTTACCTAATACAAAGACAAAAAGAGACCGCAACTTCGTCATTCGCAAGGAATACGTAACGATTGTTGAGAAATATCAAGCCTTACGCCCGCCTAACACTCCAATCAATCGATTTTTTCTACAGTATCGCAATGGAAAGTGTGTTAGACAGCCTATGGGTACTAATAAAATTGGCAGTATCCCACGAGAAATAGCAACATTTCTTGAACTTCCAGAACCCCTGTTGTACACGGGTCATTGTTTCCGACGAACTTCAGCCACACTTTTGGCTGATTCCGGAGCTGATCTCCTGTCCCTTAAGCGCCACGGAGGCTGGAAGTCCAATGCAGTTGTAGAGGGATACATAGAGGATTCCATCCAAAATAAGTCTAAAATATGTGAAGGCATCGTAGGAGCCATTACACTGAAAGAGCCTCAATCGGATCCTTGGACTGGCCCTTCTACATCAAAAATAAGCCGTTATGAAACACCTAACCATCTCCCTCTCTCTCCAACATTCACGCCAAGGGAATCCGATGAATCGGTACAACTATTAAGTATGACAGATAGTTTACCGAAAAACAGTACACAAGTGACTAACACCAATATTACAGTACCAAACAAAAATATTACACTCAATTTAAATAACTGTAGCAACGTTACTTTAAAATTTTCTTAATTATACCTTAGTATTATTTTGTTATAATTTAAAGATTATTCTGTAATACTTACCTGTCATAATGTAGTAATTAATACCTAAACTGAAATAAAAGTGTACCTATCTTGTGATTATAAACGTTTTTTTTTTTGCATTTAGTCATTTCCTCGCTGAGGTGGAATGAAAAGTTACGTGTTGCACTCGAGTGCAAAGATTTTTCACCTCGTGCTCTTTTGATTCCCTCGCTAACGCTCAGGATTCTAATTTTGAATCACTCGCTGCGCTCGTGATTCAATTTTAGAATCCTTCGCTTGCTCGGTCATCAAAATTGAACACGCGGTTAAAAAGCAACTTTGCACTCTTGTATAACAAATAACTATTAAATTAGTAAAAATGTTATTCAATTAAAATATGTACTGCAATAAAACACCTATCTACTTTTAACCGGCTTTAAAAAAGGAACAGGTTATACGTTCAGGACCCTAAAACTTTAATTCGAAAAACATTTACGAAATTAATTTATTTTAAAAATCACCCAAAGTGCAAAAAATGACCTAAAAATACCTTCCATCGCGTGCGCTGCTAAAACTATTGATGATAGAACAAAATAATGTACTACGACTTTGCAAAACACATCATTACGGGGGGCACTCAGAAAGTTTTGCGACACTAAAAAAAATTGTTCTACGGTACATATATTTTTATTAAATCTTTTCAAAGTACTCTCCACCAGCCTCTATACAAATATTCATGCGTCTGAACCAGTTTTCGAATCACTTTTTCCAGTCCGCCGCAGACACCTCGTTTACAGCCGGCTCGAACGCAGCCAGCGCATCTTCCGGCGACGAAAATTGTATCCCCTTGAGCTGATTTTTTATTTTTGGAAATAAAAAGAAGTCACACGGTGCTAGATCAGGGCTATAAGGAGGGTGACCCAGGAGTTTGACTGGTGTACTGTCCAGGAAGTCCCTCGTTTTGAGCGCGGTGTGTGCAGGCGCATTGTCGTGGTGGAGCAGTAGTCCGCGGAGCCCTGTGTTTGGTCGCTTGTTGCTCACAACAGAAAAAACTTCTGGTAAACATTTGGTAGTATACCATTCGGCGTTGATGCTTCTTTAATCTCGTAAGGGAATTGAGGCCAAGTGGCCAGTCAAATTAAAAAAGCTGGCGATCAAAATCTTCCCCCCGCTTCGAGATCGCTTCACTTTGGTAGGCGTTGGTTCATTTTGAAACACCCAAACTGTCGACTGGCGCTTAGTTTCTGGATCGTATTGATAAATCCAGGACTTATCACCTGTTACGATGTCGTAAACACGCCGAGTCGAGCCTGCTTCAAATTTGTTCAGCATATCACGGCACCATTCCACCCGGGCCTGCTTCTGAGCGTCGGTGAGGTAGTGCGGCACCCAGCGCGATACTATCCTCCTCACGCGAAGATGCCCGTGTAGAATCTCGTGAACGCTTCCCGATCCAATCTTTAATATGTGCTGAATCTCCTGATATGTAATTCGCCTATTATCTTGGATTAAATTTTTCACTGCTAGCACGTTTTCTTCCGTAATAGCCGTCAAAGGGCGACCGCTTCTTTCTTCATCCCCCAAGGTTGGTCGACCGCGCCTAAATTCGTTATACCAACGATACACGGTTGCCTTGGAGGGGCCTTCATCCATAAATGCCATTTGAAGTCTATCGAACGATTCATCCGGTTTCAGGCGACACTTGAAATCGTAAAAAATCATAGCTCTAAAATGTTCCCGGCGCAGATCCATTTTTCAGTAAGACACGATACTTTGAATTGGCTCGCAAAAAATGTGGAGGGAAATTTTGAAAATGGAACACACATATTTTTACTTACAAGTAATCATATTTTCGAAAAAGATTCTAACTGGCCAGTCTCCCATATATAAAAACTATTTATCGCAATACTTTCTGAGTGGCCTGGTATCTACAAAAAATGTCGCGACAGCATATGTCTAACTTTTATATATAATAGGTTGGGGAAAAAGTTTCTTCGCATTTTTAAGAAAATTCAAAACATTTTTTAGTATAGTTTATTTACATTTAACTAAAGTATGTAGGTACCATTTTGTTCGATAACTTTTTGCCATCTTGTAGGTAGGGACATGATCCCATTGCTATAGAAATGTTCGAGACTTCTGATCAAAATACCGCGACAAGTGGTTTTGGCAGTCCTCTGGTGATGTTAACCTGACACTGCCTAAAGAATTCTGAAGAGACCGAAACAGGTGGAAATCTGAAGGTGCAAGGTCAGGACTATACGGCGGATGCATTAACACCTCCCAGCCAAACTCTCTTAATTTTTGCTGAGTGGCTAAAGATGTGTGAGGTCTAGCGTTATCATGATGAAAAACTTCTGTTGATTAATTCCGGCCGCTTTCTCTCAACTTCTTGCTTTAATCTCATCAGTTGTTCGCAGTAGAGTTCAGAACCGACTGTTCTGCCTGGTGGTAACAGCTCATAATCAATAATGCCCTTCCAATCCCACCACACACACAGCATCACCTTGTTGCGAGTTAACCCGGGTTTCGCCTCAGTCTGTGAAGCCTGACCGGCCTTTGACCACGACCTTTTTCGCACTTTCTTGTCGTACGTGATCCACTTTTCATCACCAGTTATCAGCTTCTTCAAAAATGGTTCGGTTTCATTACGTCGTAATAAAGAATCACAAATGAGTACACGGTTCATTAGGTTTCTTTCAGTGAGCTCGTGAGGTACCTAAATATAGAGCTTTTTTGTGTACCCAGTTTTTTTCAAATGCGTTAAAACTGTTTTGTGGTCAATTCCCAGTTCTTCAGTTACGTCGTAACTACTGATATGCCGATATTGCTCCACTTTTTCAAAAATGGCATCCATTTTATCCACCACACCAGAGCGACATGCATCTTTGACATCAAAATTTCCGGATTGAAAACGCTTAAACCAAATTTGTGCTACTCTCACAGACACTGCACTAGGTCCATAAACATCGCGTTTTTTCGCGGCTTGCGTTACATTTTTACCTTTTTTGTAGTTAAATTTTAAAATGTATCGAATTTCTTCATTAAATTCACTCATCTTGACGGTACGAAAAACAAATGAAAATTACACATTTTCCTAATTTGAATTTGAAATTTAAACTTTCAATGATACCAAAACCAGCCAGATACAAATAGTATAGCCAAAGAGATTTTATTACAAGTTCATACATACTATAATGCGAAGACTTTTTCCCCAACCTAATATGTCAACAATAATTGTTCTTTTATTTAAAAAAAATAATTGAAATGCCGCCGCCAGAAAAGGCTCTTTATTTGCACCTTGGTAGTAATTCTTATCAAAATAAATTACTTCATACTCAAGGCTGCTTTAATACCTTTATATAACTTTTTGAATTATTAAATTCGAACATTCCGTTCGAAAGATATCACGAGTTTAAAAATGTAAGTATTAGAAAAAAGTCGCGTGGCCGCCGCTCACTCCGCTCGACGTACTATGCGATGTAGGCGTTACTGAGGTACGGGAGGGGAGCCAATGTTAAAAAATTCGGCTCCCTATCCAGCGTTGTTTGTACTTGTGATCTTTTTAGAAACATTAGAATGCAAAAAATACAAACAAATAATTAAAAAAATATCCAAACTTTCTTTATAATGTACTCTTTTTTAGTAACCCGGCGCAAAAAGAAGGGTGTCTGTGTTTGAGTGTGTATGTGTTAAAATTTATAATTTTTGAAATATTTGTTAATTCCCGTGCAAAGCCGAAACGGGCCGTTAGTTTTTTATACTGTTAAATGTTTTTTTTTTTGTTATTGTTTTATATTATAATAATATTTAAAAATGTAAAAAATAAGAAAGAAAAATAATTAAAATACCTAATACATGATTATTTTATAAACTGAATCTGGTCTCTAAAATTAAGTACTTACATGTGACATAAATAATGTAAATGTTTGCATGTTGGAATGGTAAAATATGGTTGAACTCTGATATTTATAACTGTTGTGTATAACGCATCCTATCCCGTTTATCCTGTTTTATCCCGTTTTATCCCTTCCTATCCCGTTTTATCCGGTCCTATGCCGTTCTATCCCATCGTATCCCGTACTTTCCCTTTTTATCCCGGCGTATCTCGTTTTATCCCATCCTATCCCGTTTATCCTGTTTTATCCCGTTCTATCCCATCCTATCCCGTCCTATCCTGGCGTATCCCGTTCTATCCCGTCCTAATCCAGCCTATCCCGTTTTATCCCGTTATTTCCCGTTCTATCCCGTCTTATCCTGGCGTATCCCGTCCTATCGCGGCCTATCCCGTTCTATCCCGTTTTATCCAGTTTCATCCCGTCCTCTCCCGTTTTTATTCCGTTCTATCCCGTTTTATCCTGGCGTATCCCGTCCTATCCCGTTTCATCCCGTCCTCTCCCGTTTTATCCCGTTTTATCCGGTCCTATCCCGGCGTATCCCGTTTTACCCCGCCTTTTCCCGTTTTATCCTGTGCTATCCCATTTTATCCCGTCCTTTCCCGTTTTATCCCGTCCTACCCCGTTTTATCCCATCCTATCCCGTTTTATCCCATCCTATCCCGTTTTATCCAGTCCTATCCCGTTTTATCCCATCCTATCCCGGCGTATCCCGTACTATCCCATCCTATCCTGTTTCATCCCGTTCTATCCCGCTTTATCCCGTCCTATCCCTTCCTATTCCGTCCTATCCCGGCGTGTCCCGTTTTATCCCGTCCTTTCCCATCCCATCAAATTTTTGTTAAATACCCGTGCGAAGCCGGGACGGGCCGCTAGTGTTGAATAAGAGCGGAACTAAGACACTACCTTGGGGTAGGCCGTTTTTCTGTGCTCTTCAACAACTTTTTTCCGAGAGAACGTGTACCTGAAATCGGCGGTTGTGGAGAAGTTCTGATCTTTGATCAAGGTCTCCACCTTCCACAACAGCCGCTTGAGGTTAACTGTATCGTAAGCAGCTGATAGATCCACGAATACAGCACCAGTGACCATTCCTCTCTCGAAACCATCTTCAATTGATGTAAAGTTGCAGCTACCACGACACAGCAACTGGACCTAGCTGTTTTAGTTGCTTAACTGAGATATCGTCCACTCCAGAGGCTTTACCACACTTTAGGCCACTAATCGCTGAAACGATATCAGTGAGTTTGAATGATTTAAGTACTGATATCGTCACAAACGCCATCAAGTTTTTGTGAGTTAGGAATCTTGCTGGAACGGCGTGTTTGTTTGCCATTTAAAAGTAGTTGATGTGCTATCTGGTTTGCGGTGACTTGGCTTGGTGGGGCGGGGGCTCGCTGGTCAGCTTTCGAATGGTACTCCAAGCCTTTTTACTGATAAGAGTCATGTCCATGCCAGTAACAGTATTCATCCCGTCAGCTTTCACCTAGTTTTGATAGCAGCATTTCTCCAGCTAGTGTGGTTTCCTGCGAGAAAGGATCAGATCGATACAGTGATTCGTATTGGCTCAGCAGTTCACTGGATTCTGTCGACAGCCCTGGGATGTAGGAAGTCCTGCAGCCACTAGGGATGTGTCTTCGGGAGTTAGTCGACACAATCTCAACAAACTGGTCGTAGTTTTGCGGGGTTGGCAAGACATTTAAGAGGGCGTCATCAATCGACCTCGTGAAAACTCAAACTCAAAGCATTTATTTCAATTAGACCATTACAGGCACTTTACAATGTCAAAACACAAAAAATAAACTAAGCTTCAGTCCTTGTCACAGGCTCACAGGGCGTAATAACTTGTAAAAGTACTGTAGTTGTTGTTGTAGTTGAACGATTCCCAATTGGCCTTGGCGTAGTTGAATCGGCGCTTTAAGGGGGGATTGATAGGTCGGACCACGGGTTCGTCGCAACACATAATGTGATTATTCAAATCACACTATAAAACTATAGTCGACAGAGGTGAAGCAATATTTTGTAAGATTTTCTTTGACCTTAGTTGGTCCAATCGGTTTCCTTTTAAGGTATGAAGGTAAGGACTGTACCTACTCGTCTAAAAGATAATATATTTAATTTCATAGACAATGTAGGTGCACACTAGCTTATGCTGAATGTCTATTTTCTTAGGTTAAAGTACCTACCTACACAGACATTGTAAAATAAAATAGTTTTCTGATCTACATCCTACTAAGTCCGCACCGAGTCTAGGTTTATTTGAAACGTAATTGGTTCAAAAATTACAGTACCTAATACTTAGGTAAATAACTGGTAATCAAATATTCAGATTAATTATTTAAAAGAAGACAACCCTCTCGTAGTCAGTAGGTTTAGGAGCTACGCGATAGAGAGGCAACTTGGTGAATATAACTGTAGGTAAGGTAAGGTGTTGTAGGGTACCTATACCCTCTCCAATAAAAAATAATCGTTAAAATCGAACCACTCACAAGATGAGCAACCTGAAGATGGGTGACTCGTCTAACAGAAGTTAAACAAAACTCCCCAAGGTACCTATAGAGTAGACGTGTGCGCGGCGCCATTGTTTTCTTCGTCAATTAAGTACCCTTTTGATGCGGTACTCTTTACAACAGTTTCTTATAAACCCCACACTTGGCCAGGATGGGGCCGGTGGTAGCAACGTAAAATTGTAAATTTTGATGAACTTTTCATCTGATAAACACAGCGATGTATCCTGTCGTACTGTTTGCTCCTTGCCTTAGCTTGTTTTGACGTAAACAAACCCTGTAGTCGACACCTGTATGGCAGAAAGGTCGCGCAAGGCGCCTTCCGATCGCGCACGTTGGTTACGAGTACCTACTTTTTACAAAGCTCATGATTCTACTGTAAGGTAAAATGTATTACTTACTTATTCCAGGAAAGCGGGGAAGGTACAACTTAAAAAATTTCGAGCCCCCTTGGCGCCGCTCACGTTGTCATGCGAGTGACATTAAACTATAGGATGATAAAGCAATGACGAGTTCGATAATACAGTTCTCTCGATAACGAATACGTGTTTGGACCAAAGCCAGTGCCTTGCGAAACACCCGGAAGAAATTGCTTTTTGAGTAATTAAAAAAGCTTAGAAGAATTTATTATAGACTTGATTGAGCAATCAATTAAATTTGTCTGCAACGTAAACGTAGTATTTTTTCAAGTTTAGTTGAAAAACTAGTGTTCTGTGATAAATCAACCTTATCGAAGGCCTTGCAAAATTCTGTACCTTTTATGGCTATACAGGAACAAAGTCGTTTACTACTAATAAAGACAAATAGGAACTTAATCGGGTTTTAAAGTTCTCATTGTTTGTTGAGTTTCTTGTTTTGGGGTCCAATGATGAACTCTGTTTCGGTACCTACCCTTAAACCCCGGGATTTCCTGGCTTTTACTATGGGACCGAAACCGGGTTCCATTTGCCCTAGTTACAATGTTAGAATCTACGTTACTTAGATAGAAATGTAGAAAAATAAAACTAGAAATATTGTCATCATGTACAAAAATATTTCATTTTAATGTCGTTATTTAAATTAAATTATTGTTACTTAACAATAACAAGTTCTTAAATTACTGCTTATAGATACAAAATTTTGAATTTCCCCTTCATAAACCTAAGTTTTACATAATTCAGGATACAAATAAAAGCCAAAACATGTGAAATATATCATTATTAATTAATGAAAGGTATTTAATACAGGAGATTGATAACTAAATGTATGTTTGCTTTTAGTTTATTTTATTCAGCCTCTAAGCACTGGTCTGAAATATTGTACCAAATAAAAATATCAATGGAAACAAAAAGATTTGTTTGAACATAATTTTTTTTTCCAATTTTTTTTTGTTAAGATTTACGCAGAATACTATTTTAAATTAAAAAATATGTTTTCCGGTAGTATTATTGGCAAGATCAGAGTACAAATATTTTTCTAAAAATTATATATTTAATAGTATTTAAGTACCAAAACTTAATTTCGACCTGTTGGGTAAACACTTTTAGAATATTTCATAATAATCAAAATATTCTTGAAACTAAGACATTAAACTGGTCTGCAGATTTAAGAGGTCCACAATTTTGAGATTCAGTAATCATATCAAGTAACCAATGAAAAATACTAAAATAACATCTTACTATCTAAATGGAAGTAACAAAATGGACACATTTATACCTACATAACAGTCTGTTGTTGTTCTATCACTTAAAGCTATTATAAAACATAATATAAGATCCCGTAGTCGAAGTATGGTTTGTTGTTTGGTAAACTGGTTTAGCAAAGGAAGATAATTGCCCAGAAGACATTTTACGGCTAATAATGAAAAGATTCATAAATAAGGTTTGTTTAGTCTTTATTTCGGAGTGTTTGTATCAATTGTTTTATTTTTCAAATATTTTATTACTTATTTAAAAACCGTTTTGATTTGAGCATGTATGTCCCAAGCCTAACAACCTAAACAAGTTTACTAAACAACAATGATTTTTTTATTATATTATAATGTTGATATAAATTAGGATATTGTATTAATACTGATTACATTTACTTATAAAATGGTAATTGATGGCAATTATGTACATCATTGTGGCATGGAATATAATTTAGTTAAAAACAAAAAATGTATAGACCCGCATTTTATATGCAATATCAAAACTAAATATATAATACAACCAAATAACTAAACACTAAAATAAATTAATTCTAGAAATCGTCTAAACTACTATTTAAAACTATTATGCAAAATGGTTGCACTAAAAATATATATAAATATTTTCATATTTCTATATTAAAATATTATTACTGAGCACCCTATTTTTACATAACGGTAAGGCACATTATTGGGCATTTATTAGAACACTGAAGAATGTTTTTAGTAAAAACCACATTGGCAGAAAACCAAAATATTATTGGTGAAACTTCACCTTTTAGTATAAAAAAGTTAAGAACTGTCAAATAATTTTACTTGAATATTTTTTTTGTACCACTCCGGTTAGAAAGGAAGGCGACCTTAACATCGTTGGGAAAAGGCTAGGCAGATGATGATGAATATTTTATTGTACCACTCAAAAAAGCACAGTGTCCCAATATTTCAAACATTATTGCATTAAAGGAACATACTCTAAAAGGAAGACTGAGTAACACATAATTACATTTTAAAAACTAACATTAAGTACACATCATATTACAAATGTTACAACACTAAAAATTTATATAAATTAAATAGAGTTAAATACTATGCATAACTAAGCAAAGTTTGGAATGTAAAATGAGTTGGCAGTCTTTGTAAATAAGATTTTATTTCAATGCAAGAGTGGTGTGCTAGACCTTACTTAAATGTCATGAAAACATAAGTTGGGATAGAAAATATTTGACACAAAATCAACTGGCGGCAGAAAATTAGTTTATATGCCTCAAAAACCTTAGGAAGCTGTTTGATTAACAATAAGTTCTTGAAAATTCCTGTTGATGAAGTATTTTTTTTTTATATTTCGCCAGGTCTAGCATAGTAACAACTTGTATTATCCTTTTATAAATTTCAGAACAGGACACTATGTTAGATATTCAACTAAACTCATTACCTTCATACAAACTTTCACAGACCTCCAACAATCTTAGTACAGGACTTATGTTGTATGGGAACAGAGACTTTGATACCAGTCTGCTGATTTGCAACCTCAACCGTATTAGAACCCTCATAGTGTCATCTAGACCTCTACTTCCCCCAGAATCTGTTTGCTGGCAAGTCTCCAAAAACTTCGGCCAGTTCCTTCTCACATACTTCAGAAACCTGAGCAAGTATAGCAAGAAGCATGTCTCATTGCTCACAAGATAGTCCAGTAAAACATCACTATCATGAGATACAACTTTCAGGAATTCTATGAACGAAGATATGGGGTTCAACATTGGTATTAAGTCTGGGTACATCGAGTTTCTATACACAATCCCTACAGTAATATCAAGAGTGCACACCATTGATTCAATCAAGTAGTCATCCTGCTCACTGAACAAATGTATCAGCATTTTAGTAAAAGGTGTCTCAGGATGGAACTCTAGGCTGTTTCTGATGAAAACATCTAGCTTTTTCAGGACATCGCGAATAGATCGTTCTACAATCTGCATATCTTGTATCGCATTGTAATCTGAGGAGTCTATTGAACTGTCAGATGAATCGCATCGCATTTCTTTCACCGTGACGGCGACAGATTTCAGAACTAGTAATGACATTCTCTGCAACATTGTTTTGTCAACTTCTCCTCTTTGTGATTCGTCGTTCTCATCCTCACCATAACTCTGATCTACAAGTTGAATGGACGACGATAATGGCGCTACTTCTGGGCCTAGAGCATAGTCTCTCAGGATTGTGCACTCATGTCCTAAGAATCCAAATCCACTTCTACTTGTCTGAACCCTCACATCACTTAGTAATCTGAAGTCTTTGACAAACCTCACGATAGAGTGTGCCAGACAGCATATCTCTTCAGGCAAGATATCTTGTAGCGCCAATGTTGACCCATAACACAGAACTTCATTGAACAAACTTAGTAAATGAGTATATATTAGACTCGGTAGCACTGTATTTCTTAACAGGTCTACGAAGCCTTGCAAGTCAGCATAAAATGGTTTTGTGTCTATGACAGAGAGATTCGCTTTTACACTTATAATATTCTCCCATAACGAGAAAAATGTTAGTATACAATTTTCAGCATTTGCTAAATTCAGGTACCTTAGAAGAAGAAGCTTCATATTTTTTACTAGCACAGGCCAGTGATGCTCTAGCGTTTTTATTGTTAGGCATTTTATGTGTGAGGTGTCAAAGGATTCTGAATCAGTGAGTATGACCGTGACACAACCATGTTCGTTAACTCTCTCTATCCTTGACTGGGGAGGTTCAGGGGATTCAGATTGCTCCATCTCTCTTTGTTCGTTGGATGATAGCTTTAATACTGGCTCATTTAGTCTGAACGTTGCTGGCCCTTCCTGCTCTGAAGATGTGGAGGGTGTCCCATGCGTTTGTAAATTTGAAAACGCATTGTGCAGGTTACTGTGGGAGCTTGAAGGTATCTCGCCACTACTACTACTATAGCCAACACTACTCCTAAATGGATTATCCTCCTGGACTTGCATGTTTCCTGCTGAATTAATGTAACTACTGTCCTCTAAAGGATGCTGTTCCACATCCTTCCACTCAACTATCCTCTTTATTATATCTAGACTGAAGTTTATCTTTTGTACTGTGATCCTATTGATTCTATCAAATAGGTAAATGTTTTCAGCGATCTGCTGTAGCCAGTTCTCATCTACTGTGTCTTTAGAGACTATTAGAAAGCTAGCGAGTACTCTACAGGCTACAAACGTTATGAATTTACTCTTATGGTCTGCCAATTCAACAACCTCGGTTATCCAATCATGCCTATTTCTAACAAATATGTCACATGCCTGCATAATTTTTGAACATATGGTGCCTGTACTGTTTTGTTTTAAATATATATCGAACATAAGCTGCATCGTAGATAAATAAGTAAGGGAACATGTCAAGGGCCAGGAAACAATATTGAGTTGTCTGTCAAAGAGCTGTGATACTGCTGTGTCGTTAAATCTACATAAACACTGACCAACAAGGGCATCCTGTAGTATTCTCAACTCAGCAAGCAGTTTATCATCCTCCGAGTTCCAATGCGGTGTTGAGTTGGAACAAGATGGTATGATTTCCACATTGGTGTCACTAGGGAGTCTCAGGAGACTGGAACAGTCCACAGCATCCTCGCTAACGGTGCCGCTGTCTGGAGACTCACCATTCCTTGACGGGAACTCCTCAGATGTCTCAGCAGGGGTTGTCTCAGAATCGAATATGTCAGTGAGAACATCCTCCGTGGATCTGTCACTACCATCATCGATGTCGGGCGCATCAATCCGCTGTTTCTTCTTCACAGGTTGATCTGAGGCCATACCTTCATCTAACTGTGGTCCACAAAGGTGCCCCCTCAAAACCATGAACACTGGTCCTGGTTCTCCGCCCAAACTATAATATGCGTTGCTCGCGCACCAAAATTACTTTTATATAACGACGATCATCGTTCTGGAAACAAAAAGGTGAATATGAATGCATGACCTTTCCGTTTTGCTACTCAATTACGCGGGCGACAAAGCCTTCGAATTTTTGTACGATTACGACATAGCACGTTGCAACTAACTTACAGGGATCACAATTTATGATGTAAATAAGGGTATTCACGTAAGATTATGCACATAGAACCGATTTTTAGGATAAATTCAATGAACTTTCCAAAATATTTTGATGTCACACATACCATTGATAAAACGAGGTTGTTTGAAAGCTTATTACCGCTTAAGGTATCCATAAATTATCTATAACCATTCACTGCAATCCAGTAATACACAATAACAAACTGTTTTATGTGATATTTCGTCGGAAATTATATAATTATTTCAATTACAACTTGTCGAAAAGAACATCGACTCCATTACGTACAAATGACGCTCTATCAATGTAGCAACTTTTAACAATGGAATTTATTAGATTTCAAGAAAATTATCGTTTATTTCCTACAAATTATATATTATTTATTTTGGTATTGAATTATTTGTGTAATTTATATGTATAATAAAGCCAAAAAACTATAATAAATATAAATAACATCTAAAATGAACACAGATTTCCAAGTATTTCCGACTCCACATCCGGTAGAGACGTTGCCAGTCTGACGACTTCTGTATTTAGCAAACAGTGGCACATTTTTGAGTAGATTTTTGCTTGATTTGCAATGTTGAGATAAAAAGGTTATAACTTGAAAAAAAGTTGCAGGGACATGCAACTTATTACAAAACAGTACAAACTTAATAAAATTACTCTTATACAACTTCTACGCGGAAGGTAAACTCAGTAACTCTGTAAATAAAACTCAATTTAATCGATACTTCATTTAATTTGTATCGATAAAAAAATTAAATGTAGTCAATTCGTATCACGGTTAAAATATCGCTTTAAAATAAATTAAAACATTTACAAAATTACCAAATGTTGTTGAGTTAATATTTTTACAAACTTACCGTAAATAAATTGTAAAATTTCTTCCAATAGCAACACTGCCAGTGTCCCGAGTAAAATGTCTGCTTCGAAAGGATCGAAAAATAATTTAAACAAAATGATTTAGTAGCCATAGCCAAAATCAATTAAAGTTAACGGAATATCCAGGTGAATATCATAAACCTGCTGTCGTGGTGTTGTATAAAAGTGTAAACGATGACTCATCTAAGTGTTTTTGCATAACAATCGATAGAAAAAATATAGGTTAAGATCTCAGTGGTATTGTGTTCGGTTCCGAGCGATATAAAAATATATTGAAAATAGAAATGCATCAACGGGATGTTACATTAGCTGCACGCAAGTATATGTTATTGTTTATTTATAGTCGCGATGCGGAAATCGTATCGATATGTCATGGTGATCATTATTCTTTTTTGGTATAAAAATGTACATAAAAGTTAATTTGTGAGGGATTGCGAAAGCGCTCTAGTATTGTGTGACACCCGCAACCTTGCAATCAATGAATAGAAAGCAGTTGTCGCTTTTGATTAGTTAGACAATAGCGAAAATCGGTTTTTATTTCCTGTTGACCCCAGACTAGATCTATAGTGGGTAGGAGTTGCATTCGCGGCGACGATGCTATAGTATCGACTTATTTTAAAACCATTTATATTTGTTAGTGTTTATTTTCCTGCTTAGACTTTAATGTAGGATTACTATAGGTTTTATGTGAGTCACTTCTAAACAGAGATTTCATAAAATATCAACTTTTTTTTACTTTCCCATTGAGATACTCTCACTGGATATTCATTGTTAATCTTTTCATAATTTATTTAGGAAACACCCCATATTTGGACTCGATAGGGTATTTTCTTGAGTGCTTGTAATAAAAAAAAAAATAAACAATCAGATTTTTGTAAATAGAACATTGTTGTAGTCAGCTTATCAGGGACTTATCACTGTGATGATAACAGCCCTTTAAAAACATTTTTTTTTAATGATAATACTAATTAGATAAGAAACTTATAGTATTTCTTTAATGTAGAGCAATTCCTACTTACACAAGAAATCTATTTCTTTAGTAAAATATTCAAATAAAACTATTTTTAACGGTGACCTTCTAGTTGCAAGATGTGAAAAGCATCAATAAAATTCTATTTAAAATTTTTTCCAGATTATGAACAGAACAGGTTTGAGTTTCATAATATTTTTAAATTAGATCACAACAAACTCTATTTTGATAAAGGAACTGAAGTCTGAACTACTTCTTCTAGGAATCATGAAAAAAAAATAAAGTGTGTAGCTCTGGAACTAGCCATTGAAAACAACAAAAAAGAAAAATTTATAGCATAGCTCTAACTTTTAATCAAGCACAAGAACAAACCACATACAGCCAACACAAAACCTCTTTTATTACAGATGCTGAAGAAATAACTCAAATAACAATGGAACACACTAATGAGACAGACAAAACAATAAGCTGCATGCCTTAAATTGTTTTAAAAGTAGATTTTATACATGAATCTCGTAGGACTTAGTGTAGGTGTAATATGAAGTGATTTGTCGCCAAGTGCTGACATTTAGTGAGTGACCGATGGTTGATGGTGTGAACGGAGCCAACATGTCTGATGAGGAAGACCTATCGCCCGATCGGGCTTTGGGCCCCACCAATAATGTACCAGGTAATATAATCTTTTAAAGTTGTTTGATTCCACAGACTGCTCAGTGTATTTTTGTTTGGATTCCAAGCAAAAATACACTGAGTAGTCAAGTCAGTCAGCGAGTTAGGCTCACATGATTGAGGTTCCAAACATTGGAACCTCAATTGTGTGCGCCTGACTCACTCTTGGCCAATTTTTGTATGTTTTACAGCTACAGAGAGACTTTTGTAGCTGTTACTAGACAGTTACTGAATCTGAATTTGTGTGGATATTCCCAACTAAATGAAAATATACAATTTGTTGTGGAGTTGCATAAAACTGCTTACTTTGTCATCATATATCAATTGATGTAAACAAACATTTTACACATTAAAAACTAGAGAAATGGAAATCATTGGTTACACAGATACACAGTTGGTACAGATATTTTTGGACACATTTAATTTACCTAGTACTAAGATTGTTTCCATGAAAGTAAAATATATTCTCAGAGGCAGGGAAACTGGGTTTATCATTTTGGAAATGTATTGTGCAAATGACAACAGAATGCATTGGACTGATCATTTTTCCTGAAGGTCTTTTGTAAGCTGTAGGCTATCTGTGTATTCCTTGTTGTGCATTTTAGGGACACCAAAATTTGTTAAATTCCTTTCCCTGCCTCAGGAGACTCCCTCATACACCCAACTCTAAAACTTTGCCTCTTTATAATGTTAGTATAAATAGACAGTTTATAATAAAACTATCTAGTATCTACCTGCAAACTGCACAAGCTCACCCAGGCATGTCAACTCGGTAGAAAGTTGGTGCAATTTACACCTAGACTTATCTGGTGTTAATTACACCCAACTGTCTCTATTTTGTGCTTACCAGGTTACCTGCAGATGCAGTTTTTATTGACCATTTTATTTATAACAAGCGACCCGGCCCGGCTTCGCACGTCGCCCCATGTTCAGTCCAAAAGTGCCCTATGTTTCAAGCTGGAACCAGCCATACACACTCACAAATTTTTATTGAAATTGGCTGGGTGATTTCGGAGATTAGCATGTACGAACATAGTGACGTGTGATTCTAAGAACACTACATCAGTAGCATGACTGATGGCCGTTTTATAGTTCAATTATTATTGAGGCTTTTTAGTAATTTCTACATCCAAGGTAGTTTTCATAAGGAAAGCAGGGTTCTTCATTAAGAGGGATGCTGGCTATAATTTGAAAGTAAAACTGAACACTCTATCGATATTGTTATCAGAGAAAAATATTAAGATAGATGAAATTCCAACTTTCAACAAAGCCAAACGAAGTCAAGAAGAACAATCAAAAGTTGATTATTCTTGACATTGAACCCAGACATGATAATAAAAAACTGACCGAAATTGTTATCAAAATTAAACTTTGATGTTATCAAGAATAGATTACAATCTAAGTTGATGAAGTTGTTAATAAATACTGGAATTAATTAAGTAGATGTTTAAAATAATCATATCCATTATTTTGCATAAAGAATGAGATTAATTTATAACAAGAACTGATTAAATAAATAAAATCAAAATAACTAGAATTAGAAAGTTTGCAAACATATTAAATAAACAGATTTCAGAATCAGACCAATGCTAGAAATCTGAAGAAATGTCTTAACTAGATGAAATTGAATAATTTTTTTTTGGTTTCTATCCATTGGCCAGTTTGTAAATAAATTCAATGAGGTCTTATTTGTGTAACTTTACAGTGATATGGCAGAACTTAATTTACCATAGCATAATGTACCCAATGGCTTCTGGGACACTGTTCTCCTATCTGGAAGGGCCATATTCCACAATGGGCTGCAATTGTTTACCTTAATTTCCAAAGTATGTATGGAACTGGAGCTTTTCTAAAAGTAAACAGTTGTTGATTAATTATAACAAAAATAAAATACAAAACAGCAGGGGAAAGATAAGATTTGAGATTTAACAAACATCTCTGCATTTTGTTTATTTTTGCTGCAACGTTGATGAATTGCCCCGACATAAATTCGCGCCAAAATCGACAGATTCCTACACGCCTGTCAAAATCAATTTTTTAATTCACACCTATCCCAAGGCTGCGGTATTCACTCATACAGCCAATTATCTAACTAAACCATTGTTAACTAATTAGCATTGCAGGCGTAACTGATTCATTGTGTTACTATGTGCGCTTATGATGTACTGTATATATTATTCTTTTTAGTAATGGGATGTCCTTTTTAATTTAGCCATGTTATTTCCTGTTTGATTGTTTGTGTAATGAGGTTTTTTCGTGTTAACGCGCCAGGGACGGTGGTTCATCGACATTTTAATAGTTTTAGTAGGTGTTGGTCCGTTCATTTTAAATGTTTTAACGAAATATTTACGTTTGAAAACGGTCTATTGAAAGCAGTAAATCATTAAAATTTATTAACTACCTACTTTATGCAATATTTCTTCAGCTACCTTCAATTTGCGTAATATTTGGCATGGAGTGCTCAAAAATAAAGCTTTTTGGTTTGGTATGCATCCAAATTGGCATTTTACCCTTCATGGCGTAAAGCCTTTGGTCTTCCGCCAATTCGGTCATAATATCGGGGTTCTGAAGCCGCTTTAGGGAAAGCTAACCCATTTTGCTCTCTTTATTCAGCGAGATGGCAACACTCGCGATTTAACTTCCAGATTTGGACATCCATACTAATATTATAAATGTGAAATTAACTCTTATGTCTAGGTCAGAGACGCTTAACCACTGATCGGATTTTGATGAAATATGGCACAGGGATACCGCATGATCAGGACATAGGATCTTTCTATCCCGGTAACGGGTTCCCATGGGATAATTTCCGAACTCCACGCGGGTGAAGCCGAAAGCAAAAGCAAGTTTTACAAGCTAAAAGCCAGACCAGCCTTCGGAATCAAAATTACAAGTTTGAGTCATCACTTTTGACTCATCATACTTAAAATATCTTCAGATACTTCCGAAATTTCAAGTTTTTAAGCACAACTAGGTGTTTCTTAGTGCAGAAACTGTTCAGAATTATTATAAGTCATAGTCATAGCTATGTGTGACACACAACGTTGTTTTAAAATTGCGCTTTGTTTACGATCGCAAGGCATTATTATACACTTGGAACAGATAACGAAGAAACCGACATACCTAGAGCCCCGGCTTAGCTTCTGGCTTTAGCCTTAGTATCAAAGCACCCACAAGATTGTCCGGTTAAGCATACCTTAAACTTTCTAGGTTGACCTTGTTTCATATAACTAGCCTTTTTCCAACATTTTTGGTGTCAGCTTCTTGTCTAGTCGGATGTAGCTGGAAACCAGTAATTTTCATGGAGCGACCGCCTATCTGATCTCCACAACCCAGTTGGGTAAAACGATACCCTTGGTATAACTGGTTGCCTGGCAGGTAGTCCTTCAACTTATTGTTTGTAAAATTATCTGTAATATGAAGGATTCACTATTCGTAACGCATGAGATCTCAGAAAGTTACTTACATTGCGCTTTATAAATGCTTCTGATAGTCATAAACTTACAACGCTTGATACCGCAAGATGATTCAATCAACTCAGCCTTTAGCAGTCCATCCAGTTGCGACATATCGTCATATCCGAATCTAGTCCATACCAGTCGAATATTTATGGCCGCGCGTCCATCAAGCTGGAGTGCATCTCACACTACGCTTGCTAGTTGGAGCTGTTCACTAGAAGACCTTTTAACACCTACAAAAGATGATTGATGAATGATTAGAGGCTGACGTACATTTAGGCGACGCGCACCGCAACGCAAAAATCCTCCTACATCTAGGTCTTTGCCACCGTTCGACGCGCTTTTAGAATCTCATCTTTTAGGATCGTTTAGATTGAAGCGGACATAATCAAGTCGACAAAAAGAACACTAGCGACAGCTATATGAAGAACTAAAGTCAAAATCCTGAATAGCTATATGAAACCGTATAAATAAACCCGACTATCCGTAGTCCACCTGTCTATACCAATCTGTGTCGGAGGATCCTCCCTTTCTGTGGTGGATGAAGAACTTTACATCCTGTTCCTCATACCCCTAAAAGAAAATTCGCAGGTAGTTTGTAGCTTTCTGCATCGATACGTAGCCCCTGCAGAAATGACAGGGCTAGCAAGTTTGCATCTACATTCGCTGATGAGTCAACCCAAACAAGCACCAAAGCAAGCGTTGTCCCACACAATCTTGACCTATTGTAATCAGTATTTGATACGGCTACTGGTCTCGGAAAACACAAAGGTGTCAACAAGTTTTCTTATCAGTCAATAGATCGTTGAGTACATTTTAATCGTATCGATTGAACAGCTAATGTAGGGCATACACCAGATTAAGGGCTGATCTCAATCGTCAGGTTTTTTCTGTCTTCTAAGGAATTGCATGTGTACGTTTGGCAGCTTTTGCGTAGAAATATACTCAAACTGTAAAAGTGATAATTAAAAAATCTACCAAATTATCATTTCGTTAAAAGCTGACCCTTAGTTTATTATATAGAAGTGAGGTATGTATGAACGTGGTTGAAGCAGAAGTATGCAAGGAGTTAAGGATTCTGTGGTTTCTGCCTAACCTCATCGAAACAGGCGTGAGTTTATACTGTATAGGTTGTGAGTTCTGTTTTACACACGTAGTTTGTGAATCAGTACAGAAACTAAGAAAACATAAAGCTTAGATTTAGACCTCGATGTCCCAAAAACTGTATCTGAAACTGGTAGCAAGTGTCCTTTATGTGTTACCAGCCTGTGATGTAGAATTACGCGACCTGAGCGAAAAATTATGAGGTCATGCCTAGAAAGTTCATGCATAATTTATTCTTCTTTTTTATTTATTTATAAGCAACCCGGAATCTGGATTTGTTCCCGGTTGATGGCAATAGGCTAGCCCCTTATGACATGGGACTTAACATAACTGGCGAATTGTGGGTGCGTTATAGACGTCTGCCTAAACCTTCGAGGTAATACCCCCGTGATGATGTTGATTTATCAACCGAAATGAACAAAAAACCCAGATAAACAGATGCTGTCTTTTAAATAAACTGCACAAACGCGCACAGTGTATTTTGAGTTATTAGTAAACAAACCTTGTCATGTTTTCAACGAGAACGAGGAAGAACCGTACTAAAGAGATAAGCTTTGTACTCACGGATTCATAAACAGGGTGTTAATTGCGGTTAAAATTAAAAGCGCAACCGACATCCGTAGCAGCTGCCAATCAAATGCGTAATACACAAATTGACGCGATATGTGTGGGTACTGGAAGTTTCTGAGATCCATCTCTACGCGGGCATAAGCCTTCACAGGCAAGATGCCCCTCCCAGTCTGCTCCGACATTCGGTATCTCGGTTCACACGTGAAAAGCGATGTTGAAATAGATCGGAGTCTAAAGCACATAATTAACGCTGGATGGATGAAATGGCGGCAGGTCACGTGAACAATATGCGACTCCCGCATACCCCTTACGCTCAAGGGAAGATTTATAAAACCATAGTTACACCTGCTGTCTTGTATGGATCAGAATGTTGGCCCACAAAAGAGATGAATGAAAGGCAATTGCTGGGATGTGTGGTATAACGCGAATGGATAAAATAAGGAATGAGTACATAAGGAAGGTTGTAAGTGGCGCCGGTGACTGAAAAGTTGTGAGGTAATCGGTTATCGTGGTATGTACATGTTATACGGAGGAATGAGGAAAATGTTGAGAATGAATGTCGATGACTATAAGAGTAGAGGAAGATCAAAGAAACGATGGATGGACTGTGTGATGGATGATATGGCTAGAAAAGAGGTGACTGCTGAGATGACGAGTAATAGAGAATTACTGAGGAAGAAAACACTGCGCTGAGCTCAAATAAATTGGGATAAGGGCAAGAGAATGATGATAAGGCAGGCTGAGGAGTCAGAACAGATTCCTTAGGTCGATTCCTTCAATCAAAGACCTTTCAACCATTACACATGTAAGCGGGCACGCCCTTTGTGCCTGGAGGCTTTATTTATGCTTGAGTTTATTTTCTTTGTTTATTTTGGTGTGCTAGCTGACATGTGCCAATCATTTTAATTGAATGTATTCTTTGTTTATGTTTACGCAACATACTCTAAAATCAGGTTCTCCTAACTTAGCAGACTTTAGTGTTGCTGGGAAGTTTGTTCCGCCACTTCTTCCTAGCTAAAACACTAAGAAGTTACAAAGGGCGGGCGGTTTTAGGATCTGTCTTGTAAAATTTAACGTTCAAAAAGTGCTGATTATCAGCCTAATTTTAATAAAAGGATTTTGACAACAGCCCTAGTTCATAGTCAGCCTGTAACGTGCCTACTGTTGGGACACAGGCCACCTCTCGGGAGTCTTCAATCTCTGGGAGTGGACCGTAATCCCACGCGGGCCTAGTGTGTGTTGGCGGACGTCACATGTCTTCGAATTATTGGTTCCATGACATACCCTGGCGGATGTGATAAAGTCTTCGAATATTTGGTTCTAGAGTATGCTAGTTTCCGAACGATGTTATTCTTCACCGTTTTGGGAGTAGATAACAGGCCCAGTGTATCGTGAAAGCTGTGGCTAATTAGACATCCTCTGGGGGCTCTTGACGAATATCAGTTCACCTAGGCTCTCTGGATTAACATATAGGATACATTTTATCCGTTTAATTTTTTTCCATTTTATCCGGGGGAAACCACGGGCGGAAATAGTTATCATTAATAATAAAACATATCATAACATCACGCCTGTAGGTAATCCCCGAACGGTTAGGCCGAGGTGTACCTAATAGTACACCCACATTTCGCTGGTTATCTTTAAGTCCCATGTAATAAGAGGCGACCCTATTGCCATCAACCGAGTATAAATCCAGATTCCGTGGCTGCTACTGAGAAATTCCTAATGAAAAACCCAATAACAATTTGACCGACCCGAGAATTGAACGCAGCCGCGATTTTGACCAGTAAACCAAAGAGGCATTTATACAATTGCATTCAGTTTAACAATTTCATTAACAAATCCAAATATTTTGCCGCCGGGATCCGTTAGTATATAAATATATTTTACTAGCTTATGTCCGCGTGGAGTTCGGTTATTGTCCCACGGGATCGTACTACCGGGATAAAAGTAGCCTATGTGTTAATCCAGGTTATGAACAATCTGTGTGCCAAGTTTCATCCAAATCCGTTCTGTAGTTTTTGCGTGAAAGAGTAACAAACATCCATACATACAAACTTTCGCGTTTATAATATTAGTAAGGATTTTTATATTTTATAACATAGGTATCGCAAATCAAAGCTATGGCTTTATTTATTATTTACGTATACAGAAGATATTGTAGGCATTTGATATTATTTCCTTCCTGCCGTTTTCTAGTAGGAAACACTAGTTGGTGACAACCATGACAATGTGTAATATGATTGTCATTAATTTATTAATTGATGCATTTATTTAGTTCAATGTAAAAAAAAAGATTCAACATTTTGTCTTGAATTAGATTTTTTACGGCTTCTCTTTTTATGCAATAGGCAATGTTAATTAATAAGTTCGATTTAAATAATTATTAATATTTGATTTTTTTTTATTATTATTATTATTTGTGCACCTTTTTATAAAATAAACGATTGATTGATTGATTGAATTGAATCCTTATGAAAGCTTTCACCCTTCGCCAAACCATCAAATAACTTTTTTCTTTAAAGAAAAAACCAATGACAATAGAAGATTTATTTAAACTTGTTCAAACCAACTTGTTCCCCATGTTCAAATGGGATTTTGGAAAACATTTCCCGTCGGTTATTTTCTACTTGTAACTCCCCACGTATTCTTAAATTGTCAACGCCAAGTGCTGGCTTGGTGATTAATACGTTCCTTCATCTAAGGCCGACTATCACCATCTTCAGCCTAGCCTTTTCCCAACCATGTTGGGGTCGGCTTGCAGTCTAACCGGGTGCTGCTGAATGCCAGTATTTTACATGGAGCGATTGCCGATCTGACCTCAACAATCCAGTTAGTACTAGTTTGCTTAGGCCACTTGCACCACAAATCACTAACGTGTTTTAATGCTATACTGTATTTAAAACGGCTTTCTGTTTCTGTCTATCGTATGAAGATGACAGAGACAGAATGATGTTTTGAACATGTTTAGAGCCAAACCTCTTCAGTAATTTTTGCTGTGAGTGAGTATAAGCCCTCCACAACTTTCCGCCTGTTATTCCCGAAGGGTTAGACAGGTGTACCTAATAGTACACCCACATTTCGCCAGTCATGTTTAAGTCACATGTAACAGGGGGCGAGCCTATTGCCATCAACCGGGCAGACTCCGTGGCTGCTAATGTCAACCGAATGTTTAGCAGTCGCATTTTCTTGCCAAATAATTAAATATGTCTTCTTTTCCACAGTACTGGGCATCAAGCGTCTCAAGCAGATCGAGACGATGTTCATCTCCCGGCGGCTGCAAGCTCCAAGGACCCACGGGCTCAGTGTGGAAACCTTGGTGGATATGCTGCTGATCTTATACGACGAATGCTGCAACAGCAGCCTTCGGAGGGAGAAGGCTGTGGCGGATTTTATATCTTATGGTGAGTTGATTTGAGACTGTTTTATTATCTATTTTCTAAATTTAAAAAATCGTTTGTCTTGACTGACTATCAGCACAGCTCAAACCACTGGACGCATCGGGCTAAAATTTGACATACAGATAGCGATTTCGTCTTCGACGTGGGAATTCGTTAAGAAAGGATTTCGAAGAATTCAACCCGTAGCGGGCGAAATTAGGGTTGAAATCGGTCACCTAGTAAGGTATATGTATAAGTAGGGGTAGACCAAAGAAACGATGGATAGTTTGAAAGATGATATGGCCAAAAAAAGGGGACTCATGTATGAGATGACGACTAATAGAGAAATATGGAAGAAGAAAACATGCTGCGCCGACCCCAAATGTATTTAGATAAGGGCAGAGGAACGATGATGAATGAGGTCTCTAAGTCGCAAGATAAAACCAAGCTTTTCTTAGGAAAATCGCGAACAACGACGATGACTTTGAACTCTGATTGGCTGATATGAACGTTATGCACTGACGGATGCGTTGATTGGTTAACAGTTTTACTTGAGCCATGTTATGACCAACCACAATAAAGATGGTTTGAATTGACTTGTAGATATAGATCTGATAACTGTATTTGTTCTGCAGAAACTTCTGATTCCGTAATATGTAGATAGGTCTTTATTGGTAGTTACCACGTTTAAATACACGACAAAGTAGATGACCTATAAAAAAATTGTCGCGAGGTATTGGATCAGCATACGTTGAGGACGCATAAAAGCTGCTTAAAAGTTTTGATAGCTAGTGGGTTCATACAGAGTGAGAACATTAATAAAAATCACGTAGGGACCTACATATTTAAAATAAGTTTAGTTTATTAATTTCTTTTCGTTCCTAGGTTTGAGATGCAATCTTATATTTAGTGACGCTGTTGTTGCAAAGTGAAAATCTGCAGAAAATTTGTTAAATCTTTTTTTTAACGGTGTAATGGTGATATTATAGTCGAGATATAAATCTCAGTTTGACCTAATTTCTGTCTCACTCCGCTATGCAGGCGATCAATTGAGCTATCAATTGAAAAATGTGCCGAGTCAATAGAGAATATTTTGTGACCACCATTTTGTGAATTATTCATGCCTCGAGTGAACAGTTTACTTTTATTAAAGCGGGTTGCATCGTCGACCGCGTACCGCTCGCTTACCGTCCGGTGAGATAGCGGTCAAATGTGATGAGTATCAAACAAAAATAATCATGTTCTGAACCTTTCAGCATCCTAACGTATTCGAAGTATTTTGTCTGTCAATAATACTTGAGAAAAAAATCGCCCAATTTACATTATTATTGTTTTACTATAACCTATACAAATTAATGAAATTGAAGTGTCTGTTTGTAATTTCAATCGAACAGCTAGGACCTAGACAAAAAAACATTTTTAGCTTAGGCTACTTACACCCGTATCTATAGTCAAATTAAAGTAATTACTTTAGCTCAAGCGATTACTTACATTGTGCATTTTTTTTTATGCAATAGACGAGAATTTAAAAGAAGTAAGAACCGTCAAAGAAAGCAAAGCTAAGAATTCTAACTTTCAACCAATTACTAAACTACATTTAAATAAAAATCGTATCTTAAAAAAAATAATTTGCTCAAGTAAACACTTTGACTTGTTTATAGATACGGGGGGTTAGAGTTCCACGCCAAAAAAGTTAAACTTAAAATCCTAGAAATTGTAAACGAATTCCGATTCATATAGAGATTTTTATAATAATTTCACGCAGACAAAAGTCGCGGGCAACGGCTATTAAATAAATAAACAAACGGGAAGTATCCCATACATTTTGATTCCCTTGAGAGTGTCGAAATATACGTTTTTTGCGGCATAAACGGCCGGATCTTTTTTTTACGTTAACGTAGAAGTTTGACAGCTTCAAGGGACACTGTAGTGGTTTTAATTTCAATTCGATACCTCCACGCGTTCCCGAAATAAAGAGTCTTGACAGACAGACGGACAACAAAGTGATCATATAAGGGTTCCGTTTTTTTGCCTTTTGAGGTACGGAACCCTAAAAATGAAGTCAACACGAGCGTCATACCATACCATGTGGCCATGCCATAGCCACATCTACCAATTAATTACTATAAAAAAAGTTACACAAAGGGAAAACGTTTACTTACCGTTTCTAAGGAAATGACCACCCATCGATATTATAATTCTTTAATCGATTTAAAGAAAACGTGAAGAAATTAGCTATTAATAACTCGGCTCTACAGCGGATCCGCAGTTCGTATCGATCACTAGGTGTATTATATCCAGAACTGCGTGACTAGGTTAGGTTACTCGTCACTCCGCCAGAGGCTCCACGGTAGTCGCCTCACTGCAGTTAGCTGGACATGTTCTCTCACCTCTACGACCTACTAAAGTGTTATCTAACTCAAATGATTTTAAACTATCACTGTTACTTACGGGATATCTTCCGTGATTAGAGTCTATTTCTCTAATAATAATAGTGATAGTTTAGTTACAAACCGTGAAAGCTTAAAACAGTGTTTAAATGATTTTGGCTTAAAAGTGGTGTCATAATGATGTGCAATGAAATTGGGTCAGATTGTACGGGAAAATGTTTCGCTTCAAGCTTGGAAAAGGTCAAAAGGGAACTCTATGACGTAATGCGTTGCAAGTTGCAATAGGGTGTGGCCTACTTAGCCAAGCTAGTTCGGGAGTTCAACCATGGATCAATGCAGGAAAATGAAGTTATATCATAAGTGGCTGCATTGGAAGTCAGACAGTTTTATGTGAAACGCAGTCTTCGAAAATGAGCTGTGGCAAGGTGTGACCTACTTAGAAAGGTTTCACTATATGAAAGTCTAGGAAAATAGAATGAAGTTATATCACAAATGGTTACATTGGAAGTTGATCATAGCATTTCGGTTCGGATTTCCGTGATGTGCTTAAAAATCAGGTGCGTACTGCGGAGTATTCGTAAACGGGGCGGGGTGCGTATTTGACTGGATATATGAACGTGGTTGAAGCAAAAGGAGCATGTTAAGATCGTAGCATACTGATAGTCTTTTGTGAAAAGTAAGTGAGTTCATCTATACGAATAAATAAAATTGGAGGGTCTGTAATTTTAAAATAGCAGTTTTTTTTACTAAAAATGAAAGTAAATACGGCACTAAAAAAAAAATATCTTTCTCTTTGTTCCGGGTTATCTCCGATCGCCTAAATCGACTTTGACGGGAGCTTTAGGGACCATCCATATAAATTACGTCACACGTTTAGGGGGGGGGGAGAGAGGGGGACGACAAAGTGTGACATTGTGTGGGTTCTAAATTTCGTGACGTCACATTTAAAAAGTCTAAATATTAAAAAACTAAATTTGAACTATTAACGAAAAACTTGAAAATATTTCCAACTCCATCTGTATGAACATGCAAAATTGCAAATTATGTGACGTCACACTAGGGAGGGAGAGTCAAAAATGTGACCAGCTGTGACAAGGACGGGGGGGGCGTCAAATAATCATGAAATTCGTGTGACGTAATTTATGGATGGCCCCTAAGGAGTAAATTAGGTTACTTTTATTTTAGAAAAAGGATTAGGGATCCGTGCAAAAAAAACCCTTGAAATTGTTAACAAAATCCTATTCAAATAGGGGAAGTAATATTTTTATGATAATTTCACGCCGACGAAAGGGACGGTCAACAGCTAGTGTATGTATAAAGTTCACTCATCCAAAATAGAGTATGTCAGTGAAGATGACTTCATCTGAGACAAACTTTAATGTTATATGTTTGGGTTTGAATGCTCATAGTAAAAAGATTAGTCACGTACGTTAACCGGTGCTAGCTATCCTGGTTGCACCGATTCGTAGAACGGTAAAATCGATATAAGACTCTTAACCTTTGAATTTTTGCCTTACATTTGCCATTACTCGAAGTAAAACGTCACCTTTCGCTGTCCTGCCGCATGATCGAATAACGGAACGGAAGAAAAGAAGTAGATGAACGTTCACTCCTTTGATTTTTTTTTCTGTTTCGTGTGAATATGTAATGATACAAAAATGAAGAACTTCCTGAGTGAACCGTACGCTCGATTGAAGCATCTGATGCTGAACCGCCGCTCGGGAAAGCTCCTTTCAAGTGTCCAGGTTGCTCACTTGACACGAAAAGAACGAGGATCTAATTATGTTATGCTCTTTCACCATCCTGCGCTTGTCCCATATTACTTGGGGTTGACGCTTCACGTTTGTTTCTTCCATTCTCCCCTGTCTACTGCCGGAAGCGCTACTGTTGAGCATGAAGCCCTGGGTTCGATTCCCATGTCGGGCAATGTGTTATTGGGTTTTTCATTCAGGAATTTCTCAGTAGCTGCCACGGAGTCAGGATTTGTGCCCGGTTGTTGGCAATAGGCTCGCCTCCTGTTACAGGGACTTGAACATTTAACTGGGCGAAATGTGTGTGTGCTATGGTACTCCTCTGCCTTAACCTACGGGAAGGTGTGATGTCATCTCAGCCGCTCCGCTATCATTTACTCCTTTTAATTTCAAATCATTCTTTACACAATCCATGTTTTCTAATGTAATGTTGTTTATTAACAGTAAAGCCAGTGGCGACGGCGTTGAAGAGGCTACGGCTCTCAAGAGATGACTTCGAGCTGGTGAAGGTTATTGGAAGAGGGGCTTTCGGGGAGGTGTGCGTCGTGAGAGCATCTTTTATGCAGGTACTGTATTATTGATTGATTTGTTTTTTTTTAAGCGTGAACTGTCACAGCCCTGGGCAAAGCCTCCCACCTATTCCTTCCACTTCTCTCTATGTTCTCGCCAATTAATGAGGAAGCCATCCAAGGCGTCCCGCCATCTCCTCCTCGGTCTGTCTCAGGGCTCTAATGGAGATCAACCACCCTCCATACATTTTTGGGCTGATTTTAAAAGTAAACCACAAAATATCTGAGATCAACCAGACTGGGGTATTTTTTTAGTTGAATAACTTCTTGGTGGATTGTCTTACGACGTGGTGTAATAATCAAAAATGTTTATTATGTTATCTCTATCCAAATAATAAGTTTATATTTATATTTTTTTACTTTTGAAATCAGCCCAATCTGGGTGATGTCCTTTGAATTTTAACTTAATACGGTCTAAAGCTTTATATAGTGTTGCATGGTTCGTGTTGATGACAACGCGACATTGGTCAAAGGTGTTTGCCATTTTGTTCCTAGTTAATAAATAAAGGTTTATAGTTTTCTACGCAATATTATGACCAATAGCCTTAGTTTTACAAGGTTAAAGAAACATTTCTCAGTAGAATATAAAAAAAACATGTTGAAATATGAAAGTGTTTAAAAATACAATACGCAAAATTCTTACCCCGTACTTTCAATAAAACTTCGAAAGAAAAACTTTGTTTGGTTTCACGAAGTTTTTCATTGTTTTTGCAACGTGATTGAATTTTCACGTTGCGTGGAAGCTGTAAAAATAAGTTATGAAAGGATATAGAGGAATCTTTTTTCTTTACCTTTTAGTAAACGTTTCGTCGGGCGCTTTTCAATGTGCAATATTTAAACCGCGCAATGGATTTTAAACTCTCGATATTTAGAAAAGCGATGAAATTCGAATAGAGCGCATACTTAAAAACCGCACTGTTGGATTCACAATGCTCAGCTTTTTACAGCCGATTCTAACTAGGAAGTGTTAACTTACTAAGTTATTTTTTTCATTTTTTTATTAGCCTATTTTGTCCAACTGCTGGGCACTCTCCTCACTCTCCCTCACTCCTTTCCAACTCTCCCGGTGTTTTGCCTTCTCTGGCCAATCAGACAGGAACGAGTCCAAAACATCACGCCAGCGTTTCTTGGGCCTGCCTCGGTGATGACGACCGTCTTCAAGCACCCACAGTGTGGCGGCCATTCCGGCCATTTAACCTCGCAGACTTATCGCCAACGTCGGCGATACATGTCTTGGAGCGTATTGTGGTGTTGCGCACTCGATCGGTGATTTTGATGTTTAAAATGCTACGCTCCATCGCTCTTTGACAAACTTTGAGTTTGGACTTCTGAGCCTCCGTCAAAGACTAAGTCTGGGCGCCATATGAAAGTATGGGCAGGATACACATGTCGACGAGCTTACGGTTAAGACAGATAGGAAGGTCGCCCTTCATAAGCGCCTTCATGGACCAGTAGTCTATTTTAATATATGTATTTCCCTACTGAATTTGTAACCCGATTGACGCCATACCTACTGTGCAAATTACACATTATAGTCATGGTAAATTACCTACATATTATTTCAATTTTTTTAGATAACACATGCAATTGGGTTTGTTGTGAAATAGTTCCGAATCGAGGGTCCTAGATAGTGTAGGCATTCGTATTCTTAGTAGTTTCTTTGATAATTTCATTCGAATGAAGATGACTTTTAAAAATCTCGAATTGCTGATGCTGGGACGACATTCTTTGGTGAAATGAGTGGAGTCCTGAATATATCAAATAATGTTCTTAAAAGTTGGAAAAAGTGGAACTGGAATTTCTCAGTAGCAGCCACGGAGTCTGGATTTGTGCCCGGTTGATGGCAATAGACTCGCCCCCTATTACATGGAACTTAAACATGAATTGCGAAATGTGGGTGCACTTGTTAGGTACACCTCTGCCTAATCTTTCGGGGATTACAAGGCGTGATGTTATGTTATGTTCTAAAAAGCTGGTTTCCTCTTCAGGCTACAGATGGCAGCGGCAATATGGCGATTGCGACCGCAGGGTCCGCTGGCACAGGAGACCGAGTTTACGCCATGAAAATACTCAACAAATGGGAGATGCTCAAGGTATGTCAATATTATTAAACAACTTCTTTTGTCTACCTTCTAATATGCCTTGTTTCGAAGCGTTGAGGATAATCTGTATGTGTGTGTTTTTGTTTTTAGCTGTAAGTAATGTAATGCACGTACATTTGAACAAAACCGCAGTATCGCATTAGGTGTAACCTGCAATGATAAGTTTAAGGGAGATTTTTACTAAATAAATGACCTGGTCTGTGGCTCTGTTGATATTTTTGCGACTTGACTGCAGAACTGAGCATTTGGTGGAAACTATGCTTACGCCAGCGAACACTGCGTTACCGTGCTTCGGGTGATAGATCTCGGCGATAAGAGTGAAAGTGCTCAACTTGTCGCCAAATTTTGGGTTGACTCAATTTCAATTGTCATCGACACGCTAAAGAAAGAAAGAAAGTAAAAGTATTTATTAGTCTCGCACTGGACAAAACAAAGTGGTAACTTGACAATAAAAACAGGATTTAAAAAAAAAAGTAAACTTAAGAACGCATTAAAATAAAACTAACTAAACTGTAAAGAAGAAGTCTAGAATGCCCATGGGCTGTCGAGTTGTGTCAAAATATGAATCGATGTAAATATGATTGGACTACGCACACAACTATCACATACAGTTGGATGCGACAAGTCTTATGTTTCCTCAAGACTTGATTCTTTTGGCGAAACTTAGGAAAGCCTACGCCCAGCTGTGAACCTTCTTAAGCTGAAATGATGATTATGATATTTGTCTATACTAATATTATAAAGCTAAAGGGATTGTTTGGTTGAAGGCGCTAATCTCAGGAACTGCTGGTTCGAATTGAAAAATTATTTTAGTGTTGGACAGCCCATTTATCGAGCAAGGCTATAGGCTAAAACATCACGCCACGACCAATAGGAACGGAGCATTAATCAAAAATGTTGCGCCGGTCAACTAGGCTAGGATAGTCCGCAACAAGTTCGTTTTAGCCTGTGATTTCGAAGCTCCAAAACGGGTCAACAACACCTAGTTGTTGTTCGAACCTCGCCTATTAAACGCATATTTTAGGTAAAAATACCTTATATAATAAGTGCTTGTATCTTGCAGAGGGCGGAGACGGCATGTTTCCAAGAGGAGCGAGATGTTCTCGTGTTTGGAGACAGACGATGGATCACCAACCTGCACTACGCTTTCCAGGACGAACACAACTTGGTGAGTTCAACACTTTTATATTTTCTGTGGTGATACTCTAATACGTATAATGATATAGCTCGTTGAATTAGCAATCATCATATTCTCCTTTGGCTTTGCCGTAGTAGGGTAAAAAAAAAAATACGGCGAAGAGTATTTTTCTCTGCCATACGCCATTGCGCTATAACTTCAAGTAAAATGGGACTAAAGCAGAGTATAAGAACGGGTTTTTCAACAAGAACTTTGTTTTTCAATTGGGGCAACACCAACAACATGACAGTTTTGACATTTAGTTTTTTGACGTATTCGTAGTAGATGCTTTGGCAATTGTTACAATGAATTCAATTTCGCTCGAAAATCGAATTAAAATAAAATACACTATGAAAATGGTGGTTCTGTTAAAGTTACATTTCGTAAAATTCGTGATATTTTCGGACAACATAATCGTCCTGAGACCGCTATTAAGAATTTGGTCGCTAAATTTGAGTAGACAGGCTCGGTACAAAATGTGCCAACACCAACGCGTGTTCGACCGGGTCGTTCAACTGAAAATATCGCAGCCACAGTGGAAATGCGGTAACGGTCAATGGATCACGCTATCGCGAGATGATAACAACTCAATTTTGGCCTATTATTGATGACGTGGATATCACTGACATGTGGTTTCAACAGGACGGTGCCACATGTCACACAGCCAATGAAACGATCAATTTATTGCAAACCAAATTTCCCGATCGCATAATTTCACGAAATTCAGCTGTTAATGGTGCAGCTGTGGCCAACCAGATCGTGTGATTTAACATCACTGGATTATTTTTTGTGGGGCTATGTTAAGGACAGAGTCTATATGGAGCTAATTGAATCGATTGCAGCCATAAAACTCAAAATCCGTGATGTGATTAACGAAATAGACCCGCCATTTGCCAAAAAGTGATTAAAAACTTTTATGAAAGAATTGACATCTGTCAGCGTGGTCGTGGTGGACATTTGCCAGATATCATTTTTCATTCACAATTGCCAAACTTTTCTCTTCGTAATACAATAAAAATTTGAAAAATCTTCAAAACAAAGTTCTTGTTGAAAAACCCTTTTGAATCCTACAAAAATAATGTATAGTTTACAAGGTATTGCATTTGACATTGACAAGACTTTTTTATCGCAAGATTAGCTAGCATCTGACTAGCCTTTTCCCAACTATGTTGGGGTTGGCTTCTAGTCTTACCGGATGCAGCTGAATACTAGTATTTTACATAGAGCGACTGCCTATCTGACCTCCACAACTCAGTTAGTACTGGGTAATGCGTTACCCCTAGGTAAGACTGGTTGAGCGACTTTTGGGCCACTGACTACCTGTAAAGACTCGAAAGATCCAACGGTTTAATGTACTTTCCAAGGCACGGAAGCAACTCGGTTTGTTAGGGATTGTCACCCATCTCAAGGTTGATACCTTGGCAAGCGCTGCTTAACCTTCAAGATGGACTAATGCAGCTGTTAGTATTTAGCCACGAGCTCCTTTATGTCACAACATTATGGGCTATTTTCGTAGTTCGAGTGTAACAACAGTTATGGGGTTGACAATATGTACCAACTACGCTCACGTTGCACGCATGCGCAATCAACATAAAAGCTCACTTGACTCGCCACGCCTCAAAGTAAGGGCGTGGCGAGTCAACGTGAGCTTTTGTAACGTGGTTACGTAACCAGGGGCTAGTTTTTTTTTTTAGTAAAAATGTCTTTTCTAAGCATCTCAGTAGCGATGGATCTGTCGTTGGAATTGGTTGATTTAAAATACTCGGACAGAAGTTCAAACAGAAGATTTGTCCACAAATGTTTTTCGCCTACACACAGTGTTCGATGGGGTTAAGGGACATCTTGCTCAAGCAAAAATTGGTCTGAGGGCCAGTTGTCAACTTTTTAAAAAGTGCATGGGTGGATTCGCCCTTACCAGTTTAGTAAAACGGGCCAGTTGTCTCCTATTAAAAAGTATAGGGATACTTCGGCAAAATCGTATGTTTTTCAGTTAAATATCTGATATATCTGTACATAATAGAATCAAATGACATTTATTTAAAAAAAAAAAAACGAATAAAGTAACCATCATATCAAACTTATAAGTACATAATTAGGTAGTTTCATACAATTTCTTTGTATAACAAATGCCATCATTTCATACTATGAAAAAAGTTTTGTATAGACGTCGAAATCGGGCATTACAGAAAAATAAATCTTAAGAAGGACTTCAAATCGTTATAATTCTCATCGTCCACTGCTAGAGACGTGAGTCTTCAGTCGCACGCCATTATCTTGATCTTCTTTTCTAATTCAGCATCTATCAGCTGTTCTAGCCTTGTGGTGTGACCGTTAGACTCGAACCCAAGACACGCACCTCTGATTTTTCGAAATCATGTGCGCATTGTACAATTATCATTTGCTACGGTGAAGGAAAACATCGTGAGGAAACCAGCATGCCTGAGGGATATTTCTCGACGGCATGTAAAGCCATGTCAGAGGCCCATGGGCGGCATAAAAACTCTGACACCAGGTTAGGCACTAACCACACGATAAAGAAGAAGAAGCTATTCTAAAATCGTCGCACTATCTGTCAGGCTATAAATCATCATAAAAATTAACGGGGTATAATATGGTTTTACATGTAAAATACTGATATTAAACTGCTTTTGGTTAGACTGCTAGCCGACCCCAAAATAGTTGGAAAAGCCTAGGCAGATGATGATGAATCTGGTGTCACAATTTTAGCTTTTTCAGCATTATTTTTCTCTTATCTTTTCATCTCAATTTCAGTATCTGGTAATGGACTACTACTGCGGCGGCGACCTCCTGACCTTGCTGTCGAAGTTCGAAGACCGGCTTCCGGAAGACATGGCCAAGTTCTACATCGCGGAGATGGTGTTAGCCATACAGAGCGTGCATGAGCTCAGATACGTTCATAGGTGAGTTGTAAATGACTTGGTTTAGGGCTGAATATGTGGGCCAATACCACACATCACCACTACCGCTATATTTCGGGTTTTTAACCTTGGTCGAACGGGTGGTTTTTAAAAGGACGATTTTTGTCTTGGAAGTTATTTAAGAGGTATGAGGGACAGGGTGGGAGTCCTCATCCTCTATTGAAAAGTGAGGATCCTCCAACCAGACTGATGTTGTGTGTGTGGTCGGCTTCGAATGGTTGTTATTAGGCCGTTAAATTTAGATCTCGCGTATACTCTGCCTGCGCGACACAGGATATCCGTGACGTCAGGTGCGGTGCGTAGCTCGTATGACCATGGCGTTGTGTAATGTAGGTGTAACCAAAGAAAAGAAAGTTCTTTTCTCCACTCCAATGTATGTCCATTTTTCCTTGGTACTCCAAATAAAGCATTTAACTCAATTTCACAGGGACATAAAACCAGACAACGTCCTCTTAGACGCGAGCGGCCACATCCGGCTGGCGGACTTCGGGTCGTGCCTGCGGCTGGGAGACGACGGCAAAGTGCAGAGCAACGTCGCCGTCGGCACGCCCGATTATATATCGCCCGAGATATTACGGGTCAGTTTCAGCTAACTTGAACTGCAGGAGAAAAACTGAACAAGAGCCAAATATTAATTTAATTTAATATTTATTTTCTCAAACTACAATGATCTATAGTGTTAATAACAAAATAACTTAACTTATGTTAGTACTTAATTACTAAAACAGAGCGAGTCCGGTTCGTAAGCGCCCACACTAGCGGGCTATCTGTCCGGGCGACTATCGATTGCAGGATAGTGTTGGGACTGCCACGCAGTCTGCGGAGTAGCGAAGCAGATTTCTTACGCCACAGTGCATCGAAGCTGTCAGTGCGTGCGTCTGCAAACATTGCCGAGGCACTACAAAAAAAGCGTGGCAGTCGCAGCAATACCCTAAATGTGTTATTGTATTGGTATTAATGACTAGGAAGTCGGGGGAAAGCCTTTGGCGACTCATTCTGCCCTCGTAACAGTAAATGCAGTATTTGCAAATTGGTGGTTTTGAGAAAAATGCGGTTAAGGTAGAAGCGCCAGGGTAGCCCGCGAAATTCAAATTTTCTTACGTTTTTTGCAATTTGCCGGTCATTGTCAGGCTGTACATTGAACAAAATATGATTCGCGGCTGTAATAGGTATTTAGTTACAGAATAACTATTTAATGGAAAAGTCATTCAATGGGGTTGTATGAAGGTTAACGGTTGTATTGATGATTTTAATATCATACAGATGACAAGGAATGAGTTTAAGTGACAAAACATTGTACAACTCATTCACGGATGCCAGTGAAAACTTAAGTTCATCATAATATAAACGTAACATCACGCCTGTAATTCCCGAAGGGTTGTCCAGAGATGTACCTATAGTACACCCACATTTCGCCAGTTATGTTTCAAGTCCCGTGTAATGAGAGGCAAGCCTATTACCATCTCAACCGGGCACAAATCCAGACTCCGTGGCTGCTACTGAGAAATTCCTGATGGACAAAACCCAACAGCACTTGGCCCGACCCGGGAATCACCCAGGACCTCGTACTCAGCTGTCGAGCTTGCAAGCACTGGACCAACAAGGCTGTTTTTAATAACTTATTTTTTGTTTTACAGGCCATGGAAGACGGTCAAGGCCGATATGGTCCAGAGTGTGATTGGTGGTCGTTAGGTAAACAGTTTTTATCTTTTTTTTTTATTTCTCTTTATTTAAGGATTTTTTATACATTTAGTATATGTCAATTCCATCGTAACCTAACCTAAACTAAAAAAAAACATCTACTCACTAATTATGGCTTACGGCTAAATAACATAAACAGCGCTTTGGCGGCTTCAGACGAAGGAGAGGACAACATTTCGTGGAACATACCCACACTGGTTCTGCTTAAGTAGAATGTACTTATCAGTAACTCCAGTTTTTATCTTAATTATCACATTACATTATTTCACATACAACTCCATGGGCACTCACCGCACGTGCATGGTTCGGATTTTTCGCTTTCTACGGAGATGCACCAAAGCTAAATCATTAGTTGAAAGTATTTTCTTGTAAAATAAATTTGCAAAAGTAGTCCGTTACAATAATTATAATAATCTATACTAAAATTATAAAGAGGTAAAATTTAACTTTCACTATCACTTTCTTAAACAGTGTTTGAGGTAAAATTTGTTGGTAAGTTTGGATGTAGGGGGTAATCGTCGGAACTCCTGATCGGATTCCGAAAATTCTTTCACGAACGGGAAGCTACATAATCTCCCGAGTGTTATATGCTACATTTAAAACGTTCATGTATGTTAATTTCTGTACATAACGGGAGCGAAGCCGTGAGCAAAAGCTAGCTAGCCTGTGCAGTACAGATTATACAGAATCTATTCATCACTACCCACAACAAAATGATTTGAAACAGATTTATTTTTCTCTTAATATTATTCTGTACTCTTTCCAGGTGTGTGCATGTACGAGATGTTATTCGGCGAGACGCCGTTCTACGCGGAGTCTTTGGTAGAGACGTACGGCAAGATCATGAACCACGCGCGATCCTTTCACTGCCCACCCCCTGACGAGCATGCCGCGCAGGTACTGTTGTACTGTAGGACGTACTTGTTGGTCCTGGACTATAAGTTAATAGAATATATTTATTCAAAATTAGAATTGGTACAATAAATACCATTTAAATCTTAGAAATAATATAGGTTTAGCAAAGTTCGATGCCTGAACTAGGTTTTACCTGTATCAAAGACGACATGTCTCTAAGAATTACTGTTTGTATAATTGATTTCTTATCAATATTTCTTAACATTATATTGAAAAACAATAGCGAGTAGTATGAGTTAATACATTATGATATACTTAAATGTACAAAAAAAAAACAAGTTTATTAATGTTAATAAGTTCTGGAAGAGTGGAGTCTCCTAACACAGGCTTTAGACGCCTAGAAGGAAACTCCAATCACTAGTTTGTAAGAAAAATTTGGCAAAAACTATAAATCATTTTCATTTTCACCTAATGTACAAAATGCTATTTATAAGATACAAACAGAAAGTTGACATCAATGTCGTTTGAAAAAACTAGACATGTATTCTTCAATAATATTCTCTCCGTCGCCAAGTTTCTGCTTTTATTCCAATTTATTAGTGCTCAGCATAGAATATGTTCTTTATCCGTACACTTTTAATGGCCGTCATTTCAGTAACCGAGAGTAAGGATTAAATTAAAAACATTAAAAAAAATGTAATTAGTCAGAAAAAAAAATATTTGTCGCATACAAAATGACAAAAAATAAACATTAAACATACAAACGCATAACAAATATTTATATATACAACAGGACGGTACAAAAAAACAATGAAAATCAAATAAGCCAATTAATTAAATAAATTTTATTTGCCAGGTGTCAGAAGAGGCGAAGGATCTGATCCGCAGACTGATATGCTCTTCAGAAAATAGATTAGGAAAAAATGGATTGCAAGACTTCAAGGTAAGATTTCATATTCAATGGTTTAAGATCATATTTGCACTTGGCTCATAGATTGGTGAAATTCTAAGAAATTATGGCTTTTTTCTCTGTTAATCTGATGCCTCTCTTGGGCAAAGACCTTCGTCATACCTTCATCTTCTTCTGATGTTGTGCTTCTTTCGCCAATTCATAAGAAACGGTAGGCACAAAGTTGTTACATAAAATAGTATGTTCAGGATATATTCTTCGCTAGACGTGGCATACGAATATTTACATTGGTTGCACTTGATAAGAATAAAATATTAATACTTCATTTTTTTTTGTGGTGTCCGCCACATGTCGGTCCGCCATCTCTTCCTCGGTTTGCCGCGACCCCGATATTGTTCCATAATAAAGTTTTTCCCGACATTCACACGGCAAAATAGGCAATGCATTAAGTCCGCCTTTGCACAGTTTTTATACTTGTGCATAAAGTTTTAATAAATAATTGAAATAGGCTCTATCGTTTAATCTTGTTGATTGTATTACAGAATCACCCGTGGTTCGCGAACCTAGACTGGGAGAATCTCCGCGAGATGCAGGCGCCGTTCGTGCCAGATGTTTCGAGCCCCACCGATACCTCCAACTTTGATGTCGATGATACTGATATCAGGTACAATGAACTATATACATTATTACAATTAAAAACTATTAAATAAACTAACAACAAATTATAAAAGAGGATCAAAAAGCTCCTACCTCCTGGTCCTGGGTTTGATTCCCGGGTCGGGCAAATTGTTATTGAGTCTTTCCATCAAGAATTTCTCAGTAGCAGCCACGGAGTCTGGATTTGTGCCCGGTTGATGGCAATAGGTTTGCCCCCTTATTACATGGGATTTAAACATAACTGGCGAAATGTGGGTGTACTATTAGGTACACCTCTGCTTAACCCTTCGGGGATTACAGGCGTGATGTGATGTTATCGGTGCTTTTATTTTACAAAATTTTTTTAAATCGCCTGTTTTTCCTTCCAGACTATCCGAAGCCGTACCTCCACCCTCTGCATCGTCGGCGTTCTCCGGGCTGCACCTGCCGTTCATCGGCTTCACGTTCACGGCGGGCTCGCGCCTGTCCGACCTGGGCGCGCCCGACAGTCCGCTCAGTCCTGCCAAGAATGCGCCTAGTCAGGTCAGGGGGAATAGCTACTGTCAACATACGCTTTGTGGAAGCATTATGTGCTGCTGTAGATATAGCATAACGAACAAAATTGTATTTTTTTACTGTATGAGAACTTGTCATTTCATTTCAAAATTCTACATAATGGTGCAGTTGTAATAGTGGATTTGTATTTTTTTTTTTGTATTTTGCCTCTAATTTATGTTGTTTGAATCTAAATAGTCTCTTCTAGAGCGCCGCTGGCACAAAAATGTGCCACCAAACCCCGACCGAATTAAAACTCTATTTGTAGTAAAAATAAGTCTTAAAATCGTTTAAGACGAAGCTCTACGACGGGGCTCTAGAAGTTCGAGTCTGGTATGGACAGCAAGTCGTCCTAGAGTCCTAGAGTCGTCCTAGTATTTTAAATATTTTGCTCATCTAGACACTACATCAGAAATGACATAAACTCATCAGAAATCAGAAACTTTCGATCATTATCGAATCCAGAACATAGATTGAAATATATTTGCAAATATATTTCAATCTATGTTCTGGATAGTGGTGTGTCATTACAGAAAAAATATAAAATACAATTGACTAGAAGTCATTTTTAAATATTCATTTTTTTTTACTTTAGACTGATTTTCTTGCGTCTCTTTCGTGTTGTTTATGCTAGTAGGGGATGATTTTATTTGAGTATATATGATTATGCTAAGTTAGGTGTGTGGTGTGCAGGCGCCGTCGAACTCCGGGTCGGGCGCGGCGCTGAAGGCGCTGGAGCGCGAGAACGCGCTGCTGGCGCACACGCTCGCCGAGCTGCGCGCGCGCCACGCCGCCAGCGGTGAGCTCTTACTGCATCTCACGGGTAGTAGGGCTCTCTGCGAACCACGTACTTTGTTTTATCTCTGTATCTCCCAAAGATGAAAATGTCTAAGGCATTCATCTCTACTTAGTATAAAACAAAGTCGCTTCCCCCGTCTGTACGCTTAAATCTTTTAAACTACACAACGGATTTTAATGCGGTTGCCATCAATAGGCAGAGTGATTCAAAAGGAAGATTTATATGTATAATACATACATGTTATAGTAGAGCAAACATGAGTATCTACATTGCACCCGTGCGAAGCCGGGGCGGTCGCTATTTCTGTTATAATTCTTTGTGCCTAAAGTTTTAATAAATAAATAAAACTTCCATACCTATCTCTTCCGCCTATACCCATTGCTGTGTTCCGGTTTGAAAAATCGAAGCCACCTGACCTAATATGAGGCTGCAAACGTCAGGGTTTCTAAATAAATGAATAGTCATTCTTCAAACATAGCTTCTGGTTCAAACATTACTAATGTAATATGACAATGATAGCGCTGTTAGTGTACTAAATAAACATTAAACAGTACTTGAAACTACGGTAAATAATCTCAAGTATACAGTACTCAAGATATCTCATAGTTGCCTTACACATCATGGCAAACGTTACGTCTCCTATATTTATTTCAGAAAAAGTTTTAAACGATTCACTTTATTAATCTATTTATAATGTCTTTCACAGAAGATCTAATACAATTGAAAGAAGAGTTAGCGACGTTATCGAAAAGGAATGCGGATTTGGAGGCGCAGGTTAGGTGTTATGAACAACTCAATACTGGAATTAATACACAGGTAATTGTGTTTCATTATTATTTATTAATACATCAAATCCATGTGCGTTTATTCGAAAGTTTTACCTAAAATCTGAACCCCTTTTGATAATTTATTATATTTTATTTGTTAGGGAATACAAACAATTACACACTATAAATGGTTAACAAGGAATTGTACAGTCACGGACTTTAATTGGTGAGCCACTTTCAAACTTTCCAATTTTGCAGTTTTATAACGCTACTATAGCTACGCTAAAACAATTGTCGCTAGGTTGCTAGACTTGCAATTGGTTGACTTTGGCTAGTCCCTCTTTACTATGTACGAATATAACCGATTAAACCTGATTTTCATTACTCGGCTAAAATACGTATAGTGGCAAATGGCTCATCAATTAAAGTCCGTAACTGTACGAGACTACATCAGAGTGTAAGTAACTAGGTTATCCACACCTTATTAATTTATTGATTGCATTAGCATCATTCATGTTCAAATAAAACTCCTGCTTTAACTATGACAAAATACTCATGGAAATGAATTTGTATCTTTATTTGGGCTAATAAAATTAAAATTCGGAAAGGCTCAATAATTGAATTGTAGTTTTTATTACGAAAATAGTTTTTTTTTCCATTCAACGCTAATTTACGATACAGCCTCGTCGATTAAAGTATTACAAAACTTAAACTTCTACCTTTCACTTAACATGGGAGCCACTTATAGGGGTATGAGGCACAGGGTGTAAAGTTCTTCATCCCCCACAGAAAAGGGAGCATCCGCCGACCAGACGGGTGTTGTGTCTGGTGGGCTACTGCCCGACAGTTGCTGTCAAGTTTTTCTATATACTCTTAAGTCGCGGATAACTTGAAGGGTCCACTGCAATAATGATGAATGTCCTTTATCTTTTGTTGTAACCTTGCCTGGGATAAAGTGTAGGATCCAATGTAAGGAATCATACAAGAGCAAAAAAAAAGATGTGTGTTCTCCTATTAAAAATAAAAAGATGTATGTGTAACAAAAAAAATTCGGGCGCCGTGGAGACGCACACTACATTTAAAAAATACTTGCCAGATAGAACGCTTCGAAGAGTCAGACCTTTAATTTACCGGGGGTAACTAAACTAGGATAATAGAAACAATGGAAATACCTTTGTTAATACCTTGTTTATTTTGTCAATAGCTTCCTTATTTTACTTTAAATATTAAATTACTATTTTCGTTATTAATGTTTTATTATTTATTATTAATTTGAGATTATTATTACATCTTTTTGTAAAGAAAGTTAATTAAATTCTGAAACATCAATTTGACTTAAAACACGAACCTAAAATGACCACATATTGGTCTGGTAGAAACAAATCTTACCGAAGAAATTAAGGATCCCTCCTTCAGAACACCTCTTCCTGGGTGTTTAAGGCAGCAATTATGGCATCATTTGGCCTAAAATATCCGAGATTATACCGGATTTGTAAAATTAAACTGGCGAGTTATGTCACCATGACGAAAACAGGTCGTAAAGTGAAACGTCAAAATGACAGTTGCCGAACAAAACCATCGCGGATAATAAAAGACAGTATAAAAATCGTTCCGAAATCGACTAACATGTGAAAAGCATGTAACGGTTTTAAAAACACGTTACATTGTTTTAATATAATTGGGTTTTAAATTTATAAACGGTGTAAAAAAAACATATTTATCTCGGGACTGCAAGCGATATTGCTAAGTTTGTAAACAAGATTTCTAACTACATATTCAAGTGACCGAATGGCATTACTGGTTAAGAATGAAATGTTTTTGGACATTCATCATTATCGCAGTGGACCCTTCACTTAATAGCACGATTAAGAATTTTGATGTTAGTTCATCTGTGTCAAAGATTGTGCTGTAATACTTATTATACTATATTGCGCTGAAGTACTTTTTGTAGTCCACGCAATTCCAAACTTTACAAAACATTTACTTGCTAATCCGCAGGACATGCCGGGAACGCCTCAGGAGATGATGACCCGCATCCGCGAGATGGAGGTCATCGTGCAAGCACTGAACATGGAGAAGGAAGAACTGTCGAAGGACAGAACTGACTCCGTTGAGAAACTTAGGCTGCAGGTTTGTGAAGTTCTGACAAGATTATATGATACATATAATGGTATCCGGATTAAAAAAAAAAAGAAAACAGTAGAAGACATGTTGTGCCGACCCCACATTAATTGGGATAAGGTTAAGAGAATGATGATTTAAAAAAAATATCTGCGCAGTCGAATTTGCTGCTGTGATTGATTGTTTAAATTGTTAGATTTGAAAGGGTAACTAAATTGATTAGGCTTCTAGAAACCTCATAGTTGGTATATAGAGGAATTAGAACAATATTAAGAGTAAATACTGTTTCAGCATTGTAGGTTCATAGTAATGGATTTCCAAATCTTTGATGAAGTATTCACGAACAAGCTTAATGCATAGTTTTAAACGAAACTATGAACAATGAATTTGGCATTACGGCAACTTTTCACTCTACCGATAAAGGTACAAGTAACTATCGTCCTAACTGTATAGTTTAACTTGTTCCGCTCTCCCACAGGACAAGGAACTGAAAGATGCGTTATCGCAGCGCAAGTTGGCTATGACTGAGTACAACGAAGTGACTGAGCGACTGTCGGAACTGAGGCAACAGAAGCAGAAACTGTCGCGGCAGGTATGTAAAGCATAAGTTTTACACACACCATCCACAAACTTGAACTGGGCCTGCTCTCACAGAAAGAAATCCTGTGTCCGAGTACTGGAAACATTGGAGTATTTTTTTGCCACTTACCGCATCTGCATAAATTTTGCACAGTGAGTTAGTGTTTCATAGGAGCCGCAGTGGATCGCAAACTAAGCTTCTTGTAATGTGGAGTGCATAAAACTTCGACATAAAACTTGAATTGCGATGCGAAAAATTTTTATGACGTTTGTGATCTATCTTATTCGGATCGAGATGCAATATAACACCAAGGTATATTAAGTTTTGATGCGGTTGTTAGACAGGTTAGTTTTAACTGATTTAAGTAATTTTTTCTATAAAAACTATTTTTATTTCCAGGTCCGCGACAAAGAAGAAGAGTTAGAAGTAGCGATGCAAAAGATCGACGCGTTACGACAAGACATACGACGCGCTGAGAAGGGAAGACGGGAACTAGAGGCGAGGCTTGACCAAGCCATATCTGAAGCTACCAAGGTACCTACAAACCTATTACCATTTACAACCTCTTTAATAAATTATAGAGGTATGAGAAACAGGATGGAAAGTCCCTCACTCTCGGATATTCAGACTTTCGATGTAACAATAAACATATTTTGATACGAATACTGTTTACCCCCCCCCCCCCCCCTAGGAGCGCAAGTTGCGTGAGGAGACGTTACGTGCGCAGCGCGGGGAGTCGGGCGCGCCGCCCGCCGCCGCCGACGTGGCGCGCCTGCAGGCCGAGGTGGAGACGCTCGAGGTAACCATTGCCAGTTCTGTTCTGCGGAGTATACACTTTCTCCCTTTTGTTTCACGCAATCCTGCTCTGTGTGCATAAGTCATTTATTCATATGTTTAACATAGGTAGGTATAAAGATAATAAAGAATTGACTATGTAATGCCAGAAGGCGTACAAATGTTTGAAATTAAGACAGACGCAGACGTAATACTAAAATACAAGTTGGTTTTTGTCCCACGTAAGGACAAAGCCATCATTGTTCAGTGTCGAGTATGAAGATATCCTCTAGCTCGTTGTAATAAGATTCATATATTGTATATGCATTTTCTTCTGTAGATGCAATATAAGGAATCGCTACAACAACAGCAGGCGAGGTTCCAGGCTGAACTTGCGGCACTCAACGACCAATTACAAGAGGGAGATGCTTTACGCAATGTTCTCAATAGAGAGGTATGGATGACGACATTTATATTCAACTATAGTTTACATCCACACATTGCATTTGCATTTTTTGTAATTTATGTGAAACAATAGACTTGCCATTTTATTTTTCTCTAAGCCTATTGTCGATTTCCTCAAAAGCCTTCGACTTTGTTTACAATAAAACTTGAAAGGAATTATGGAAGTTAGTCTTTTGAAATCTCCAAACTGCTTTCTTAATCAAATGATAGGCAATTGAAAAGTTTAAGAATCAAGGATATCTATGATTGGCAGGATCCTCTTGTACCATTGTGCATGGGCATTCCGCAGGGTTCCATTATGGGTCCATTTCTGTTTTAAAATTTTAGATCTTGGCTATAATCCGACGAGTTTAGAAATACGGTAACCGATGGATTGCAAATTGTGTCAGAAAACTAAAACACTATCTATTTCATGAATCTATACCTCTTCACTTCATCTATCAATGTTTACTTGGTACTTTTATATTTTATCAAAAGCCTTTTTTACAGTTGCAAACATCAAAAGAGAAGCTTGAAAGCCGCCGCATAGAACAACTAACCGACAGCGAAGACAAACAGATGCTGATGAACGAGAACCGGAAGCTGGCCAAGGACCTGGACGCTGTGAATAACAAAGTCCATATTTTTTTGTTAACATTCTGTAGTTATAGGTCCTTACTAACTGTTCCCTAGTTCCTGGTTAGGTGTCTGTGGATTTGATCGAAATGATTTCTTAATTCCATTCAAGTTTAAATCTAGTCAGGCCATCTCAAAATCATATCATCATGACATGTGTCCAGCTTTTGGGTCGGCTTTCAGTTAAAGCGGATGCACATTTCACATGGAGTCACTGCCTATCTGTCATCCACAACATAGTTACTGGTTAAGATTAAATTTGCTGATAATAAAATATGAGAGTCAATCAGAACAGAGAAGAGTAAATTGATCAAATCTATAGACCTCGTCTTTGAAGAGTTATTTCAAGTGAAATTACCTTTTATGGAGTACAAAAGGGCTGATCTCTGATAAATAAGCGTTAATATTAACTGAAAGTCAACAAAATGCCTTGAATGATCAATCTCATTCAGTAAATAAACACAGCTCCTTTAAAATTTCAAAATAGCCTATTTTATGTATGAACTACCCTACAAAAAGTAAATCTAAAACTCCCTCTCCATTGTCCTCAGCTGGCAGAGAACGGCAGAAGATGGCAAGCAGAACGGAGACAGATGGAGATAGAGTTAGAGGAACTTAGAGCTAAGAGAGATACCATGCAACACTGGGAGACGCAGGTCAGTGATGTAAGTTCAACCCCGATATTGCACCTTATTGACACTAGTATACACTTGAAACCTGCTTGATTGTCCGATGCTGATGATCCTATCGGTTTGTATGGTAATGTCTGTATTTTTATGCTTTTGATGAAGAATTTACTGCCAAGGAGTGTTTTCAGTCCTTCACAGTTATTTCTTCTGGTTTTGCATCACTATCATGAATCAAAGTGGTCTTTATCCTCATTGCAATAAAGTTGTTAGACTGTGAGGTTTCGTTTGAGTTTTTGTTAGATGTTAAATGACTACAAGGATTGTACTCCGGCACGGCATGTTGACCTTTACATTTATAAGTATTCTATCCTAACCGATTTGTATGGTGGCCCATTTCCAGTTTGTATTCCTCAGTACTCCGTTATTTTTATTACCACACCATTTTTTTAATGATATGCAATGCAGCAAATATGTAATATTGTAAAGTCTTTATACTACAAATAACGCCTGTTTTCTCTCGATCTTCATTTAGATAGCAGACATCATCCGATGGGTGGCTGATGAGAAAGAAGCTCGTGGCTACCTGCAAGCGCTCGCTACTAAGATGACTGAGGAGTTGGAGTATCTTAAACATGGTGAGTTGTGAACAGCATTATTTTTGTCGCAGATATCGTGTGAACATATACAGCTAGTAACAAATAACTAATCATACATTAATGTATGGTTAGCTATTTGGCTGATGTGGCAATATGTCAGTTATTACAAAACAAAAATTAAAAACAGTTGCTGCTATAAGATAGTCAGAGAAAAAATTGTGGGTGATAATGTGCATCAGTGTATGGCAATCTTGTTTGGATGAGTTTAACTTTTCTTGAAAGAGCGGTGATGCTATACATAAATAGATTGCTTTCGAACCGGTGGATAATGATTTAAAAATAAAAATGATTAGGTTTGCTATCGACCGTTTCTTTGAAACTGCCTCTGTACCACCGTATGTGGACACAGTGACTATTTAAAAAGATAGCATTCTAAAAAAAAAATTGTTATTGTATAGCAAGTGCCTCCCGCTCTTCCCTCGTGGTGGCATCGTCCCCGCCGTCGGGCCCGGCGGGCTCCGCGGCGGAGGGGCGCGCGGGCACGGGCGGCTGGCGCAACCGCCGCTCACAGAAGCTGGACAAGATGGAGATCCTCACGCTGCAGTCGTCGCTGCACTCCGAGATACAGGCCAAGCAGGCCGTGGGAGAGGAGCTCAGTCGCACCAGGGCCGAACTGCTCGCCAGTCAGAGGTCAGTAGCTGGACAAGTTCGCTGAAGATGATGATCCTGGGTTCTAGTTGGTAGACACTTGAATTCGGGACCGTTATCTTCAGCTTGTAGAAAAACGCGCTTGGGCGCTTGGTGTGGATCCAAGCTGTCAGATTTCCGAACTCTTGGGTGGCTTGAGCATACTTTGACGTACTGACCATACTCACTGACGGTCAACCACTTTTCAACCTTATTATTTACGGCATAAGGGTGAAAAATTGCAGACTGTCAGTGAACTCGGTAGATAGTACACGAACATTGAACCTCGGTGATCCGGTTTCTGGAAGGTCCATACCAAGAAATGTGTAGATGAAACCTGAAACTTGCTAACTACAGCAGGGCTTGGCGTCTTGAACCGAAGATGCAAATTATGTATTTTTACTACTATAAACCTTACTTTGAAGCACTTATGAAAAGGCAGAACTTTGGTGCCAAATTCAACGAAAAAGAACTATCAGGACACTACATCTACAATCGTTATCACGTTTGCTCTAGAATCAAAACAGAGTAACGTAAATAAAATACCATACTTTATGCTATCTTTCTTGGATTTGGTTACAAAATGTTATGATTTTCTTCTCTAGTTATATTCCACCTTGGTGTCGAGAATCTTCAAAGTAAGCCTACTATTAACTACAGCTAAGTTAATATCAAGCGAAAGTTTTATATTAAAACCTGATTTTTAAAGGGCCTTGGTCAAAACCCCATCGAAACATCAGCACTATTAGTTTATTTTTTAAATTTTTTGTTTTTGCGTTTTATGCATACCACATGACAATTTAATACTCAAAATCATCGATAACTTACTGAGTAGTACTGTTTTGTTTTTGTTTCCATCACCTCATTAAGGACGCTTTTACATTTTTCAACAAATAACAGTGTTTTTCAGGTACCATTTTAATGTATAAGCAATCACAAATGTGAAGATATCATGGTCTTAATTTAAAGATAATATATTCATCTCCAGATTGGCATCAAAAAAATTGTATGACGTCACACAAAATTTTCTCACAAATTCATTTTTCCCATCACAATAATCGCAGAAAATTGAAAAAAGTAGGTTCGAATAGGTACCATTTTAGGTAAATTTACAGCATATTTTGTCTTCAAAATTATAATTTATCATAGTTTATATAGTCCTTTATGGGTTCAGCTAATTATTTTGTATCTAAATCAATTCATTTTTCAATTATTAGCTAAAATAAAAAGACTTGCCGATTTCTTCATACATTTTGCACTCGCGGTTCATCATTCCGCGCTCAGAAGCGCTCGTGGAAGGACGGGTGTATCGCTCTCTCGCAAAAAATAAATACGATAAAAGTAATAGAAAATATTGTAGTGTGCATGCGTGTGAGTAGGTACTGTCGTCGTTTATCGTGATCGGAAGGAGTTGATACATTTTCGGACTGACGTAAAAGTAAGTACGAGTTTCATATTTTTATTATTAGAATTTGATTTAGAAATTATGTTGAGTTAGATCGGGATTTCGATGGGTGGGGTTAAGCAGTTGTTGACAAGGTTGAGATATAGATGGGTGGGTTTAAGATTATTAGAATATGATTTAGAAATAATGTTGAGTTAGATCGGGATTTCGATGGGTGGGGTTAAGCAGTTGTTGACAAGGTTGAGAAATGGATGGATGGGTGGGGTTAAGCAGTTGTTGACAAGGTTGAGATATAGATGGGTGGGTTTAAGATTATTAGAATATGATTTAAAAGTTATGTTGGGTAAGATCGGGATTTGGATGGGTGGGGTTAAGCAGTTGTTGACAAGATTGAGAAATGGATGGGTGGGTTTAAGCAGCTCTTAGCAAGGTTAGGATTTGAATGGGTAAGGTCAAGCTGTCGGTGGTGAGGTTTGGGAGTGGATGGGCGGGAGGAGGGTTATGATTTTAACCGGTTTGTATGTATGTATGACGAATAGGGGGTCAAAATCATAATGCAAGATGGCGCTGACGAAAATTTGGCCATTTTTCGTCATGGGTGTCAATTTCATAAATATGGCATGGTAGATGTAGCGTTTGACAAATAAAACAGGCCTTTGCAGCGGAAATTGTGAGTTCTGCCACCAAGTTAAGTATTTAGTTTTGTTAAAATGTTTATCTTTATTTTTTTAGATGCCCCGTATTCGGAAATTTGGATATAGACCAAAAAAATCTACAAACATAGCAATAAATAAAAGTAATGAGACTATGTAAGTATTTTAACTTTGTAGTTTATTATTTAATTGAAGTAATAGTTTAGGATTTCTTTTTTTTGACAATCCCAACACGTCTGCAGAGTTACGCTAGGTAACTTAATTTGACCCTGTCTTATGTTTTTTGTTAACAGGGAGAGCAGCTTAAATGTCTCGTTAGACCATGATGAGCAGTATGAAATTTCATTTGTAAGTTTTATCAAAGTCGTTTCATTATTAATTGTTTTAATTTTTATATCGTAAGTACACACTACAAGTGCCGTGTTATTTTCAGGAAAAGGAATGCGCAGTACAATTTAAGCCAAAAGGTAAGAGAATCGTCGAATTCGATTACCTATTTGAGCAGATAATCCAAATTGGAAGCCACACTTCTCTTTTCGATTGCGGTGTGAAGCATCTAATAATAAATAAAGAAAAGAGACATGGCCTGCATTCTAAATTTGATCTTGTCTGCAAAATGTGTGGTGAAAAGTTTGAACTTCAAACAGTGCGGCAAGACGAACTTAAAATGGACATTAATCAGGATGTTGTTTCCGGAATTATGTCTACCGGTGCCGGATACACCCAGCTTAATACAGTCCTTGCCCACGCCGATATCCCACCGATGTCTCTGCGGTTATACCAGGTAACGCATGATCAAGTTTCCCAATGGTGGGAAAAAACGGCGGATCATTGTATGTCTGAGGCAGGAAAGGAAGAGGTCGAACATGCAAAACTTATCGGCAATATGTCATCTCAGGGAACACCAATGATAGCTGTTATTGCGGATGCGTGTTGGAGTAAGCGTTCATACGGCACAAATTATGATGCTTCTTCAGGCGCCGCGGCAATTGTTGGCCAGCACAGCAAAAAAGTCCTTTACTGTGGGGTGAAAAATAAATATTGTGTGACATGTTCCCGATCAATAAACAAAGGAATTGAGGCACCTGCTCATAAATGTTTTAAGAACTTCAGTGGCCCTTCAACTGCAATGGAAGCTGCAATTATTACCGAAGGGTTTAAAAGTTCTTTATCTGACCATGGACTTATTTATTCTCATTTAATTGCTGATGGAGATGCTAATACCTATGCATGCATTAGAAATGCCCAACCCTATAAAAATTTAACTGTTGGTAAAATAGAGTGCAAGAACCACCTTTTGCGAAATTATTGTAAAGCATTGCTGGCAGTGTCAACTAACTCATCGTATCACATCAAAGCAAGAAAGCTTGTCAAAGAAAAGTATTTGAGGTTGCGTTGGGGTGTGGACTGTTCTATAAAATACTGGTCCCAGCAAAACATCCCCTTTGCAGAAAAGGCCAATAATATAAAAAAGGATATACAAAATGGGCCCCACCACATATTCGGTGATCACAGCCATTGTGCACCATACTTTTGTAATAAAAAAAACTCAGAGAACTTTGTCCCAGAATTGGTAGCTTTTGGGGTGTTCCAAAAACTAACCGATTTGGCGTATAGGCTTTCCCAACAAGCGTACAGTTTCGCGTATAACGAGACTAACAATTTGGTCGAAAGTTTTAATGCCAGAGTTGCGAAATACGTTGGAGGAAAGAGAGTAAATTACTCCTTAAAAGGGTCATATAGCGGAAGATGCGCGGCTGCAGTCATATCTTTCAATACCGGCGGCACACTGCAATCCTATGTGCATAAATTTATTTTTGAGACCGATGCAAACGAACAAATAATTTGGCTAGAAAAAAAGCGCAAAAATAATAATTATAGGAGAAGGAACATTAAAAAGAAAAAGACCCTTAAACATGTTCCTGCAAAAGACGCCCATTATGGTGTAAATTGTCAGAAACCTGACATGGATGCATTGACATACCGTGAAAGAGAACAAGAATTTTTAAAAGACTTAGAACTCTCTAAAGAAGAGAGAAATAATTTAGAAAGAAGCACCGTCCTGCAGAGTGCAAGCTCCAAGTGGCTAGAGACTAGACGTAAACTCTTAACTGCTTCCTGGTTTGCTAGAGTTTGCAAGCGGCGTGCAAATACTAATTGTGCTTCTCTGGTTCGACAGATATTGTATGGCAACGATCTGAGCAATGTCCCGTCGATAAAACATGGCAGGAAGAACGAGCACACAGCGCTCCAAGAATTAAAAAGCGCATTAAATTTAGATATCCAAGAATGTGGATTATTCATTGATGATGAATTTTCATTTCTGGGTGCTACTCCAGACGGCAAATGCGAACTTGGTATTGTGGAAGTAAAGTGTCCATCATCTGCATATACTTTAAAGTTAGATCCTGAAGAAGCAATAAAACAAAAGAAAATTGACTTTTGGGTGTACAGATCTGACACTTTTATCGTCAATAAAAAAAGTAAATGGTTCTATCAAGTACAAGGCCAGTTACGAGTAACTGGTCAAGACATGTGTGTATTCGCAGTCTGGACAGGCGTCGGAAAACTGAAATACGAATTTGTGAAAAGAGACGACCAGTTCTGGAAGGAAAATATGGAAGGATATTTAGTAAAATTCTACAATAACTGTTTACTTCCAGAACTGGTTGACCCTCGATACCCGAGGTCTATGGATCTAAGGGACCATAGCTCACACACGCGCAAAAACGCATTGACTGTAAAAAATAATGCATAAAAGCTCAGGTTGTAAATAACACTAACATGCCTTTATTAAATATATAGATTTTTACTACTTCCGTGTGTTTTAACTTTTATCCAAAATGCTGAACCTACACCACAAAGCTACCTACAGCTCAAAGATCATTCGGGAGTAGACATTTATTTTATTATTTTTTTTACCTAACTCCTAGGCTAGAAGGTCATTATGCAATGCTCGTAAAATTTCAGAAAATAATATTTTATATGTTCCATGGAATAGCAATATGTTCAGGTCGTTTTTTAATCCTGATGACCGGAAATTATTTCATTTTAAATACCTATTAATTTCACGTAGCGCTTTTTTTCACTACTTCCTACTACGAAGTGAATTTTTTTTTCGGAAGTCGTTGTTGGTACCTATTGTTTTCCGACACAGGACAGTTTTTTTCTTTTTAGTTTTGGTTGGTACCTCATATAGTGTGTACATCTGTTTGCCCCCTAAAACCGAACAGGCGTTATGTTATTTTATGAAATGTTGAAAACAATACATAAAAAAATACGATCACAGCGATTGCAATTCATTTGCTGTTTGGTATTGAAGAGTTCCATGGTCTATCTCCGAAGATCTCGATGATCGGTTTGTATATACATATATTATACAACAAAACCTTCCTTTAAAACATACATTTATCAACAAAAACCCGATCAATATCGGATCAGTAGTTTTTGAGAAAATTGTGCATACATACGGGTCGAATAGAGCTCCTTCTTTTTTCGTCGGTTCAAAATACTAACTTGCTAATATGACGACATTACTAAGTAACAGTTACCAAACGCATTTTCAAAGTTCCAAGTAATCTTACGGAATCAATTTCAATAAAATTAAAAAATAATATCAAGGACCAAGATTATTTAAGTGATGTATAAAATCGAGCGCTCAATGTGTGTGTACGCGTGATGTTGCTGTGTGCGACTTTAGATACCTAAATTTGAGTTCGTCGAAAATGTAACAGCGTCCTTAAATACTGCGTATTATTACATTTTTGTGCGAAGTTCAAGGTTTTCAGAAATGAATGTCATGTTGGAATTCAAACGTTTTTTTTGTTGTATTGCCTTTCATAAACATACCGACGTTGAGGTTTCGTTTGTTTCTCAGGTTTTGCATGTATTTACAAAAAAAGAAACTACATATGCACAGAAATACAGCATTTAGAATGCAGAACTGACATTGAAAGAAGTTAGATGTTTTCGTTGCGAATACATGTGAACCGTGAGATAATAGGATTAATTTGTTTTAAAGCTGGATTCGGTTCGAACAACTTAACTTCGGTTTTCATCAAACTGGCGTTATTTTCAAAAATTTTGTTGCCATATACCTTGTTAACAAGTCTGGAAGTAACGCCGGTGACTGAAAAGTTGTGTGGTAATCGGTTGTTGTGGTATGGGCACGTGATGCGGAGGAATGAGGAAAGTTTTGAGTATGAATGTGGATGGATATAAGAGTAGACGAAGACCAAAGAAACGATAGGTGGACTGTGTGATATGGCAGTGAGGAGGTGTCTGATGATATGTGAAGTAATAGAGAAGTATGGAAAAAAAAGACATGCTGCGCCGACCCCAAATAAATTGGGATAAGGATTGGGATTGGGAGAATGATGATACCGTGTTTACCTTCTCACATTTCACCCCACAGAGAGTTACTGGAGACCCGCCAGCGACTCGACTCGCTAGCGCATGACATGAAGCGCAAGGAGCAACACATTCGCGACATGCAAACGCGGCTCGACGCGCCGCACCAGCCCGGCAACTCCTGTGAGTATACTGTAGTGTTTTTATGTTGGTAACGACCCGGACGGGGTAAGCAGAAGTATAAGGCCAGACAACAAAAGACAAAAATTGTTTCCACCTATGTCTGTTATAGACTTTGAAAACATCCAACCGATGTGCCCCAAACCGGATTCATTAGAAAGGCAATAATGTGAAGATGGTTTTAGACCACGAACACAATGCATTAGGAACTATAGCGCAGTAGCACACGCCGGGTATCCGCTAGTTTTAAATAATCCTTGTGATTTCCTGATAAAGAGTATGGTTATCACCACTCGTGTTACTGGTGTTCACGAATTTGATTTGGTGTGCAAAGCTCAACGCAGGTTTTGAGGCCACGATACGATTTTGAACTTGGATCTTATTTAGAGGTATGAGGGTGTAAAGTTCCTCATTGTCTATCGACCAGACGGGTCTTATGTCTCTGTGGGCTCCTTACTACCTGAAGATTATTTTCGGGTTGCTGTATATATACCGTGTTAATCGCGCCAATTTATTAAATATTGCGATATAGGATATAATTATGCCAGTTTAGGTCTCACACATTCAATAGGCCATAATTAAATAGATTTTGTAGTAATTATTGGGATCATTTGTGTACAATAGTGGCGCTAATTTTAGACTAGTGTAGTATAGCAGCTACCGAGTTCTGTCGCTATGTTCTTTTTATTTGTGTGGCGCCCTCTAACGCTAGTATTTTGAACTCATATCTCTTTGGGTTAGTGTAAAATGTATGCTTACCCCGAATGGGATTAATTGGGAACTTTTATTTAAACACATTATTTTTTTATGGGAGTTGAAAAGAGACAGAGCTATGGAACAAAACTTAGCACTTGATAAGATTCCCACGAAGCGTTACGGACAAATTGCGGACGCAACTCTAGACACCGGACACTGACAGATCATCATCTGCCCCTTTTCCCAACTATGTTGGGTTCGGTTTGCAGTCTAACCGAATGCAGCTGGATACCAGTATTTTACATGGAGCGACTGCCTATCTGACCTTTACAACCCAGTTAGTACTGGGTAATACGTTACGCCTTGGTGATGAAATATTTTTTTTATTAACTAGATATAAATCCCCATACAAACGTATACTATCATAAATAAATAGAACACATCACACACACGCCACGGTAAGACTGGTTATCAACCTGTACCGACTGTCAAATATCTACAAATAGCCGGGACCAACGGCTTAACTTGCTTTCCGAGGCACGGCGGAAACTCGGTAAGTGTACTCGGTGGTCACCCATCCACGGTCCAACCTTGGCAAGTGCGGTTTAACCGTGCGGCTGTTATTGTCTAGCAACACTGACGGATACTGCAATTAAAAATATCTGTCAGTGTCCAGGTGTCCGCAGCTGGTCCGTAAATTGCCCATACTAGTTGGAACGAATCTCAGTAGTGTTTTGCATGGCACTTGCTTTTGTATAAACACGGTATGATTGTACAGTTGGGGAGAAAAGTGTTGTCATGTATGTAATGTATTGCATCACGCTTTAAAACAACGGCACATGAGGTTTCTGGGTATGTTTTTTTTTTTTTTTTGATGAAGCAGAACCTATTTAATGTCACATTTGATAAAATAAAGATGGGTTAGAGACAAATTGGCTCTTCTCAACTCCTTGGTAATTGCTATAAAAGTGAGAAGTATTTAAAATTTAATTCTTGGGGTTTAATATTTTTTTCAGTTTTTCGACTGTTGATATTTTATGTTGGTTGTTAATCTTCTTATTTTTGTAGTACAAACTCGTAGATACTTCGTCTAGTATCTTGAACTATTAAATATATTTTCAGCACAAGTCTATATAAAATTAAATATGTTTATTTAGTGCACCATTTCTTTTTGTTTTCGTTACATGTTACCGCACATTCCTACCCAATACACAATATGAAACTTTCCGTGACCTCACTATTCACGACGAACGCACTTTTATCGTCAACGGAATCTTGGCTCCCACCACAAAGTCCAACGTCGTCCACGACGAAAAAAACGGAAATAAACGAAAAAACTGCACAACACTGTTTATTTATAAAAAATGTGAATATGGACTCTATATTGTTGTGTTTGAAATTGGAACTGTGATTCGATATTCCAAAAAAATATTGTTAACGAAATTTACAATTCGAAAATTAACGTTCTTTTTTATGTTTGATAACGAACATGTATTATCTGTGGCATTTAATGTTTTTTTATTATGATGGCGTCTAACGCTCTTTTTCTTTTAACTACGTACTGGTGTATTAATCCTGTTTTATTGTGCTGTTGATATTTTTGCATATCTTAGTTCGAATATGGTTGAGGAGCAACATACCACTGTTTATAGGCGTGACGTCATGTATATGGGGTGTTGCTATACTTGTGTATCACCATATATACCCCTGATACATATTATTGATTTCTATAGTCACGGCAATGTATGATTTAAGTGTATTGAACAGCTAGTTATTTATTACTTTTGAAAGTAATTTAAGTTCTACAGTGCGTCATAGTGCTTTATTATTTCTTTAAGAAGTGAAACGTTTATTAAATTTTTCTGGCAAATATCAGTGCTGTATTGAACCTTTTTTACAAGCTTTCAAAATAAGAAAATAAAACATGTACAAGTTTTCCGAAAAAATGCAGCTTTTAGCGATAGCTGGCAGCTAATAATACACTATTAGAATTAAACATGGCTTGTAATAATACACTATCGTGGCTATAGATTTCAATTAAAAGTATTCGTATTTAATGAATTTCGATTTTCGAACAAAATATTTAAAAAAATATGACACCAAAATTAATCAATTTAGATTTTAATATTTGATAAATTAAAAAATATATATTTGTAGAAAATTAGTGCTCAAAATTTTAACGTTATTATTTTTAACTTATACATTTGTTTTTAATATTGATAAAAGTACACCAATTATTCTCTTATTTTAAACTGTAATCTCACCAAAGTATAATCATTTCTAGTCTTCGGAAAGTACTCTAGTCGAAAACGATGATTGCCAAAGATTTTTAAACGATAGTGTTGTACCCCAACCGTTCGAACTAGTCATTCAAATCGATACGGTTTTATTTATCGGTTTTTTGTATGTGCGTGAAATAGTTTGTATAGAGATACTGAAGGAAATAATGTATGGTTTTTTTTTAAGGTTTTTGCGGGAATAATGCTTGTTTTATAGTTGTATGTATTGAGTACTGACCAACCATTTACGTATACGGCATATTTCTGAGTTAAATTAAAAGCAGAATAACTTGATTATTATTATTTTTTTTTTAATTTTTCTTCTGGACCAGTGATTAAAAATTGTGATTATATTTTCAATTTTTATTTACACCAGTGATTAGTGTCTTTATTGAATTTCTATAAGATATATTGATCTGTTCAAAATATTGGTTTTATATTTTCTTTTAGCAAATTAAAATTTGCTACGTCAAAAGCTTGTATTGTTAAATAAAATATATACAACCGCACATAAAAACTTTACTATTTACATTTTTCATATAATTATAAAATCGATCAATTACCAAAGATATTAACAGCACAATGACAAGTTTTTTTTATTTATTTCTTAGTATAAGTTTTTCTATTAGATCAGCTGTAGAATCTCAATTAGTTTGTTTTTTTTTTAATTGTGTTCAGTTTCAAGACCTTACATGCTTATTTAACAAAATATTATAACTATTAATAAAAAAATACGTAAGATTTAAAAGTATTTTAAAAACGATGAGCTGATTGTAAAAATGATGATATTAAATGTACGGTCTTAAAATTGAACGAGAGAATCTTGATTTCTCTTTTTTTTGCGTTTTATTTATGTTTTTAATTTTTAGTTATTGTCAGCACATTTAATCTGCATTTAACGTGTATTTTATGTTTTACTGTTAGGCCGTTTATACACACATTTTTTTATGTTTAAATCTCCGGTTGATCCGGATTTCAGGTAAAAAAAATGTGTGTTTAAGCGGCTCTAGGTTTATATTTTATATACCTATTTCACTCAGTGCATTACTGTACTTGTCCAAGTAAACTTCGTACATTGTTTTGTACATAAGTTATTAAAAGTTCTGTTGTACTTAGTTTTTGTTATTTATTTTTAACATTTTTTTTTTAATTGGTTTATGTTTGGGAGTAAATAATATTGGTTTTATTTATAGAATTGGGTATTTATTTAGTACTATGCCTTAAAATGGTGTACGTTTAGTTCAAAAGGCCTAATTTGAAAACCACTAAATTCAGGGAAGTATTATTATTCAATCGGATTTAGTAAGCCGAATCCAAAAATTACGACAAACTAACAATGGGAAAATATTCAAAATCTCACATTTTCGGGTCCACAAACATTCAAAATTGTACTCTACTACAATACAATTAAAACACAAAGTTATGCGCAAGCAGCGAGGCAAGGATCGGCGAAATCTTCTTCGTACTGGAGCGGCAAAGAAGAGAACGGTTCGTTTATCATAATATTAGCTAAAACATCCTTTTAGAAGTAGACTCATCGTATGTGACCGTTGTAGAGATGGGCGATTGCGAAAATTAACAATCGATAATCGTAGCTTGAATCGAATTGCTTTATGTTATTGGGAAGAATTAGGCAATGTTTTACGACGAAATGGTAGCTCTAGTTAGTAAGAATAAGATAAAAAATGAGTATTGAATACTAGGAATTCGCCATTTTCAAGCCGTCAAATTATTTGTCCGGCCTACGTCTTTTTCGATCGAGACGAAATCGGTCAATCTGTGTAGTCAATCAGAAAGAACCTGTGCTTTATTCTTATATATCAATACATAGCCTTTCAGAAATAAGTGATACTACTCAAAGAACTTGATTCTTTTCAAAATAAAAAAATCAATGCATTTATTTCAAGCAGGCCAGTAACAGGCACTTTTGAACTGTCGAAACAAAGACAAAAATAAAATGAAACTACAGTCCCAGTCACAAGGCACAAAGTACTGTAGTTGCCCATTCCAAAGCGTAGATCTCTATGGAGAAGAACGGGCAAGAAACTACATGGACACTCTTTTAAATCAGAATATTGTTACAAAACCTTTAATCCAATTATCCACTTATGATCGATGTATCCTTGGTGTAAAATGTCTTCATTTGATCAAACCAATACATGGCGAATGATTGTCTTTGGTTCGAAATAGGGGGCGGGGGTTATTTTACTAATAAATTCGCAATCGTCAATCGCTAGACTGTGTGTTATTTTGTCCCTGTAACATTATCTGTTGTTATTTACGATACGCTTCGCTGTCAATAACGACTTTTATTCTTATATAATGCTTCAGAAACCATCTTGGGGCAATTGGTTTTTCATTTAACCGTTTATTTTTGTCTTTAAAAAAATATATAATTATATTCATTCTAAAATGTTAATCGTATTTTTATTTTTATAAAAAATACATGACATGAAAAGTACAGTCGGTAGCAAAAGTTTTAACGATTTTTTTTTCGTTTCGTTGTTTTTAATCGATTAATAACTGGATATTATTATAACGACAGATAGTGTGTGTTTTTAAAGGTGTAAGTTTTTAGTCTTTGTGCTGCGTACGTAGTTTTCTATCAACTAGTTTCATTTTGTCTATGATGGCGTCCTTTGTAAATACGAGCAAGTGTAAAGGGAAAAAGTATTTAAATCATTTAATAAATTAATTAAATATGTCACTGTTTTGTGGGTCTTTTAACTAAATTATTGTTCCTGTTTGCAAAATCTAAATAATTTTAAGGAAGACAAAAAAATATTTTTCTTGTTTTATCATGATTTTATGACAAATTCATGGCATACAGTTTCGGAGCAAATTCAATATTTGTGTTTCTGTTGGGCATTTCAAAATTGACAAAGATTCATTTTTTTAAAATATTCGAAAAAAATGACTCCAAAACAGTGACGCTTAACAAAATTTTCATAATTTTTTTTATGCAATATGAAACAATTCTTCTTTCATTGCAAATCGCTTCGCTTTTGCTTGAGCTTTGTTGCGGTGGCATGGATGTGACGAAAAAATGGCTCTAGTACTCAATTTCAACATACATTGCTTTTTGATATAGCAAAAATATTCAGTAACCAAGAAAAATGTTGAAGAAAAACGTCCGTGTACGTCAAATTGTGTACTAGAACCAAACATTCCTGGTTTTTCTGAAAAAGTCCATTCACCTCATAACGCCCTAAGCGATTGGTTTTTCCTTTAACACTTGTTTTGTATACGCACATAGGTATTTTGACTAATCTGTTTTTTTTTTGTAATTGTAAACCTTTTTTCGACTTTAGATGTTTTTTTGGAACTTACGCCAGCACACGAGCCGACATTTAGAGTTTTATATGATTTTAGTCTTACGTATGAATAATACTTGTAATTTCTTATTGTAATTATTTTATTTAAGGCTGGAAATTAGAGTTCTTTAATTGAGTCCATTATAGATATCAGAAAGTTAAGTAAGTTTAACTTAATTGTATTCAAACCAAATCATTGATTTTTATCATAATTTGTTTATCTACCGGGGTTGGAATAAAATTACCCCAAATGGGTTTCTTCTGGTTAGACTCTGCTGTCATTAAAATTTTATAAAGTTAACCCGGTACTCGCCAAAAAGCTTTTTACATAAAACAATATAGGTAATATTTATGTATATTTAAGTAAATGTTCTCGTGTGCTGAAGGTAATAGTTTGTACAGCGTCAATTGTAAGCGTCCTACGTGCATGTCTTAGTTCCCGTCTTGTATTCACTAAAATGTGTTCATGTACAGTCGATCACAAAAGTATTCGTCCACTAAAAGTTCATCAGGTGGAGCAACTAATAGCTCGCCATGCAAAAATTGGATACAATGTTAAAAGTTGTACCAACAAGAAAGTGTGTGTGGTGTATTTTTTTGTATTGCTTCTAATGTTTGCATTCAAGGGGCTATTTTATGCTCTAAGTAGTTTGTCATAATAATTTCGTTAGGTATTTTAATATTCCTGGTGTACTAAGTACATGAGGAATATTTTTTTTTTCCTAGCTCATCTTATAATGCTTAATTTTTAATCGTATATTAATAGCTAGATAACGCTTTTGTGCTCGACTATACGTAAAAAATATTAATTATTGTATCGTTTTTTAATTACTGTTTTGTGAACGTGGTTTGGGTTGGGATTTGGTTTCTGTGTTTTATTATATAAATACTTTTTCGTATATAAATACAAATATACATATATATATATATATATTCTATTTATAATTCCAATCTAGTGTTTTGTTCTAGAATACACTTTCAATTTGTGTTTCATAATTTCCACTGAAGGTGCGGTCAAACCTACCGGATCCCGGACTGACTGCGGACTTCTGGACTTGGACAGATATTTCAATAAATTTCCTGTCAAAGCTCGATGTCCGCAGTCTGGTCTGCAATCTGGCCATACCGGTTTGATTGCACCCTAAAATGTATTTTTGTTTCGTATCTTAAAAACTTCAAAGTTGTATAAAGAAGGTGATGGTACTTTGACTTTAACTTCGTGTATGTTTGAGAACGAAACACTAGAAACTAAAAAAAATATTATTTATTAAAAATACTGACATAATCCTAAACATTTCAGTCCTGGACCGGCCACCTTCTCAGATGAGCTACTTAGACCAATTCCTGAAAGAAGCGCCAACGGAGCGGCACTACGATAATGTGGCTACTATCAATGAGCAGAAGGTAGGTTTTGGCTTGACTCTGTTTTGTATCTAGTTGTGTATATAACAATGCTTTTGTCATTCATTCATTACATCATTTTTTTGGAACGTGTTCCAACATTTGGTTAATATTAATAAATCTTTCTCGTATGGTGAATGTTTATGTTTTTAGTAGTTGATGAAGTTTTTAAAATCTTAAAATAGATAAATTAATAATGCACAAATATTAAGTAAAAGCAAATAAGGTTTATTTCTGGGATATTATTATTATTTATTATCAGGCTGGCAGTTGACACAACAACGATACAACGATAGCTGTCTGTATCCTGTTGTTCTTCACTAGGTTTTGACAGTATTTTTCATGTTGCCTATAATTTTACATTTTTTTATGAGTACCGAACAAGGGTATTATGGACTAATATGCCAATATTGTTTTAAGTGGAGTTCAAAAATCTTTTAAAAGAGAATTACACTCATTAGTTTTCGGAAAGTTTTTGTACATTATTTACAAACTACTAATAGATCTAAAATAATAATAAAATATGTACAAGTATCAAAACGGGAAAAGGTCGTCAAAAAATTCGTCCACATCGCTGTCAATAGGAAGGCTGGCAGTACTGCCACGTTGGATGGCAATGCTGATTCTTTGGCCAAAAAAAGGCCAGCCCTCTGGTCACGTGGAAAGTCTAAGTCTAAGTCGTTTAGTTTGTTGTTGGAATGCGTTTAAAGCTTAATTTTTTGTGACTAATTTATAAGGTGACAGTTTATTTTTTCATTATTACAGTGTATGTTATCCGTCTAACGATTAAATTCTATGTAGGAAAATGTCCTAACAACCTATTTATTGTATTCTAGAAAAAAATAATCGTTTTGATAAAATACAGTGTAATAATGAAAGCTTTTTACTTTTGTTTCGCCATTTTGTTTTTTGGTTATCTGTTACTCGCACAGATGTCGCCGCAGTACCGTTACAGAAACCAGCATTGTTGCAATGCAAAGGTATAATATGTTTTTATTTATTATTGCTTGTTTTTTATTAGTTTGAGGGATTGTTTCACTATCTCCAAATAAATTATCCATCAAGTAGATAAAAAACCCCCGTATTTATGAACAAGACAAAGTGTTTACTTGAGTAAATGTAATTTTTTAAGATACGATTTTTATCATGTAGGTTAAGTTACAAATGTAAAAAGTTAGAATTCTTAGCTTTGCTTTCTTTCGACGGTTCTTACTCCAATTAAATTCTCGTCTATTGCATAAAAAAATGCAGTAGTAGAGCAAGTAATTGCTTAAGCAAAAGTAATTACTTTAATTTGACTATAGATACGGGTGTAAGAAATGGTATACAATAATTATGAAATTATCTGCCAGGTAAATAGCCAGTATTTATCCGGAGGTTGTGAAACAAACTGAAATCAAAATGTTGATTTAAAAAACTGAAAAAAATAATAATAGATTTTTGAAAACCTATTTGAACATGTTATATTGCCTACTGTGATTTCTTATGGCTTTTATTAATGCTACGAGGCGCTAAAGCCATCGGTGGGAGGTAGAATTCGGTGTGCAATTTTCATCACTTACTATTAATATCCAACGCTTTCATTTCATACTAAAACCACATCAAAATATATTTTTTAAAGTACGACATTATTTTAGACAAAACTTTAATTAAAATTGAAATAGGAACTCATTTATGCACTTGCTAGATGAAAAATATCTTTTTTAATAGCCCATACTAATGACCCAGGGCTGGGCAAAGATAAAAAAATATTTCAAAAGATAAATGACCTTTTCAGACTATCAAGAAAATTTATAACTACACTATTTATTTCTTTCACTACAACTGTTATATTATATTATACAGTTAATGTACGGGTCCCAGCAATCGGCCGCGTTGAGTGGCTCCGTGGAGCTACAAGACGAGTTGGAGCCCCGGGCTTCGTCGCCGGCCTCCAGCAAGAGCTCGCCCAGTGAGATGTCTACAGTTAGTATAGTAAGTAATATGTATTTTTTATAAGTATTTTAGTTAGTAATCATCCCGACGTCGACGTCTTGCAAGACCAAGACGTGGCGAAGCATTGAAACTTGAATATATTAAAACCACAATGCTAAAATGGAAATAATGGTCCATATAAATTCATGGTCTTCCTTTTATTTGTGACACTATGTTATTTAGCAAAAAATAATCCTTATGATGAAGCCTTTCGATCGGTATGATAAAGCTACAGGGTGATTATTTTTCTCATGTAACGGGTTCGATTCCCGGTTCAACCATGTAATTATTTAAATATCTATGAATGCAGTTTAAATTGTTTTTTAAATTCAAATAATGTCTCCTTTCAGTAAAATGTTCCATCTACAATATTAGAGGTACTTTCCCTCCATGTGGCATATCCGTGGGACGCCCTGTATAGTTCCCAATTCCTGTTACTGCTAGAGCCTCTTCAGTCACAAAGGAAATAATTTAAAATTACAAACAATATACCAGCTTTAAAAATATAAGTAAAATAATAAAAAAGAAGTTGATTAAGCTTCATAAAGAGATATAATTCCAAATTCCTGTTGCTACTAGAGCCTCCAATCTGTCGAATGTGTCTCTTCAACCATTCATAATGATATGTTTGTTCACCAGGACCCGTCACTAGGCCCCACGGTACCAGGCAAGCAGAAAGTGCATCAGTTCTTAGTGCGAACCTTCAGCAGTCCCACCAAGTGTAACCACTGTACGTCGCTTATGGTGAGTATGTTTAATAATATTGTGATTTTTTTTTTTGTCTAAAATTGAGTTTCTTGAAAAACGTCGAATGTAATTAGGGATCGTTCCGTAATATTAAAAAGAAGTCAATTATCAATTTTAGTGTGTAAAACTCAAGACAGCCATGAATTAAAACATTAAACAATTTAATACTTTAATTTCCTAACATTACAATTTAGTGATATCATTTGAGTCAAATGTCTTTACTGTTGAGACAGGATTGAGGACGCTAATGTCATTCCAACAGAGACTCATTTGACCTGGCCGTTTGAATTGGAATTGGAACAAAATCACTATGAAAATTTTCGAGATTTGTATTTTTTTGTTGACTGACATCACCGCCATCACAGGGACAGGGGAGCTTGCTATATAAAAATAGCGACGGGGAGACCATGCCAGCTTCATAGAAAAAAGTTCCTTGTCAACAGATCGGTCTAACTCGACAAGGCGTGGTCTGTGAGACGTGCGGCCTAGCAGTCCACACGTGGTGCTGTGCCCGCGTTGCTGCGCGGTGCCCGCTTCCCGCTGAACGGTCTAGGAGACCACTCGGCATAGACCCTGCGAGAGGACAGGGAACTGCGTACGAGGGATATGTTAAGGTAAGACTGTCATACATACATTACATAATTCGTATCCCATGGGGTAAGTAGGAGCCACAGAACTCCACCTGCTACGATCCTTAACATACTCCTTTAGCCTCGTCCACATTCACACATGTCATACACGCACGATGGTTGCCACCTCACCTTTCTGAAGAACCTCATCAAAAAGGTTAATGTATGTATGTTCTAGGGCCTCCCCTCACATCTGCCTTGTATCCTATCATCATCAGCAACACTGTTGTTTCTATAAACTTCTTAACAAAGCCTGGTGTTATGGGGATCAATTCTAAAGCTAAGTAATGCGGCAGAGATGTCGGCATAGCTCATAGAACGAGCAAGCTGGAATGGCAAAGGGGCGGCCATATCTGTAGAACCCAAGACCGTTGGGGTTGACGTGTTCTGGAGTGGAAACCGCGAATGGATAAGTCGCGGCGGGACGCCCTCAGGTCTCACGCGGCTGGAGCGACGATCTCCGCAGGTAGCAGCTGGATGACAGTTGCCGAGAAGCCATGACCTCTGTAGGCTGACGATGATGAAGACGTGATATGTTTGCGTAAAGCTATCAAAAAACCATCATCACCAGAAGGTCATGTTTTTCGCCCGTGGAAAGGTCACGAGAACCTCATCAACATCAACATGGTACACGTTGCCCTTTCGAAACGATACGGTTTCTAGAATTCATGGAAGGAATTCAGTACTCATGACGTGTAGGAACCTATATAAAACACAAAATTTGCTGCTACCTATGTCCGTTATAGACTTTGAAACCATCTAACCGATGTGCCCCAAACCAATGGGTTTCATTAGAAAGGCAAAAATGCGAAGATAATTTTAGACCACTAAAACAATGCATTAAGCACTATAGCGTAGTAGCACACGCCGGGTATCCGCTAGTTTGACTATAAAAACTCGCTTGTATCCACCAAGTCAACCTGCCTTCGATCTGCCTGTCAATCTTACTCAAACTTGATTGCTAGCTAGAAACCTAACAGGTTTCGTTACTACATAAGCCGGATACCTAATCATTTATTTACAAAGAGCACTGTTGCTCGACCGAACGAGCTATGAATAAATATGACGGCGCAAGCGATGGCTGAGCGATAGCGCCGTTGTCATTAGGGTTCGGTGGTACCGGGTTCATGATGAAATGTTAAAATAATAGTTTCGGTTTCGGTACACAAAAATCACAGTTTATTATTTAACACACATTAAATAACACTAACAAATAATCTCCACAAAATGGGCAAACCGACAGTTTCGTTCTGAAGGAGTGACTTGGTTGGAGTTCCGAGCAAAAGTGATCTCGGCACAATCCCCACTCTACAAAACGACTCTGTCCACGTGCCGCCATTAAAACAACATCTGACGTCACGGCGTTTACCCCTACTACAATGGTCAAATCAGCAACTTGATGTTTAAAAGTTATCGCTTTCTCCGACAAATATATCAATAAACTAAGTTACTTTGTTATGGCGACAAGTATACCGTACATTACACTACGAACTAAGCTAACGTAGTATTAGCATTACTCATTTATCACTTACGATATTGAATTTTAACGCGGTTGTTTTAGGGTACTGGGGGTCTAAAATGGCCGCTTTCGCAAAATCATAATAGTATAATAATATGAATTACGTTACGATTCGTAGAATGGTCACAAAGTGACAGTTCATAATATTAACTGCGTCTGTGATCATTTTCAGAATTTTAACGTAATTCTGTACTGAAAACCTGACGTTCGAACTGAAAAAAAAATTGTTCCTCGTACGTACGGTAGATGCTTTTTTGAATTACAGTACAAAAGGCTCAGGTTTCACCTATGTACATCAGCCAGGTACACTAAAGTAAGCTTAGCGTGCCTCACATTCCCGCATTTTAAGGGCGTTAACGATTTAATACGAAAAAAAAAAAAAAAAACGACACCAACCCTGGTATTTATCTAGTCACGTTAAAATAATTACTTATGCAACCATTTTTATGCAATAGACCAGAATTTATCTAAGTAAGAAACGTCAAAGAAACCTAAGCTACGAATTCGAACTTATGACAGTTCTAACTTCTAGCAATTACTAAACTACTTATACTACAACACTACAAGTAATCACTTTGACTTATAGATACGGAATGTTAGTGATCTTTGCTCGCGCCGTTTAAGTATTTATTTAGGCCATGTCCAAATCATCTCTTAAATATTTAAGCAATGCATTACCTATGCACCCTTTAAAGGTCTTGCGTGCGTTTAAAGACAGTTTCCAATTTAAAATTAAAAGCTTCTAAATTAATGTTGCTTAAATTTCTAAGAAATTGTTTAGGTTGGGGGAAATTCATCGGTTTAGTTCAGTTGGGCGCACCATCTTGTTTGCAGTAGTGGCTTTTGTTGTTTGTTAGAAGACGCGACTGCGTCCTGGTTTATGGTTGTATAACCTTGTCGTATCGTTACAAAACGAGTTTCAACTCAAGTCCAAGCATAAACGAGCTTGAATTTTGAATCTCATTTCGTTAGACTTAAAGTTTTTAATACATAACTGACAACAGATTCATTTAAAGTTAGTTTTTGTAATTAGAACTTTAACTTTGTTGGAATAACGTTTGAAATAGCCTTCATGAGTCTCAAGAAATAAATGTACGTCCAGCGCTCCCTAGAGAGTCATCACCGCTACCACAATGCTGACGGGCTAATATTTTCATCATGGCAAGAGCTATTCTTATTTGTTCCAAGAAGAAGAAGTTGACTAGCTTTGACTAGTGAATAAATTCTTCTTCTTCTTTCGTGTCGATGGTACGATTTGTTTAAACTTCTTGGGGCCAGTATATAGGTACGTTAATTGCAGCGTCCGTGGCGTCCTATAGGTCCTATTTAAGTGCAGGTGTTGGGAAACTGAATAAATTGACTAAGCGGGTAACGAATTATATGAATTTAATACGGAAAAAGAAAGCTGAAGTAAGCTGTGTTGTAATCCCCCGTATCCATCTTAAACCAAAGTTGGGCAGCATAATTTATGTTTATGTAATTTTTTTTACAACTTTACGTCCGTTCGTATTCGATGTTACATGCAACATATTTCCTGCAGCCAAATAAGTGTTACTGCAACACAGAGTGTAACCCTGGTTAATCAAGAATACGAGGCTTAATGTTTCCCCAATATTGTCGTAGAAAAATGTCTGTTTTTAGCGTTGTTTTATTGATAATGTTAATTTTTTATTGTCTGCAGGTTCCAAAACCGGGGGGCGTGAAGAAAGGCTGGATGAGACAGTTTGTCGTCGTGTGCGACTTCAAATTGTTCCTCTATGACATATCACAAGACCGGTGAGTTTCCTTCTTCCACATGACTATCGAATTCTTCTTCTTCGTTGTTCCCTCAATTTCGACCTTATTGACGCGTCTGCATGTTATAACATCTTCTGCAGTGTGGACCGCTCGGTACAAGCTACCTCCAGCAGTCATCTTGATCGCGTTTCACCATCTTTGTTTGCCGGTGCTCTGCATTGAGCGCGTTTTATGACTATCGAATTAAAACTGCGAAAAAGTGATGGATGGATGCACTGGTACAATTTGAGCAAAATTAACACACTTGCTTTGACTTCTTGTCTAGTATTAATACGAATTAAGACAAAGGCACAATACAAGGTGGAAGGGACACCGACCCTTAAACGATTACCACGTATTCAGTACATCATTCGGAATCCCACACACATAAATTTACCATAGGCAATTAAAATAGAGAGAGAAAGAGAGATTTCATTAGAAATAAACAATACCTTTGTACTCTCTTTTCTGTTCCTGTCTTGATTTCTGTATTTAGTGTGTACATAAATTGTTAAAAAAATAAAAAAATCAACTGGTTCATACTTTTTGACCCTGTAGGTATTGCAGTTTTGTAGGAAACAGCTGTTTTTACCCGACTGCGCCAGAAGGAGGGTTATGTTTTTCGAGAGTGTGTAATTTAAAAAAGTTGGAAGCAGGCGGGACCCATTTAAGTTTGAAAATATAAAAATGGAATGGCTCCAGAACGCTTCCAACTTTTTAAAAATTTAAAATGTGCTTGTTTTTAGCTTTTTAGTGTTTTTTTTTAACTTAAGTTTTTTACAGCAGTCGGTTTTTTTTAGATTTTTTAATTACTTTTGTTTTTTTTTTTTAAATAACCGACGAATAATTTTGTATGTTCAGGGTTCGGAATGAATGCGATATTCAGACGGTTACAAAGATAATCAACGCATTCGTTGAAACTTTGATCAGCTGATGTTTCAGGCGTTGCTGGGTAACTATTTCCTTTCAAGTACTAAATATGTTATCGTTTGTTTCAGGAACGCGTTACCGTCAGTATGTGTGAGTCAAGTGCTAGACATGCGCGATCCGGAGTTTAGTGTCGCTTCCGTCAAGGAATCCGACGTCATACACGCCAACAAACGGGACATACCATGTATATTTAGGGTGAGAATCAAACTTTTTGTATTAAATGTCTAGTTTAGCTAGTGACCGCATCTGTCGACACAGAATCTGCTTGAGCTGATCAAGAAGAGCTTTATACATAAATAAAACTCACGCCTTTTTTCCATGGGGGTAGGCAGAAACTACAGAACGCCTCCTGCTACGATCCTTACATACTCGTTTTGCCTCGTCCACGTTCATACATGTGGTCACACACGCACGCCGGCGGCGAGTACTAAACACCTGACCTTTTTGAAGAACCTCATCAATAAGGACATGCTCATACATATAATCACTATTTTGTCAACAGATATCAACATCTCAGTTAGAAGGCGGAAAGCGGTCGCATACTCTCATGTTAGCGGAATCCGAATCAGAGAAGACCAAATGGGTGGTCGCACTAAGCGAGCTACACAGGATACTCAAGAGGAACAACCTGCCAGACAAATGTGTAAATTAACTAACACAGTTATTAACAATTATCTCACACATATCACACAATTATTCATCTAGCATAATGTTTATGATAGAAATAATACAAAATCATAAAGTAAAATATTCATTTATGGGTGAGAATCAGCGTCAAAATTATATAAAACTGTCCGCCAAAACGCCCGCTGCTTTTTAATGTTTTTTTTTATTATTTTATTTGGGAAAGCCGAGTTTTTTAGCTTGCATTAAGTGCCGCTTTCTGATACGGCAGAAGCTAGAAGATTAATTGGAACCTGATGTTTTTACCATTTTTGTTAGTTAAATTGTGTAGTAATCTACAAAAATATGCAAATTTCAAAAAAAATCTGTTGTTATTTGAATAACCTATACGAGCAATTAAAGCTTGAAATATTTTGTCAGACTGTTTCAGTCATGATTCTGCCCCCCCCCCCCCCAGGTGTACAGCGCGTGCGTGCTGCTGGACTCGAGCGCGGCGGCCACGGTGCGCAACGCGCTGTGCGCGTGCGTGCTGGAGCGCTCGCGCATCTGTGTGGGCGGCGACGCGGGCCTGGCGCTCGTGGACCTGGAGCGCGCCGAGCTCACGCCGCGCCGCGCGCACGCGCCCGTCTCCACCATCGCCTACGTGCCGCACGAGCAGCTCCTAGGTACCACAATCAGCTACTCTACACTTTGATAACTCTGATGCAGCTCAATACTGGTGTTTTACATGGACCTTCTGCCTATCTTACCTTCACAACCCAGGTGATAGAAGACTGCTTGGAATAGACGCTTTGACGTGCTTTTTTAAGGCACAGACCGGACACCACGGACTTTTGACTATCCTTTTGACTTTTGACTGCGATGATAGCACGTTTATTGGCCCATAGAACATGATGTCGGTGGGGGCATTGGATGTAATGGGTTTTCGCTATCTACTACCCGTTACAACTGTCAAGGATCAGCAAATGACAGCCAGTACCAACGACTTTCACGATGCACGGAGACTTCATCATCTGCCTAGCCTTTTCCCAACTATGTTGGGCTCGACTTCCAGTTTAACCGGATGCAGCTGAACACCAGTATTTTACTTGAAACGACTGCCTATCTGACCTCCACAACCCAGTTAGTACTGGGTAATACGATACCCCTTGATAAAACTGGTTGTCAAACTTTCGGGCCACTGATTACTTGTAACGACTGTCAAAGATCTATAATTGACAGCCGGGACCAACAGCTTAACGGAGACTTCTCGTTATAAAATTGATGATCCTTGGCAAACGTAGCTTAATATGATCGATCAACCCGGTCGGTACTTAGCCACGAGCTCTTGAGTTGCTTGGTAAATATTGCGTATATCATGTTAATGTAAAATGGACCTTTATTTTCAGTTTGTTTTGTATCAGGTGTTTACTATTATCTTTCTTCGTAATTATAATGTCTCTAGCAACTACTCCAAAATTGTTATAAAATAACTGTCCTGTATATACATTACTTTTTGAAAAATATCAATTTCTTGCGTTACAAATACCTCTTTAGCGACAACATAGCTCCACACTCCGAAGATTACCGAAGACTGCGTCGTGCGACATCGGTGAATGCCAACGGATTTCATAGCTGCTAGCTATACGGAAGAAATCCCTTGGCATTCACCGGTATTGCGCGACGTACATCATCGTGTCAGCGTGCTGCGCAGGACCATGAAGATATTGTGAACGAAAATAAAGAAATACATATCGCTTTTTGGTTTTTCTCATTGTTGGTTGTGAAAACGGGCTGAGCCTGACAGAAACAGGTTTATGTCTATACAATAAAAGCTAAAAGACGTCATTCGTCCAAATTCAGTTCGGAGTATTTGCTTAGTAAGTGAGATCACCCTCTGAAGGTCAGCTCAGAGGCTGACCTGAACCACCCAGTGTGATTTTTGGTCCGAGTCTCAGACCAAATCGTACCGGGTGGTTTGTAATTTTTATTTTTACCGTGTGAAATAAATATTTTTGTTTATTGAATACGTTTTTTGCTGCCTTGCCAAGGGTCTTAAATGGCTCTAAACTTTTTGTTGTGTATTTCCTGATTCTTGTCTGAATTTCGTGAACTTTTATAACTATTTTGATAATTTTGTGTCTATTATATTTTATGAACTGTGTGTCTATTCTGAGAATCATAAGGACTGTGATCTTTTTCAGACAATTTGCACTAATAAACACCATTTCTTCATGCCTAAAACATGTATTACTTCGTCCCTCCAGTTGTGATAGCGGGTCGCGGGCGGCACGTGCGCCTGGTGCCCATCCGCGCGCTGGAGTGCGCCGAGGTGGAGTGCGTGAAGCTGGCCGAGAGCAAGGGCGCGCTCGCGCTCGCGGCCGGCCCGCTCGGCCATGCGGCGCACGGGTTCGCGGTGCTCTGCAAGAAACAGGTCGGTACTCAATATTATACAGAATAGGTAATACAAAAAAAAAAAAATTACTAACACAAACACATGAGCACGTAATAATGGTTCAGACAATGCAATGCAGATTATCCACGACTACTTTAAATACCGCGTCCTCGAAGGCGTCGTTCATGCATATAAAAATGTATAAAAAAAAGACAAATTCGTAAACACTTCGTCTCCGTCAGTATAAACAACGCCCTAGGCCTTGAATTTAAAGGTAACGGCTGCGGCTGAAGCTGCTCCCCATTCTTCCGCTGCCATCCCGCAGCCAGCTGCCTTCGAGGCCGGGGTCTTAGGGTTGAACCTCATCTATCAGCACGGAATCGAAATTTTCCATACTTTTATACTTTTCTGCCACTGCGAACATCATTTGCTAGAGTAAGAAACAGAGCGTGCTGCCGACCACATCATAGTAGATGCTGTCGGGCGTGAAGAAGAAAACGATAGGAGCATGGGAATATGCGATTTTGTCTGATAGACGTGGTTTAACCTTCACAGAGAATTCAGGTATGTCTGCCTAGAACAGTGCTCAGGGGAAACTGACTGATGCAGATACTGCCCGCTTCAAAACCGCCCTGATCTCTATATCCCTAGGCTGCTTGCTTACATATCTTTAAAAAAAATTCTTTATTATTACCAGAACGCGTACGTAGTAAACGTATACGAAATAACCCGGACGGCAGCTCGAAGAGTCCGCGTGGCGGAGCTGAGAGCGTGCGGCGCCGTGTGCAGCGTGCAGCTGAGCGGCGCGCGCCTGCTGCTGGGCTACCGCGGCGGCATCGCGGCGCACGCGCTGCCCGACCCGCGCCGCCCGCACCACGACCAGCCCGCCGTCTGTCAGTACTCTGCCGCCACAATACATCATGCGCCGACCCCAACTATATTGGGATAAGGGCAGGAGAGTGATGATGATGATCAGCGTAGCAAATGACAACCATCCTCAGCTGCCCTTTTGCATCTACCCTTTTCCCAAATATGTTGGGGCCGGCCGGATGCAGCTGAATACCAGTATTTTACATAGAGCGACTGCTTATCTGACCTTCACAACCCTGTTAGTAGTACTGGGTAATCCGATACCCCTTGTTAAGTCTAAGTGTCTTGTCAGGCTTTCAAGCTACGACTACCTGCCCGACCGACCGTGTACCGACTGTCAAAGATCTACTAGTGACAGCCGGAACCAACGAATTAACGTGCTTTCCGAGACACGGAGAAAAGTCGATATGCAATGGATAGTCACCTATCCATGGAATAACTTAAGCAAGCTTTTTTTGCAGTGTGGGAATGGATACTGTTTCAAAGGCTTTGGCGAGTCATGGGGGGAGCCCCTTGACTTCTAGTGTATAAGAACTGTGTGTTCATGAGAAGTGAAAGCTGTGGACCAAAGTTGCCACTGTATAGAGCCATGACACAGCCAAAAGGCGTCGCGGCAGATAATTACAATCCCATTTTTTCGATGTTGGTATATCAGAAATAGGAATATATCAGCTTGTTCGACAGTTTTAGCCGCTGCTGTAAATTGAATATTGCCTGTAGTCGTTGTGTGTAAAACCGCCCACCGGCTGACTACGTTTGTTCCGGTCAACTTTAAACCATTTTTATTCGAATGATATTCTTCAAAACTTACCCTATCTTTTACTACTTTCAGCCCTCGTTCATCCAGAGAACCAAGTGAACCTGTTCCTGTCGCACTCCGGCGCCCGGCCTCTAGGCGCGGCGCCTGTTCCGGGGTCTGGCGACACACTGCTGGTGTTCAACTCGCTAGCCCTGTACGTGGATAGGAACGGGCACAGAGCGAGAGACACCGAGCTCATGTATACTGCACACCCCACGCATCATGGTAAGCATCATCATCATCATCTGACTAGCCTATTCCATATATCTTGGGGTCGTGGGATGCACCTGGATTCCAGGATCCGTATTCACAAACGCTCCGATTCGATTTCGATTCGACAAGTCGTATGTCTATCTTTTTTGGCATTACGAAAGCGAGCGATATAGACATTCGACTTTTCGAATCGAAATCGAATCGTAGCGTTTGTGAATAATGAGGGCAGTATTTTACATAAAGCGACCGCATATCTGATCACCTCAACTCGGTTAGTGGGTAACGATATTTCTTTGGTAAGACTGGATGTCAGTCATTCGGGGTCGTGACTGCCCGTTACGGTGACAAGAATCAGGCCATCAAAGGCCCTAAGTTCCGTAGGCCTGGTGCTACACACATTTTGTACACGGGTTGGCATGATTATCATTATTTATTTTATATTCGACTAGTTGACCCGCGCAACTTCGTCTGCGTAACATTTTTGATTGATGCTCCGTTCCTATTGGTCGTAACGTGATGTTATGTAGCCTATAGCCTTCCTCGATAAATCGGTTATCTAACACTAACATATTTTTTAATTAGAACCAGTAGTTCCTGTGATTAGCGTGTTCAACCAAACAAACAAACGCTTCAGCTTTATAATATTATATTAGTATATAGATTACGGTTGATCCAGGCTTCAGTACAAATAAAAACAAAAAAAAAACGTTACCGAATTTTCATGTTCCCTATAAAATGTATATTTCTTTCTAGCCATCAACGAAACGCACCTACTAATATTCACGGCGACGCATATCGATGTGTACGACATCGAGACCGGCGACTGGGTACAAACTATGAATATACGTAAGTAACATTTCACATGATTTAAACAAACTTACTTGAAATGGACTTTGAAAAAAATAATCTTGCTTACAGCTATTGCTCATCGTTTTTTTATAAACATACTCGAGTTATAACTTCTCTCTTTTTTGCCATAAAACTAAAATCATTCCTAATTATTCTTCAGCTGTAAAACGTCAAACCATTGTTATATTAATCTTACCTGGAAATAATATTTTACTTGGAAATTATCTGCAATCGCATCTGCAGTATATATAACATTATCAATCGATTCGATTTCGAACACGCACTCGGAGAAGTAGACGTCTCGTCATACGGCTGTAATTGATGATACTCAATAGCGAAAACATTATGGCATACTAGTTTTATAGTGTATTTTAATGGGGATGGCAACTCTGACATGGCTTTACATGCCGTCGAGAAATATCTCTCAGGCATTCAGGTTTCCTCAATATGTTTTCCTTCACCGAAGCAAGTGATAATGTCGAAAAATCAGAGGTGCGTGTCTTGGGTTCGAACTCGAGACATATGACTTGGCAGTCCAACGGTCGCACCACTAGGCTATCATTGCTTTCATCATTCCAGTCATTGGTTGAAAATCTGATAATGTCATTTGATATTTTGATATATTTCAAAATAGCTTGATCTCATTGGTCATATGTGAGTTAGCTATGGTCGCGCCATCTACAAATAGCTTTTAACAGTCTTCCCCATTTCCCAAGACGGTTATTGTGTTTTGTAATTTATGAAATCTTAATATTCCAGCAAATGCCAGGCCATTAGACGAGACGGGTTGGATCTGCTGCGTGAGCGGAGGCGTGGGTAATGGGTTCCCGTTCTCTACCGACGCGTCGCCCTTCATCGTGTACCTCAGACCGCTGCTCACACGTAAGTTACTGCGAAATAAGTCTGTAATGCGAGTTACTGTATATTAAGAGCGTTTACGCCGTCCATGCGCTGTTTGACTCCAAAACAGTACTTTTCAAACCCTTTAATACCATCAACCCTTTATTTTACAAAAATGATAATTACTAATAACTTTAGGAAATTTCGTTGTCTCAATAGTTGGGGAGAAAAATATTTCAATTAATAGAGTATTGGTAAATTGTATCAAGATAACTCAACAGAGGTTTTCTTAATTTCCCTTTTAGCGTCAGTTTCGACGCTCTAATTATAGGAAACCACTGGCAAACCTAATTAGATTTTTTTTTTTACCTATTGCTAAGATCCTAAGGAATATAGTTGGAGAAGAAAATTTTTTGATTTAGGTTTCTTTATATAAGAAATTAAAGTTCAAACAATGTAAAATATTAAGGAATTAAAATGATTTTTTCACCGATATATCTTACTTGATTTAATATGATAATAGCATAATATAATAGAAGAACATATGCTTTAAAACATCCAATTTAAAATTTCAAATAATTTACAGTGATTATTTTTCTATAAATATTTGAAAACTACTATAAATCAATGCGCGCGAGCAACTTCAAATCAGACCGCCGCGAGGCTTTCTAGAGAGAGGACATGTCGCTCGGCGCTCTGCCTGACCCGAGTTGACCTTAGTCGTACTTGGAAGGATAGCGGACGTTTATAGTGTGATTAAAAAATCTTGGTACTTTGATGATTAAATTTTTTTATTATTATTTTTGATGACTGACAATATTTTTAGTGACAACCAATATCTACCCAATTTTTTTACATACGAATTTTATTTATTAAAACTTTTACTTATTTTTTTGTAAATAAGAACATAAATTGTTTTTAAAGTTAACGCCAACCTATTGTATTTCCCTCATAAGAGGTGTCACTAAGAGGAACATCGCGTCAGGTTAAAATATAATATAAAATAAACGTAAGTAAATCCGTATAAAGTGATTTATTTGAATAGAATAAGAAATATTTATTAATCAGTCACAAATCAATAATAATTAACGAAGTTCGGTTTCTTTCTAAAGTTTAGATCAACAAATTCATGTTTGAATAACTAAAAAACGACTTTAATATTAATCATAATTATAGCTATACTTGCAATATATTATTGAATACTTATTTTATGCACTCGTACTTTAGTAATCCGTGTACGTTCAAATTCAAATTCAAAATAAATTTTACTACAACAATTGCACTCGAACGGATCATAGTGGGTTAGTTTGACTATAGCGCGCGAGAGCGCGCCAGCGCTATACACACAGGCACGCGCGCTTCTGTGTGTGTAAAAAATGCATTGAATTACCTAAACTTGACTTCGCGCGATAGACGTAAACGCTCTTAAGAGCAGTAACGATCAGGTTTAATTGCCTCAAATCCAGGCACTATATGCAATTTTCATCACCACTGTTCTGAAGATGATGCAGGAAAACGTTACGTTCGAAGTTCTATTGGTTAATAGCCGTTTGTTGGTAAAGTAGAAATAATCGGTATATCTTCGTATTTTTCCGATATGTTCTAAAACAAAATTCGAAGACATATGACATTCAACAACCCTATTCCTTCTTAGCGTGTCGATGACAATTCAAATTGAGTCAGCCCAAAATTTGGCGATGACTTTGGCACTTTGAGTAGCGTCTATCAGCTCCTGTGATGTGCAAGAAACAGGACACGATATCAAGTGTCTCATTGTTTGTGGGGCGACACCACATTTTGGGACAACACCAACCTACTGAAATGATGTCTTAAAGCCAGCAATGGGAACACTAGACTGATTGTTCTATGCTTATGGTTGCCGTATACTTATAAAATCTTGTGCCATGTTACAGATCCCAGAGCGTCGGACCCGCCAATCGCCGTGGACACCTCACTATGGGGCAACAAAAGAAGGTTTTCGGTGCGAGAGCAGTCACATCAAGCGATTGAAGCGCACAACCGATTGTAAGTTCTTACTGAAGAAAGTGACGCAGCGGGCGATACGCACGTAGCCATGTTAGTGTTCGCGCGAGTGCTGACGCGGCCGGCTGCACGCGCCGCCTCTCCGTAAACGAAAAAAAAAAAAAACGCTCGACTCGACACCCCACGTCCGCTCCGTAAATGAGCCCAAAGTGATGGCATAAATACATTTTTTCATCTATGTACTCCATTTTTCAGATCAGAGCGTCGGTCCCGGCTAATATCAGCGCCGACGAACTTCGCACACCTATCTCACATGGGCCCCGGCGACGGTATCCGCTCGCAGCGACTCTTAGACCTCCCCACCACTGTGGAAACCGCTGATGAGCATCCCATGGTAAGACAGACAAATCAAAAAGAAAAAAAACTGCTTTTAGTCCAATTTTTTTTTATAAAAGCTTAATTATATAATTGGTCATTGGCCTGCATTCAGGTATAGGATTACCAAAGTCAATTTTCAGTCTTAAGAAAACAAATTCAAGTTTGCAATCTCATCTCAGCAACAATCAATGTCTAAAACTAACCTAAATTGCAGGCATAGTAGAGGATTTTTTTGACAAATTGAGGCTGAAATTAGATCGAGAACGTTCTTAAAACTACAGGAACTGCTCCTCAGACAAATGTTAAGTGTCCAATTTCCTTCGTAGACACACTAAATGTTTTTTTTTCCAATGATGCTTGGTTGCTAGCCCGAATTCTATAATCATTCGAATTAGAAACGACCAGTCTCATTGCAGTATAAATTATTTTACTTTAGATATTCTACATTTTTATATAATTCGTATTTCAGAATAAGTTTGTAATTCGCGTTTTTTTTGTATTTGCAGATGTACAGCAGTCGAGACAGTAGTAAACGAACGTCGCCGCTAACGATATCGCACGGTACCGGATCCTATAACGGTACGTACAAGTTGATTTAAATAGCTTATAGTAGCAGAGTTTGTTCGGAGAAGTATCTACTTATCGTTGCTGTGTTCTGGACGATGTTCAGCATGTTTAAAGCGGTCATATCGTTTGGCACGGACTAAAGTTGCGGATAATTGTTCGCGACCGAAAGCGCACAGTTCAGTTCGCGGCTCCTTAGCGAACTAGGTCGTAGTTTTAGTTCAGCTTCCGTCTCGAACCCGAGCAAGGCAAATCGTTCAGTGACTTTGCGTCAAATGGAGCCTGTCGGGCGCACGCGCACGCGGCCAGCCCGGCTCCCCGCCCCGCTCGCTCCAGCGCTACACGTGAACGTGAGTTAATGTTAAGCGTTGCTCTAAACGACACTTGTTCCTCCGCAGACGAACCTGCTCGTTCCGTTTACCCAACAAATAAGGTTCGCGACTTACACCCGCTCGTTTGCCACGCAATAATGAAATGCTTATTGATATATTCTAGCCTTTTTACAAATCATGTTGGGGTCTACTTCCAGTCTAACTGGTTGCAGCTGAATAACAACATTTTTACATATTAATGTTGCTTGAATAGGTTCATGGCGCAGTGGAGCCCGGCGCGACGCCCCGGGCGAAGCCCCGCCGTCGCCGCCGCTGTCGCACCGGCCCATGGAGCGCTCCATCGGCGGCGGGTCCCAGGGCAGCGGCTCGCTGCTGCTGGAGAGGTCCATCACGCCGCTCAGCCTGGGCAGCATGAGCTCGCTGCATGATGTGCTGAAGGTACCACTCGAAATGAGTTTTTATTTCCTGATAGCTTGTATCTGCTGGGATTGTTAAGTTAATCTGTAATTAGAATAATCAAGAAAAACTTACGGGACTTACTTATAATGGGAGTTGTAACCCAAATATCATCATTTTCTACAGCTCGACTTTGTTATTTTAATCAATAAAAAAAAATGTTTATAGCTATTGCATACAAATTCATCTTGCATTATCGGCAAATATTTGGCCAAGTGTTCCAATTAGTCCAGTATCACCATGACATTTTTGTTTGAATACAATACTGACCATAACGCAGTATGTCCCGGGGCAGGTGGGCACGGACCTGGGCGACGGCCTGCACTCTGAGGACAGCAGCTGCGGAGCCTCCCCGCCGCATCCCATGGATCCTTGATGGTGAGCTAGCATTCTCCATATAATTAAAGTGGCAAGAAAGACGACGAAATAACTGACGGACTGAAAATGGCAAAGTCCAAATGAAATGAACGTTGCGACCTGACCACGTCCATGTTGGCCTGGCTGGCGGGCTATAAAAACTATAATTTGGTAAACAAAGTCGCGGCCGTAAACGTATTAGTGCAGGCTAGCAGTAAAGTCGCCCGCGATGCACGCTATTACGCATCCACACACAATTTTTTTTGATGCGAGAATTACGTCGTATTGTTGATATCAGAAAGATCTATTAGCAAAGCCTGGGTCTCAAAAGAACATTATCTTTTTGCATCACCTCTGCTTGATTGCGTTGGATTTATTCAAAATCATAATTCTCTTAATTATTTTCATTGAATATTTGTTATACAATATTACTGTGTAGGATTTCGCCGTTTTTCAGGGCAGGAACATGTTTTCTTAATTAAATCCAGTTTTCTCACAATTGTACACTGTTTCTTGCGGGGGAAAAAAATATCACGTTATTTGCCGAGACCTTCGTGAGATTGGGTGAGATTCGGCTCGAGCCCCTCCCCCTTAAACACTTCACGTAACTAATGGACACCCTCTTAGCAATATGGTGTTAATCGATGCCTTATGGAATTGAATACTCTCCAAGTTTCTCACAAAACCTTTGTTATTATCTTCCGCAGAAGCCAACTGAACTCGTCGTGGACACTAGACATGTCCCGTTTCTACGCTTGCTTTTGTTAAAGTAGTATCATTTGCGACCGGGACAGGCGCGGACGATTGTACGCCGTATGTCGACAAGACAGAGTTCATTGTTGCTTAGCAGCCGATGCTTTAAGTATATTATGTGGGCGCTTTTGTGTATGATAGTTATAATGAGTTTAATGTCTTGAGAAAGTGATAAGAGTTTTTGTCTCGTATCGGTTATGCGAAAATAGCTCGTATGGTATTGAAAATAATAGCCAGTTTAGGCTGACTGTGTGCCAGAGGTAATTAAGCATCACAGCTTTTTAAATACTAAGGAGATAGGCAGCCGTATCCACCTGTCTGCCAATGAATATGCCATCCCTGACCTGGAGAAACGATTATGTCTATAATAAACAAAAGCGCGATTAAATAAATTAATTATTATCAATATATTTGGTTCCTAAAAGAATTATATGGAAGATTTATTTTGCAATGTTATTAAATTATTTATCAGAAACAAAATAATAATTAAATTTAATGGTTTTCTGCATGACACATAATACTAAACCTTCCATTAAAAGATAATAACAAATTTAAATAGATATTGTTAAGCTTTGTACACACTGACTGAATATTAGGGCGTCGGAGAAAATCCTAAGAATTATCCAAAAACTTCTTTTCTTTCTTAGTTATTTTGAAGGATTTTAAGAATTATATTATTTATTGTATTTTCTTTTTAGGTGAATTGTGTAGTGGTAAAAATCTTGCTATGAAAATTGTAAATAGAAATATTGACTTTTTTGCCACTAGTATGGTATGTGACCAAAAGTATTGAAATTATTCCTTAATTCAAGATATCATGTAGTTTTAATGAAAACTGACATTTATATTATGTGATAGCAGTGATAGCAAAGTGTTGTGATCGTTGGACTGCCAAGTCATAGGTCTCGAGTTCTGATTTGTCGACATCATGTGCGTACCGTCTAATGATCACGTGCTTCGGTGAAGGAAAACATCTTGAGGAAACTTGCATGCCTGAGAGATATTTCTCGACGGCATGTAATGTCAGAGACCCATGGACAGCATAAAAACTCTGACACCAGGTTAGGCACCACACGATAAAGAAAGAAGAATATTATACGTCCCTTTGTAACTCTTATGAAATATCAATTCTTATGACATTTAATTTATTCAACCTTCCCACTTTTGTCATAAAATTGTTAGTAAAACGTTTTCCTCATACGGTCAGTGTGTGCCCAGTACTAGTTAATAGACCCAATGTGGCTTGTAGGTCAATTAGATTCATCTTAACACTACGTATTTTATATCTGCGTACGTAAGGCGATGCCTATTTGTTGATGTTGGTTTATTTGATAGGTAAGAGTGTGAAACTGGTTTTATTCCGTGTTTGTACGGAGCATCTGACAACATTAACATTATCCTTACAGTTTGAAAACTATAATTGTAACCATATCAATTGTCAGGTTAACTTTGGGGTTAGAAATAACCGTCGTCCATTCAAAATTACTTACACTGACCAACACTCAGTGCTCTCTCGCGGCGAAAGTTTCAAAAAAACAATTCCATTTATGACCCATGTACCTAATTTAAAAAATGGGCGGCAAAAATGTTGCTAGTCCCACATTGAAAGGACTTTCACTTAGCCACATCGTTCGAAAAGATCTCTTTGCTAGCTAGATTGATATTTAAAATGTCGTATTAAATAAATAAATACTAATTAATTTACGAATACATTATGAAAACTACACGAAAAAAATATCATTTTCACAACCCTTAAATAAACTAACATCTACGATAAGCAAACTATATAATAATATAAATAAAATAGTTGTAAGATTTTATTAACCAAATTGTATTTAATTGCTTTTACTTTTTAAAATACTCCATACGCCATTTTGATGACGTAATAGACCGCCGAAGTAAAACCAGAATGGTTTATAAGTTATAATAAAAAAAAAACATGAACAATTTTTTATAAAATGTGATGTCCTCACAAAATTATTACGACTGTGACGGTAATACAAATATGTTTAAAGCCAAATGTTTTCAGTTTTGTTGGGAATATTGTTTGAATGTGTCTATTAAATGAAACTTCAAAAAAAAAAATGTGATAATTGACACTGACTTATTCGCTGAGCATTTTTGTGTTATCGAAGTATTAAAATCGAAAATTGACGCTGTTGAATTTACAACTATCGGCGCTGAGCCTAACGTTGGAAATCCAGGAGCGCGCTCTCAAATGCTCTCCCAGACTCGATAATCCCATACGGCATTTCAAATGTCCACCGTCGATATTTATTTCTTTTAGTTTAAATTCGATTACCCTAAAACAAGCTGAACTAAGGTTTATCTTAGGAGTGTGTAGACTCAATTTACAGGCACTTTGAAACAATGTTCACAGTCAAAACGTAACTTAAATACACTGCCATCCCTGTATAGGTCGGTAGAAGACAATTCCACAGCGGAACAAAAATAGAAGAATCAGTAGATTTCGTTACCTGTACATATTGGTATCGATAAGTATCTAAAATAATATCGATGATTCGTCGTTTAACCGCTCATTATATCGACTATCGATAACATCGTTGTCTACCTATTGTGCTAGATATATTAATTATAAATATCAATAAATTAACATCATTATTTATCGATAGGACGGTGTACCGTTTTTAAAAGCAGTAGGATATTCATCGATATATAACAATAAAATATTATTTTTAATCTTTTCGCTAGACACGTATACTATATACATAAGGTTTGTATATTAATAATAAAATAATGTGATTATTTCCATTTTTTTATGAAGTTATAAAGTATATTACCAAAATAATCGTCACATTTAATGTTTAAGTTAATTATTTATAAAACATGAAAAAATATCGCTTTATTTTAATGCTTTGTGTGTTAAATGAAGTTCATTAATTCAGAAATGTCGATAGGTGAAGTTAACTGTACACGTTACGAGTATTATAAATATTTTCTGGTTAAAAGCCATTAAAAAAACATGTTTCAGATATATTTGGTCGTTACATATATTAACTGGTGGTTAAAACTGTCAATTGTATACTTAAGCCCGCAGTTATTTTTAACTATCGATATTTCTATACATTTAGCGCTAAGTATTAACCCAATATTTTGTAACAAATCTCATAAACATTTTGTGATTATTCGCCCTTAACAGTAAGCAATTTTTTTTTGTAAAATGTAATTGTTAATGTTTTAACAATCTAGTCTCTTTTTTTTTTTGTTTATTTACGACCATAATGTATTATTGCGACTATGATTTGTCTTCAATGTATTTTAAGATTGAACTAGTTGGACGTAGACAAATGAGATTTTTTTTCATAGCTTAGTTTTTATTGTTTGTGTTTATAGGGCCTGTGGAAATAGGTTGGGTTACGTGATACTCACCAAGTTATCGTGTATACAAAAAAATGTTATGAAGCTAAAAAGAATCTCGATAAAAATGTTTGGTTGTAAGTTTAATGTACGTTTTTGGACTAAAAATACAATATTTCTTATGGGTCTGACAACTAAAAGAAAAATATTACTAAAAAACCTAACCTATTTTGGCGCCCTCTCTCTCTTCTGATGTACACATAATTATTATTCTCTTTTGTATTTTCTTTTATATAAACATCGATGAAATTTAAGTTATCCAAAGATCTTTGTATCGAAATATATTTAAATTCAATAATGCTGCCGAAATCAGTTGTAAAAGTGATAGAACGAAAATAAAGAAGTATAAAAAAATACATACGTAATCGCAAAGTATGTAAAAAAATGTGCAACTGATCAAGGCCAGGTATTTTATATTATTTTCTAAATTATCTCTTGAGTGAATAAGTTCTCATATTAAAAAATATATATTTATAACTTAAATGTTATACATAATAAATTTTAAATTGGAGAACTTATGCTTCCAAAATTAGTATTACCACATTTTGATATTATAATACGTTTTAGTTGAAATATTCTAGTTTTAAAACTTATTTGCACCAGAAAGAACTGAATGTACATTGATTTTTTAAATATAATTGTGTATATTAATGTAAACATATATATTATTAACAAATTTTGTGTAATATCCGCTTATTTGTAAACCGTTTTTGTCGAAAATTTAACTAAAATTGTTGTTTATATCTTTCTACATCGGAGAAATGATTCAAAAACATCCTTACAGTTCACTTATCTTGTATTTCATTTCAGAATCACGCCTTCGTGAAAGAAATAAACAGCAATTTCAAATCTTTAGTATTACCACTACATTCCGTTGATATCAACACTGAACCAATGTCATATCGGTAGTTTCGATAACTCGCTAGGTATTCACATAACTATCGATAAGTGACGCGACACATCACTACACAGCATTTACCTTTGTCAATTGATATTAATAAAATTATTATCGAGGATACGTAAAGTAATAATTGGCGTTTTATAACCTAATAAATTGTATATCTCAATAAATTTGTTGATCGAGAAATACGCTAGGATAAGATTATATAAAATTGTATTTAAATAAAATCCCCAAAACAATACGCAACGGGTTTAGGAACGTAGATTTTGCTAAAATTGATATTTAAAATGCATTTTATATTAAAAATACGCTTGTATTATTCGAAATTGTATTGTTTTTTTTCACTTTTACTGTTGCGATATTATGAGCTAATTATTTTTAGCCTCTAATTACTCGTTTTGGCACTTCTTAGCTTTCGACTTAATCTGAAGTTATCCAGTGATATTTACGATTTTGCACAACTTTACTTGCCATCAGATACTTGGGTAACATATCAGGAAACGATAACGCTTGCGTTTTATTATTATATATTAGATAAACACATAAGCAAAATCTTAACAGATGTATTTTACTTTCAGCCAAGTGAATGATGGCTAGATAAGTTATTCGAAATACCATCTAAAATATGCTTGTGTGCCATGGACAATTTTATCCGAAAATGATTTAACACAAAAACACGCGCCCTTGCGTGAACCCTCCACATTACCCAAGCATTTAGACTTCTAATCCATTAGGCCTTGCTTACAATAACCAATGTTTTAACGAAATAATCTGTATCCAGCTCCTATACTATAAACTATGTTATTATTTCATTGTGTATCTAAATTATTGTCTAATATTATATTGCATTATGTGAATTTATCTCAATACTTAATTATTTTATGTAAATATATCTGAATAAAGAAACATTTGAATGAGCTTTTTGTTTCATTGTGTTTATCATCTACTTAGCTATTATCCGTGTTGGGGTCGGCTTCCAGTCTAACCTAACAGGTTAGCGGCAGCTGAATAAAGGTTGCGCCACATCTATCGTACTTTTCCGTCGCTCAGAACAGTCCTTCGCTAGAGCGAAAAACAGAGCGGGGTCTGATTTCGTGTGGATATAGGAGGTTCAACCCTAATAACTATGATTTTACAAGGAGCGACCAAAGGTTTAGTCTTTTAAGTAAAGCCAAAAAAACAAAAAATAATAGAAGATAAGGGTAAAACAAAAAGAGTACAAAAAAACAAAAGAAACTAGTCCTAATTGAAACTGAAAATCTGATACATAAAAATGTTATGTATCAGATTTAAAAGGAAATATGTATTTAATATTTTGATTTGCTGTTTCATTTTCTTAACGCAAAAGTGATAAAAAAAACCGCACGTACAAGGTTACGTCGTCGACCCACGCGGAACGCGGCACTCACTTAGTTCGTATGTGCTACGTAACAGATGTCAAATGAAGATGATGATGTCAGATGTGAAGTTGGCATAGTAAAATGTTTAGAAGGGCGTATCCTTCCTTTTCACAGATAACCTCCTCTAGATTCCGTATCAAAAACATTTTGTTTGAATTCGAGTTTACCAAATGTAGCGGTAGGCACGAGGTGCGCGGGGAGTGACAAGTGCAATCCGATTGGCTATTTCAAGGTGACGTCACCGGCCTTAGTGATGGATAATGACATTAAATGCAGATTCTGCCGTCGATATTTTAAAAAAATATATAAATTTTTATGTTGTTAAAGATCCTACTTCATTACAATATGTAATAGATTACCGAATATTCTTAATGAACATAGTTTTGATTTTAACATTTTTACATGACATTGGTTTAATTGACGGTTTAATTCGCACAAAACCTGATTATTTTATCAGAATTAACCGTAAATTGTATGTATTTATATTTTAATTGAACTATTTTGTCCAAATAAACAACAAAATATCGATAGCATCGATATTTTATTTATCGATAAGCAAGAATGTATTGATCATGACACTATTAGTTTTGTGGGAAAAAGACAGCGATAACATAGTACCTAGTGAGTGAAAGTCTAAAGACATCATCAAGAGTCACTACCTTAGCCACTATAAGTTGAGCTCTTTCTAAAATGGTTGATTTTATAATTTTACTTAACAGTTGAATATAATCCCATCTTTTTTTATAACTCAATTTTCCTCACCATTTAACAGCATAGATAGTCGTTTTTTTTTTGAGTAAATCGTAATGATCAAACTTTCATACATATTGAATTCTTTAAATTGCTAGCGTCATCACGGGTCTAACTTCTCGTCGACACTGAAGAGATCACAGAACATATATACTCTAAAGGAGGAAGAGATAGATACGCACATCGAGTTATATTAGTATTAAGCCACAAATATGCGGCGTGCATAAGATGCCTTCTATGCGAAATCTAGTGGAGGTTATCTGTGTTCCTTTTGAAATCATTGAGTGGAGGTGACAAATCGGCCATGCCATTTTTTTTAAGTATAAAATGTAATTTTAAATTTCAGAGAGGGTAAATTACTCGAGACCTTTTAGTGACAGCACGGAGGAGTCTGCGTCAGGATGGCTGGACCAAAAGAGATTTTAGAGGTTTGAGCAATACCAAGCTTTTATACCTATTTTATACTATTTGGTACCAGACATCAAAAAACTAGTACCTCGCTGAAGAGGGAAAACTATTACGAGGAAAGTGGCCAGCCATTCTGACTTCAGAATGGCTGGACCAAACTGGTTTCACCTAGTTGTAGGCGTTATAACTAGTTCATCTTTTCGTTAAAATATAGTACCTCATCAGTACCTCAACATATATTTTTCTTATATTTTTTCGATAAGCCATAAATAAGTTACACCTACAACAAGAAGAACTCGCACCAGTTTGTATGGAAAAATAAAATTGTTACTATTTCGATTTTATTTGGATTTTCCATGCAATTTCACAATAATTTTTAATTACTGGCTTAAATAACACTCCTTTTGGGCTTCGCCGCAGTCGCAGTCGGGTAGAAAAACCGGGCAAGTGCGAGTTCTTCTTGTTGTAGGTGTAACTTATTTATGGCTTATCGAAAAAATATAAGAAAAATATATGTTGAGGTACTGACGAGGTACTATATTTT